>VZRX01022238.1:34703-70248 GCA_013398075.1 Notiomystis cincta | reverse complement strand
ATATTCTTAATATATATTTTATAATATATAATCTCAGTGGTCAACATATCCTCTTATACTGTGATTTAATGTACTTAGAAATTCTCCTGTCACCCCTTTCACACAGAATGTGCCCATCAAGACTGCAGTGCCCTGTTCTAAAATGCAGTACTGGGCAGTAAGCTACTAAACAGTAATTGAAAGACTGTAAATACAAACTGCAAAATAAAAAAAAAGCCTCACTTACAGAATAAAGAGCAAGCTCCTGAAAAAGCTGGAGTGAAGGCCTGCAGTATGTTAACTCAGAGACTGCATAGATAAAAGCACACATATAACTCTCTACTTTGCAATACATAAAACCATATATCGGGATAACAAAAAAGTCATAAATTCTCAGCATCAACTGCACTCACTATTAACAAGTTCCTGACAATCTGAAGTATAATACAGTCATTCTTCCATAACAATAGCAATTTTTTCTGGGAAGAAGTATACTCCTACATCCTGGTGCCACTGGGTGCCCGCTTCAGCCCCCGTCTCTGGCTCACACTGTGCCAAAGTGGTGACTCCACCTTACCCCAGCGCTCCCCACCTGCCCACTGCAGCCCTGCAGCCATGCAGCTGCCCTGCAAGCCATGCAGCATGCAGCCATGCATGCAAGCCACGCTGTTACATTTGTCACACTCCACAGAGGAGTTTAGAAACTGTGGACCCATTTAGGTACGAGCAGTCCTACATTGTGTGTCTCTAATTAGCAGTGTCCACTAAGGATCCTTAGAGACAGCGTTCAAACCGTGGCTACTCAGCAACATGTTCTCTCCACAACTATACTTCTAATTCCTGCTCTGTTCATTTTAATGCATTATTGTTTCCAAATACAATGCTTCAAATTGCAAATTATGTCTGGCTCAAGGGCTGATTATGAGAAACACTAGCACTTCTGCTTCTGCATGAATAACTCTGATAATAATGACTGATTGATTGAGCTCCAAGAAGTCCAAATGATGAGAAGGGTCAATTTGAACATTTTTATTAGCTTCTTTTGTTAAATCTAACACTTTGCCAGGCCAGAGACAAATACTGCATCTGGTTACCATGATTTTTTGCAACCCTACAGAAGTACAATTTAGAAAATGGGTACTGGCCTAAAGGCAGACCTTATAAGAAATGCTAATGAAACACAAAATCCCATGCATTTTAGTGGCACTCAAGAGATGGCCAAAGAAAAAGAGAATAAAAAGAAAAAGTTGCAAAGGAAATTTGCTTCAACACTTTCCTGTCAGAAAAAGAAAAAAATCCCTCAGTAATACAGAGGGATACAAGAGTCATCACAGCTCCATTTTACAACCAAAAGACTTTGTTTGATAGGCCTGCTTTAGGTAAGCATGAGCTACAACAAGAAAATCACTAAAAACGCTCACTAAGCACATGCAACAGCAGAGAAATTAGGACAGAAATGTAATACACAATCTAGTTAGACCAGGAAATTGCAGTAACATTATTCCAAGAACTTAAGTCTTGCAGTTGTACAATTACACTGCATAAAATCAGCAAAAAGTTAACATAGACACACAAAAAGTTAATCAAACTAGTTGCAGTTCATCCGGAACGTTCCAAAGATTAAATTTTCCCTACAGATCTCATTACCTAGAAATGTTAATACATCAGTCAGCACTTTTTCTGTCAGTTACTAGAGATCTTTGTTGATACACACCTCCTAGAAAATAACCTCTGCAGGGTAAATTAAGCAATAGGTGATGTCTCTGTATCTTTAGCCTCATTCACATATTTACACTTACAGGAGGTAGAGAAGCCACAGACAACTTCCAGCAGAAGACTGCAGCCAGCACTGTAGGATCTGTGGGACAAGTTTAAACAAAATACTCCTAAAACCAGACAAGTGTGCAGGTGTCATTGTCTTCTCAGAGGATGCCTGCAACACCAAAAACCCCTCACTGAGCCAGAGCACCCTAGTGCTGATGGCTGGAAGTTATAGTTCAGGGTCTCCTGTCTCATTCTGGGTTTCACAGTGCCACTCGAGTCTACTTGTGGCTAAAAAATAAAGTTTAATGCTATAACCAAATTAATAATGCCAACAAGACACCTTCACAAGGTACCCTAGAACACAATTCATTTAAGTGCCCTTGAAATGTTGAAGACCAGGTTGGATGGGACTTTGAGAAGCAGAAGATGTCCCTGCTCATGACAGAGGGGTTAGAACTAGATGGTCTCTAAGGTCAACTCAAACCATTCTGTGATTCTATGAATCTACATTATCATAAAAAAGCAGAGAGCAAAAAATAACAGGCACATTATTTTGAAATTCTACTACAAAGATAGGATTGTGGCACAGGGACTTAGCCCAAACCAAGGCCCTGGGTAGTAAATATTAACATGCACTGCTGGCTTCACATACCTCTGTCTCTTCTATCAGCTGATATTCTGCCCTGCAGCATGAAAATTTAGTTTACACATGCAGTATCTTCTGTGTGGAAAATGAAGAGCAAAACTTTGCACTGCAGCAGCACCACCAGAACAAACCATCTCTGGAGGAGATGCAATAAGACTCAGGTGGATCATTGCTGGGACAGCAGTCTGCCAGCAAGTCCCTGCAGCAGCTGCTGCCAGGGCTTGCCCAGAGCTACCTGGAGCCCTGGAGATGCCTGGCATCCTGTAGCTGCCAGTAGTCAGAGCTTGAGCTGTCTTCATGGTAACTGCAGTTGAAATAACTGTATCAACTGTGATTTACACTCCTGATTATTTTAGGGAGCTGGAATTTTTCAAATTCAAAAGATGTACAAAGCAGGACTTGCTCGGGACTAATTACAGGCAAGAGATGTGTGGTGGTGAGTCGGTTTTGTTTTTTGTTTTGTTTTTTTTGGTTTTCTTTTTTCGTTCCAGCCACCATATAAATAAGCTCCTAGCACAGAACATCTCAGACCTGGACCAGCCCCATATACACTGACATTTTTGTTCTTATTTCTACATACTCAGGCACTATAGGAAGCAAATGACTAGGCCTGTATGTATTTAGAAACCCAGACAGATGACGTTTAAAATAAACTCAGACTTGACTTCAAAGGTATCTGGCTCTTGAGATGTTCTTCTTCAAATGATAACAGCTCTGCTCATGCTCAGTGCTGCACACAGTATACAGCAATTATCACTGCCATTTTACTATTTCCTCTGAAAATATAGCCTAAAATAAATCTGAAAAAAAAGCCAACTATGAAAATGGCACTGATTCTTCATATTTCATTTATCTTACACATGCAGTTTTCTTCCTTTGAGGTTATAAAAGGCAAACAGAACTAGCAAAGATTTTGGAGCTCTACAGATGATACCAGGACTCCTAACGGTTATGGATGATAATATTGTTGGTATCATTATCTGCTCAGCAACATCAGAGAAAGGAAATACTTTAATTGTCACACTACGTCTGAAACTCCTGCTTGTGCCAGCATGTTGTGCTCTGAATCTCAGGATTTTAGCACTATGTGTTAAAGACAACGATAGCATCTATAACAACATTGTGAAATATTTGAGATTTATTTGTGGTATGCTGCTGTTGAAATGTGTAATAGCAGTTCAGCTTGCATATTAAACACACCCGGTTTTGAATACGCTAGAGGTACTTGCAATTGGTATAAAAATGTACTACTTTCATTATTGTGGTACTCAAAGTTGCTGATAAAGATTCTAGATGCATTTTTGTTATTTAATCCTCTTTTTCAGATCTTTTAAAGCTAATCCATAAACTTTGTAACTGATTAGACTTTTTCTTTTTTTTTTTAACCAAGTACTACTTATAACAGCATAGCATGAAAAAAGAAATTACATACCCTTTCAGTGATTCATCTATCCAGCATCCATCCACTTTCACACTAAACTCAACACCAGTATCTGAGAGCTCTAGCATATGTTTTTAGTATACATATATTTAATATTTATACAATACAGCAAACACCATAGGACATCAAAACCCCAGGAGACACGAGCATGGACCAGGTACTATCCTATTTTTAAAATGAGAAAATAGCTCCTCTTGAAAGTTTAAGCAGCTTGCCAAACTCCTGGAGCGTTTTGTATTGCAAGCACAAAAAACATTAGAACTAACTATGCAGATTTCATTGACAAAGCTAAATCTATAATAGTAAGTTAACATTGACTGAACTGTTTATAACAGAGAATTTCTCTACCAAAACAGCATTTCCAACATATTTTCAACATAAAATACAAACTCTTTAAACCAGCCATATCAGGAGTACGCTATTATATTTATTGAAAGTTCACCAAGTAGTTCCATGAAACTATACTATGTTCTTTTTCCTTCTTGGACTAGGAGCTACAAGACTCATAGCAACAAAGTCCTGTAAAAAGTGTTAACATTTGTAGAAACTAAGAATTTATCTTCTGCAAAAGCAAACATTTCAAAATTTACTGTTAACCACATCATCAGCTAGACCAAACATACACCATAAAACCGGTGCTTGAATTCATTCCAGCAGGGTCTATTTCAGAAACATCTACAGCCCTTTCTTGCACTCTGCTTATTGTAAGTTTGCACAGAAGTGGTAAAATTTAACACGCCCTGGAACACTACATTAACTACTGAAATGTTATTGCACATTGGAAAGGTTTAGTGCTACTTTGTAAACAGGCTTACCTGAGTGCCATGAAATGCTGACATAATGAGTCAGATGCACTGCACTGCATTGCAATCAGGTCTGTGTGCTTGAAACACAAAAGCACCTCCTTGATACAAAAGCCACTTACACAACTCTAAAAGACATTTTTGTATACGGCATATTTCAAATTTTGTACTATTCTGGAATTGGGTAAATATACCCCAAATTATCAGCAACAGGACAAACTGTCCAGAACAGAATGTGCACACACTGTATTTTGTACTTGAGCACAAAGGCAGTGTCTCAAGAAATCCCCAAGTTCCAGATCACTGAAAGTCTGGAAGACAGACCTGAGAAGAACTAAATATTGCCACCCACTTCTAGTATCAAGTAGCCCTTGGGAGCTATTACTGCTCAGTGTCAGAGGCAAAGTACTGGGGTACAGGGACTTCCTGGGTATCATTTAACTCTTGTGTGACCAAATTCTTATGCTCTTATCCTAAGAAATCAACCAGATATGAGCGTAATTAAAAATACCCCTTTCTCCCCCTCCAAAAGGAAAATAAACTTCCTCCTTTTATGACTGGCTGAATTACAAATGCCTGAGGTTTTACTTGATATATGTACTTTGGGATGGAAATGAAAAGTATCAGCATTAGTACAACACTAATTTCAGATATTTAATAAAAAACAGGTGACATTTTCTGGTGTTGCATGAAATAGTAGAAAGGAAGATTTCTGTCAACTGTTTCTCCTTCAGTTCCACAGAAAATAATCACTTTTTCTAGCTCAGTGGATCATATAAGACACTATTACCTTATCAGCCAATCAAGCTCAGTATCCTAATAGTTGCCAGTCCAAGACAATTTAGAGTAAGATGCCTGGAAGCACAATGAAAAAAACCTTTTCATAGGTAAGTTCTTCCTTAACACTTAGCATGTCATGAATGTCATGAATGGCTCACAGTCTCAAGTACAGGCTCAGGTGTGTTACTTCCTGTCCTCTTGGGGTCCTGTGAAGGCAGCAATCCCTGAGGGCAACAGTGTATCACAAAGGTCCTTTAAAATGTCAGCTTTTTGCCTGAAAATCTTGTACATCCACATGTTCTTGATTCATGAGAAGGATAAGTACATGCTGATTGATTCACATTTTTTGTACCAGCAATTATTAATTGTCTCTTATTCCTATCTTACCAAGGACAAATACTTTTCACCAGGAGAGTGGTTAAGCAGAGGAGCAGGCTGCTGAGAGAGGCTGCTGACTAAACTGGGCATGATGCTCACTTGATGAATAGTTGAAACTGGGCTGCTGTGAGTAGGAGAGCTCAACCAAGCAGAAAAGCTTTCTTGCCCAAGTCACTAAAGTGCAGTATTTTCAATATCTCTTCAGTTCCTCCTAATTCTTTTTTTTCCCTTCCAGAAGCCACCAACAGATTCAAAGTGGGGGAAATACTACTTCTATATCCCATTGTCACATTCTCTTTTATTTTTTCTAGAAAACTTGGGTTCCTCTTAGTTTTTCCTGAAATAGCAATTTAAAAGCCTAGATAAGGCCTCTGAAAGCCTTATACCTTCTACTTTTCTCCTGCATTCAGGGAAACACAGGTGGTCACCAACTATTTCTATGCCGGTGTATTCTATTCCAGAAATTATATACTGGCTTAATCACATTTTGCCATTTTCACTGAAGTGTTGCATAATTATGTCTTTAATGACTACTTCTTTGCACAATAGTAGGACATGTTAACATCTTAACAGGCCGAGGCATCAGCCTGCCAACACACCGCAAACACATTGCTCCTGGGAACTGAAATGCAGTAGTAAGATGGAGCTTTGCCTTTTAGAAAAGGATAAGCTGTCCTGCAGCTGCCAACTTAAGTACCTTAAGAAAATATGATTTAACCACCTATGTCATCCCAGATACAAAACTATATTAAGTTGCATTCATTTTCCTCTAAATCAACATTCCTATTCCTGTTTCAAAAAGGATTTTCAAAGACGGCTCTGCTTTAAAAATATAACCTACAGCATCCACAATGTATACCAATGTATAGGTGCTATCAGTAGTGAATTAAGCCTCCAAAGAACATTTCCAAAAGATAACGAAAAAAATATCATTAAAAGAGCTTTTCATCTAACAAATACTTCATGTCTCAAGACAGTATTTATTTATGATACTTTGTTAAGGACTAGCTCACTGCCTGGTTAGTCTTCAATTATCACATGAGGTGGAGGAAAAAATCCTATTTCTATATGAGCTTAAACTGAAATTGACTTTGAATCTCTGAACTGTCAACAAATTCTTCCCTGAAAAGACTGGCTTTGCAGAGATTATAAAGAAGGTGTCATCCTTGACACTTGTGTTCTATATTCATCCAGCGGGCCTGGAAGAGAAGTGCGCAGAACGCCGGGCAGGATGGCGGAGGGCTCAGCTGTCACCCTGCCTGCCTCCCTCGCTTGCTTTGCAGGCAAAGACAGTGCTGGAGGTGTCAAAGGTTCTCTATTTAAAGTCGCTGACAAGCAAAGGAAGAACACTGGGAGAATATGTTAGCAGCCACTATGAACTCGTCTCTAGTAACAAGTCATCCTGACACTTACTTCTGGATGTTAGAAACAAGAGCCCTGATTCTATTGAAATTTTAAAAAAAACAAAACAAGCAAACCCCCAGACACTATACCACCATCAGATTTACAAGTTCAAGATTTACTCTGGGAAAATCCAGTGTTAAGAACACATAGAGCAAAGCCCTGCTTTCTGTCAGAGTGACAAACCAGAAAGCCACATACGATTATGTTAATCTCCCACTTCAAATCTGCCTTGCACAATTGCATACCACTGCTTTCTGTGTTTCGTTTAAAAGTCATAGAGTGGTTTACTAACCACTTAATGAAGCTGCATTCCTCAAATCCCTGACAGATTATGTGAACTTGTTTGGTTTAGAAACATAAATTTGCCATTCCACTGCCCCCTGCCCCAATGACATCTTAGTCAAAAGCTGGTGTTCTTGGGACTGCAGGAAATGAAATCCACCTCAAAGCAACTGCCTCCATCGAGCAGGAGGAAACAGGAAGGTGAGGAAGTGCAGAGAAAGGAAGGAGCATGGCTTGCCTTTCTGAAAAAGAAAACCTATTTCCAGTCAAGCTTATCTCTTTCAGTCCCTTATTTAGTTTTAATTGGAAAGAAGAAAGTGAAGAATATGAAAATGCTTTGAAAGACACTTGTAAGAATCCTGGGTAATTGTCTGCATCAAAGATGACAATTTGCTGCACGGCTGATTTCATTTGAAAGGCTTTTCTGATGCTGTGTGTCCCAGTGGCTGGCTGAAACTTTGAAAATGGGTCAGGACAAAGTAGCCCAGAGGAGCACAGAAAAGGTGCATCAACAGTATCCAACTTGCAGACAGGATGAGGTTGGTATTCCTCCTCTTAAGTTTGAAAGGATATCCTCCTTAGACCCTGTATCCAGGATTATAGCAGGTCATGCATTTTCTAGCTGGTGGCAGAAGGGGAGAAGCAGATGTGGACTTAATGACAGTTGTGCCAGCTGGCTTGTAATAGCAGCAGGCAGAAAGCAGAGCACAAACAGCCCCAGATTCCATTTACCTGACCAACGACCCAGCTCAGCGTTTCTGATGAAAGCCTCAGCACAAGCACCACAAGCTGTCGGCAACATTCTCATGTGAGCATTAGCAAACCCAGGCACAAGTCAGTGTGCACACAACGAGCTTCCAAGTTTGAAATGAAGCAGCTGACGGGTGTTTAAGCACCAACCTCCTCCTCTGTGTTCCAAGGCTCAAGATTTATGGCGTTTTATTCCATGAGCACTAAAGAAAAAAACATTCGAACTTTCGGAGCTCATTCCCATGTTTTCTATTAAATCCATATATCAGTAAGTGTCATTCACCAATACAAAGCCCTATTAGTCATGCTTCCAAGGAAAATGTCATTATTGCTGCTTCTTAAGCTACTGAATGATAGAAATTAGACCACAGATTTTGTTTTATCAAGTCCAAGGCATTTGCCAGTCCTGCTGATTAGGATATAATTCAACAGTATTTTACACAACTCTGAGATGTTTTAGTTATTGTGCCTAGTTAAAAGTCTGAAGATTGCTATTAAATCAAAGAGAAAGAAGTCTAAATCAGTGGTGTAACCTTTGTGAGTTGCTTTTCATCCCCTCACAGACGTTACAATGAGCAAAGTTAAATGAAATCCAGAATAGGCAATACAAGGAAGTCAAGTAACAAGCAACAGTAATCCATGTGGGTTATTCTCCCAAATGCCTACTCAGTGGTCTCAGATAGCTAATGTGGTTGAAATGTGTAATTCAGAGCTACAAATAGTATGTTTATAAATCTAGACATGTCCAGTGCACCTTGGAAGCAGCTGTGTGGGGAAAAAAATAGCCAGCAGTATATCTGATTTCAGCTAAACAAGGTTGCAAACTGAATTATCTATTTCCTCTCACAGAACTGGAAGATACAACACTGCAAGGCTCCCAGTAATCATTTTAAATGTAATTAAATCTAATTAGGATTAGATTTTAATGGTAATTTGGGGATATTACATTTGCATTGGTTATTCAGTGCATTGATCTGCCCACCTATATGCTAAAACACTTAAAATGGGAATTAAGGATCAGCTACCATATGTTATGACTTTACATCTCCATCAACATTACAGGCCAGATCTTAAAATGTGCAACCTCTGATACAAAACCTACCTATGCATATGATTAATTTTGAGCACACTATCTTGCTCTCTGAAGCTCAATACACAGTGTTTATGTTCTCCATTGAAAAGTCATGTTTATGTGAGACTCAAGTATAAATTCCTATAGTAGAAAATGTATTTACTTCATATAATGTACTTATCCACAGATGCTTCAAATTACATTATTTCTATTCCATAAACCGAATGCAGATATTTCTTGCTTAAACTCCAGGTTAAGATACAAGTTATATTCCTTATCTTTTGTTCTCATCAGCTGTTCCCCACACAAATCTAAACATAGTACATGAATTTTCAAAGCCATTTTTCTCCAATCATATCAAGGGTTAATTGTTTCAGTCAGTTTGGGTTTTTTATCAGGCAGTGAGTGACTGTCCCTAGATATTTTCAGCAAGACATGAGCTTGGCCTCCCTACTATTCCCTTTCCTGCCTTTGGAAATCTAGAGCTGCTTCTTTCTCCTCATTATTCTCAATATCTTGGAGGCTCATTTTCTCCCAAAGATGTTATTCCTCAGACACATCCTTTCCTGAGACTGACCACTTGCTGGACATATTTTACTTCACCAGTCCAGTCACCCATCTAACAACTATATCCAAGCTTGTTCACTGGGAAGAAGCATGAATTAAGTACAGGGATTGTAAGTGATCAGCAGCAGCACAGCAGATGTGTCATTTCATCATCATCCAAAACCTTCAAATATAACATTTCAAATCTTCCTCTCTCATATCCTGAGGGGATCCACTTTCATAAAAATACTCTGTACATGACAGGGGTAAAAGGAAGGGGAAAGAAGGCACTATATACCATTTTTCTCTCTCAGGAGAGGAATGTCAAAGAATTGCACAACACAGAAACCCATTAAATTGATGTACATCTACCAGCACTAATTACAGCACACTCTTTGAAACTGTGAAGACTTTCTTAAGGCAGCATTACAATGACTTCTTCAACTACTGATTGTTTCTGTCAGGTTATTTTTTATCAAGAAACAAAATCTCTACTTAAAAATAAACAAAATCAGACCCAAAATGAGTAAACATATTTCATATTGCATTTGGAGAAGTATACAGATTTTTATAAACTTCTTAAGTCAAAACATATATCCACTGAAGGCTGCTCAGCAGTGAAACAAAAAACTATCAGAACTTCATATCAGCTTCCCAAAACCTAGTTTCTCAGCTGGCAGTGGCCATCCAGGCACCCTCTAACTGGAGAAGAAGGAACTGCACAGCATCTCACAGGCAACAGGATTTGGCACACAATCCTCTTGAAAGGCTAAAACAAGAATAATCCAACTATTCAGAAAAAACAAATACTTTCAGGTGTAAGCAAAGCATTGCAGCACCTGCCTCTCCTCCAATAGACCAATATTTCTGCTCAACACTTTACTAGGCTAATTTTATCCCATTTTTATCTGTGAAGAGACTTCTCAACTGAATTTCATAATTAAATAATGTGTTGTGTCCTGCAATGTCAATTTGAAAAAGAAATACACACATGCTCAGACAGATCTATGTCACAGTCAGAAGGGTGAACTTCCAGCCTGTCCACAGCCCAATGCTGGCAAAGGTCCTCCAGAAATAATGGGAGCTGTGTGTGTCAGAGCCACACTTTTGCACTTTGCAGTTCTCCTCCAAGGTTATGTCAATCCTCTTTACTATGTTTGATCCAAGCAGTAAAAAAATGGAGGTATTTAGAAGATTTACTTATGATTTTAACTTCTTATCTGAATCATACAGGGATTTCTTGGAAATGATGACTGGATGCTGAAGGATAAAGGTAACCTAGAGTTTTCTAGTGGGACTTTCCATCTCACAGTAGAGTTTAATGAAGATTCCAGTAGCAAATCCTAAGATTTTAACTGAACACAAGGAGACTTATTTTTGTACATCACACAGACTCTACCTCATAAGCTGCCAGTTTGCATATAGGCAACAAAAAGGCCTTTGGCTAAATACTGACATTGGAATAAAGTGTCAGTTAATAGCAATTTCATCCTGCAAGTGGTTTTGCCCATACAGCCTAATGAAGAAAGATTATTTTAAGATTACTGCACTGAAACAGAAGAAAAAAGTGAAAAGGGAGAAAAGAAAAACAAAGAAATCACAATGTTGCACAGAACTAAAACATCCAATTATGCTTTGATCCTGGTTTGAATTTTAAATGTTACTGTCATCATTATTTTCTATCACACAACTTCTTTCAGTGATTACTTGATATCTATGATATATGTCAAATGTACAGAAAAACAAAGAATGTTATAGGTAGAAGTAGTAGCTTATCTTGCAGACATAACAAAGCCCATCTCTCAAACACTGAGAAGCCTGTCAACAAAGCAAATCAAGCACTGAGTGGAAATGAGGCATAATGCTTAATTCCCTCAATCAGCATTTTCTTGCTTGCCAGGAACACCTCTTGTGTAGGCTGACAAGGTGCAAGCTAATTTACAGATCCAGGAGGAGTCAGCTATATCCAGATAGCACTGCTCTCACATTAATTAAGAGGAGACTGAAAAGTAAAGTTCACTCAGAAATGGTAGGAAGGGAAAAAAAAACCTCAAGAAAATGTTGATTGTTATGAAGAGCAAACAACAAAGCATTGGATCATCCTATCAGTCAAATTAGTGTTGTTTCCAGATCAGAGATTTCAGAAGTGTTGTATCAAGCATAGAGAAAAGGTTCCCTTGTCTGGACCATGGAGCTGCCCAAGCTTTCTGGATGCTGTAAACACTTCCTGACTACGCTCACAAGACAGCACTCGAGGTATCAAAGATGCTACTACTTAGAACCTATAGAATTTATCAGGTATATTGTGCCTCAATTTTACCTGTCATTTCTGCTGTTTAAAAATGACAGAGTGCAGAAAAGAACCAGTCAGCATTCCACATCTCCTGCCTTCCACACTCTCTCAGAGTGGGGTGCAATGCTCTGCTCCAGGCTTGAGTGAGGCAGGCAAATGTCCAGAGGATGAGGGCATCCCCACGGGACCAGGCTGAAGGACTCTCCTCCTACCTGACACGTGGAACTATCTCCTATGACTCTTCAGGTGTTCTATGGCATTCACTGTCTAACAGCCTGATATTATTTAGTGTCTTCTAAAGCAGCTTTCAAATCACTATTTTCTAATTAACTACTTTTCATTTCCTAATTAATCACTTTTTCTACTTACTACTCTTGTAATGTAATTCTCAGTCACAGAACAATTCTCAAGAACTTGTGCAGTTACAACACAAATTCAACTAATATTTTACAGGATAAAAAAAGTAATGGTATGAAAGTTAACTGAAATTTCCCTTACATGCTTTCAGAACAGAATAATTAATAAATATTTAAAATAATACCAGTACTTCACTTCAAACTTAAATAACAAAACAAACATAATATTGTTTTTTCTTTGAAATATATTTATTTACTCTAGCTAGCTAAAAGGACTGACTTTCTTGCTCCCTCACCCCTTTCCACAAGTGATCAAAGATATTTGTCATGTTTCAACATTCACCCACAACAGCAGGGTGTACCTCAGCAGTCTGCTCATTTCAGATCATTTATGTCTGCTGGAGAGATGACTCCTTTAAAAAGAACTCAGAGTTTGGTAAATTGAGGTCTTTCACTGACCCGTTCTCTATGGGTTCTCAGAGCACACAACCTTATTTAGATCCTGTTTTCATTGAGAGGAGCATGCTGTTTTTCAGTCTCAAACTGATTAATATCTTTCACATCATGCCTCCATGATACTAATAGTCTTAATAGTAAAGCAAAGAAAAACATTCATGTAGCAACACATAAGGTTTGGGTATAGTATTAAAGAAGAAAAACAAAACAAAACCCCAAATGTTCTGAGTTGTCAAAGGATATGTCCATGACTAAGACATCACCAAAGACTCTTTCCAAAACCAAGCAGTCTGGGCTTAATATTACTTTTTCCTTTGCCTTTCCTTTCCTTTGGCCTGCCAGCCATCTCCTTCTCTTCCATTCTGAGCTGTTTTCCTTTCACGACACCACTCATAGGCTCAAAAATTGAGATCAGCCTGTATACATCATGTATGAATTTACATAGTAAAATATGGCCTCAGCAAGAATTCACAATATAATGAGTAGTTAGAGAAAGAAACTTAATTCATTCTACATTTGATTGCAAAGTACCTACCTGAACATATCTCCTAAGCCTTTCAGCATTCCTTTCTTTGCCTTAATTTTATCCTTCTCTTTATCTCGATCTTTCTTCTTTTCCTTTCCATTTTTTTTTCTGTCACCTTTATCTTGGCTTCCATTCATGTGTCTCTCTAACGAGTGGGATGGCTGGTCACTTGCTGTGGACACAGATTCTCTACCAGATCTGGAGCTTTCTTCTGTGTCTTCCTCCACTGAAAGTACATATTAAGAAACATCAGTGACATAAGAACAAACAACAAGGGCAGACTTTTTGGTATATTCCAGGTATATAATGTATTTTGAAGCAGGATATATGCAAACCACAACAGATCCTTTTAATCAACATCTGCTCACATGGGGTTTTTCCAAGAGTGTTCATTACAAGTATTAAAACTCATAAAAGCAAGGAATTCACCTTTGCAGACCGTTCTGCAAAACACAATTTGTACTTTATGGGTACTCTGGATAATGTATGGATTAATAAAAAGGATTAGCAAAGTGATGTTAATTGGCCCATTTTGTTTCAGTATTTTAATCTGTTCAGGAGAGATTTAGAAATATCTGCAAGAGGCTACAACAGCAGTGCAGTATGCCTTGTCCATAAATTCTTAGTAATATTCTCATAAAAATATGAAAGTCATTAGGGAGTGTTAACCCTCAACACAAGCCATAATAGACTTTTACTTCTTGTGTAACATAATAGTTTTGTTATGCTTCTTCATTTCCTGTAGCCATTTAGAACACATCATGCTCTATGACTGGTTTTTTTGGTGTTATTCTTGGTTGAGATGGGGCAGCCTGGGAGGTTCAGGTGAGGCAATTTCATCCATCAGAACAAGTAAAATCCTTCAAGGGCAGATAATATGTTCCTTGTCTGTTTCTAATCCAAGACCAGGAGTCCTAAAGCACACTCAAGGTTAGATTTAACAGCCAACATGTATTTCAGAAAGTTTGAAAGAGAAATGTCTAAAAGAAAAGAATCCACTGAAAACCTGAAAACTGCTTCAGTAAGAAAGAAATAAAACACTCCAAGGTGGTGGGTCAGAATCCTGCACTGCATGGTGAGTGGAGCTGTGACTTTCCATGAGCTCTAACATTTTATATCATCACGTTTAAGTAGGGCTCCAACCATCTCCCAGCTTTCCAACAGACTGCACAAAGCAGCAATTAGGATCACAGATGCATACTTAGTATTGCCTCCTGTAGTTCCAATGAATACAAAGGCTCCAAACAACTTTTGGCAGTAGAATTTGAAAAATACACTCTTGCTTTATATATACACAGTCTATGGAAAAGAAAAAAATTGTTGTGCTCAATAAAGATTTCAAAATGGTCATGGTTTATAGAAGGAAAAAAAAATGGTTTTTGGTTTCACTTATGTTTACTACTTCTTAATATTATTCTGCTAATATTGCTCAAGATCTCAGCCACTCTTCTACAGCCAAGAGAAGAGTGTAATTCTTCAGAAATTTCTCATATATAGACTACTGTAGAATATAAACTTGCTTTTCTTAGTCATCATTCATCTTCACCTTACAAGTAAATCATTGAACCTGAAAAGCCTACAAATCACTGACTGAAAGCCGTTCAATATAAAATCTTTTCTCTCTCAGACACTTGCTTGCAAAATACTCTTTATTCATTAATATTACAATCCATAAATGTGTCCAATAGACTTTGTACTTATTCACCAAATATCAAGTTTTCTATAAATATTCTTCAGCCCTGGATGATCACATAAACATATTTCAAGAAAAATATACCATGTCAGACACATCTCAACATTAATAACTATTTTCGAATCTTAACTAGTACTCTGAAGTACAAACCACCAAGAAAATATTTTAAAAAACCCAAACCAAACAAACAAACAACCCAGAACCAAATAAAATAAAATAAAATAAAATAAAAAATTTAAAAAAAATTAGGCCAGGCCTTGCCATTTAATTAAGGACTGCTATGAGTAAAGCAGATGATATAGCTTCTCAACTGTAGACACAGTTTTAATATTCATGTTATTGTATTTTAGGAAACTAATAGGTCCTATACATGCTTTTATACTAGCTGTTCTTGTACTTTTTTTGGTCCCAGCATTTCTTAATCAGTGTCTGGAATGATATTTAGTTATTATTAAAAGAATTGTGGAAAAACACTTTGGAATAGAGATGTTAATTTTTTACATGTTAATTTATAGCTACAATCTGTTCCAACTAGACATTTAAAAGACTGTACTTGCAAGTGAATATAATTAGTAAAAAAAAGGTATGAAATTTATGATAAATTTTGAAGTCAACTGTTTACTTGGAACTTCACTGCTAGAATTTTAAAGATGAATCAGTTTTGACCTATGTTTGTTCATACTCATACAACAATACATTAAATAAATCATAAATATGTATTGTTTACTGTGCTATGCTGAGTTGCAGAACAACTTGTCATAACAGTGTTGTGGTTTAGGAAGGGACTCCCCAGTTTGGTGCTCCCACTGAGACTCTCCAAAACACGTGCCACTCACTTGCTCCCCCTGCCTTCCCCCTACCCCTGCAGCAGGATGGAGAGGACAGCTGGAGGCACAAAAGGTGAAGATCTTGGGTTGAGATGAGAACAATTTACTGGAAACAGCAATGAGATAAGAGAACAGTAAAAGCAACACCACTGCTAAAAGAGCTCACAAGGAAAGAATGATTGGCAAGCAAGTTCTCACCCCCAACAACACCTGACTGTTCCCTCCACCACTCTACAGGACTTGGTAGGGACCCCTTCCCCTGTCCCTGCAAAATGATGTGAGGTGGTATGGAATAACCTCTGGGTCCTGGCCAGGCCCCCTCCTGGCTACTGCAAAAGTCAGCTCTGTCCTGGCCAGAACCAGGACACACAGCTTTTGCTTATTATTTATTTTGCACATTCTGTGAAGAACATCGTCTCCTTTCTACATTTGTGTTGCAATTAATATTTGTCTATCACACACAGCTTGCTTGCAATTAACTCAGTAGCTTAGACTGAGGCCTGTGAACTGAGGCCTGCTCTCCAGGAGTAAACACTGGTCTCTCTACTGGACTAAACAGATTTCCAGTTTTCTTAAAAGGACCCAACATGAAGAAGCTTGTTTCACTTTTATGCAGCGCAGTCATCCTGCAATTAACATACACATAATTACTAGTGTTTAGAACGAATGCAAATGCTGCTCAATTAAAATTCAAACCAAGGCTACAAATGAAACTTCTAATTTTTGTTATGTTGCAGTAATGACATTAGGTTACTGCAAACGCAGGATGTATTTGTTTTGGTGCTGTTATTTCCTTTCTTTCCTGCAACCTCCTGCCTTCCCATTCAGGATGTTGAAGCCAAAAAATTAAATTGGAGTATACTTTAAACATCAATTAAACTGAACACTAGTGTCATTTCACGAACCACACGGCGCTACGGAGAACTACACAAACAGGTATTATGAAGCTATTCTCCTAATTAGCCCATAAAATGGAAAAGATGCACATGAGGAATCAAAGCTACTTAATGTGAAACTATTTTGCCACTAAGCTTCTAGGCCTCTTATTGTGATATTTAATACAGCCCTAGATTCCAGCAATTAAGATTCAGCAAAAGATTAGAAAGCTTTGTTGATCTCTCCCAATCAAAATGCCTTGTTCTTCTTCATGCCACTAAAGATAAACATTTTGCTTCTAGTCAGCTATTTCAAGTATTAAGGAAAAAAACAAAAAAAGGGAAAAAACCCAGGAAAAATTATGTGTAAAAGCTTAACACCCACACCTCTTTCCACAAATGTTCCTTCTTTACAGCCATTAAAACTCACACACATCTTCTCAAATACTTAAAATGTTACCTCAGAACCAGTCAGTGCCATCTGATTTTAATCCTACATTTAGTTATTTAATAACACATTGTTCCAAGGACATTTAGAAAAGTCAGCCCCTTTGTCACATATGCTACCTGTATTTTCTATGGCTTTTGTATATGGAATGATGACATGTTAGGAATTCCTCTATACAATATATTGCAGTGCTATTATTTGCTAATCCAAAGCAGGTCACTGTCTGGAAGACAAAGAAACACTTCCAGCACTGAAACATTTGGAGAAAGGTAAAAAAAATTCAAGCAAGACAAACGGATCCAACCTCAAGGGCATCAGCAAATTGACCACCAGAATGTTTGCCTGGGTTTTATAATGAGAGAAAGCCACATTCTAATTTCAAACAATTATGGAATAATTAAATACAATTTAAAAAACTTAGGCAACGTCGTTATGGCAGCAGTGAGGCATTAGTTACGTTAGAACCAGATTGTTAAACTCCTACATATTCGTATGTGCCCAAACTTTGTCCAGCTGAAGACACCATTTGGTAAATTCTCTGGAACCTAAGGCCATATAGAATTTACACTAAGTAGAGCAGACTTTGAGTTTTTGCAGTGCTTTGAGTTTTAATGTAGATACAGACATGTTTTCAGGAAGACAGGCAACATAGGGCTGGGACAGCTCTTAAGCTCCCACGGTCACCAAGAGAGGCAAAAATCCTCAAGGACTGAATTCTGTCCAAACAACTTATTATATTTGTTTTGCAAATCATCTGCTTCTATGAACCTGGCACTTCAAATTTCTGGAATACTTCTTAGATGTTTCATCACCATATGTGGAAGCTATTAGAACACAACAGAATGCATAGTTCTACATATATAGCTTGGTCACTCTTTGCTCAGCCCTTCTTTACCATGTGGGGTCTGACAAGAGCCTTGCTCTTGCTCTCTCATGGCATGTGATGGCTCTCAGTCCACTGGTGTGAGACAACTTCATCCAAACAGTATGAGGGCAAAGACTCACCCCGTGACATTTTGATTTCAGCCACAAGGCTTTGTCTGATTCCTGCTTGTGATGGTTCTTTTTCTTCACAGTGGCTTGTATGGGGCTGTGTTTTGGATTTGTACTGAACACAGAGTTGGTAATATAGAAATGTTTCTGTTATTGCTGAGCAGGGCTCACACCGAGCCAAAGCCTTTTCTGCTTTTTGTACAGCCACAGTGGTGAGGAAGTTGAGGATGTATGGGAGGCTGGGAGGAGTCACAGCCAGGACAGGTGACCCCAACTGACCAAAGGGATTTTCCAGACCATGTGACATCATGCTCAATATATTAAGTTGCAGGTAGAAGGAGGAAGTGGGGGATATTTGGAGTGATGGTGTTTGTCTTCCCAAGTTACAGTTACACACGATGGGGCCCAGTTCTCCTGGGGATGGCTGACCCTGCCCACCCAAGGGTAGCAGTGAATTAATTCTTTGTTTTGCTTTGCTTGTGAGTGTGGCTTTTGCTTTCCCTATGAAACTGCCTGTATCTCAATCCACACTTTTCCAGCTTTTGCCCTTCCAGTTCTCTCCCAGTCCCTGGTGGGGGAGTGAGCAAGCAGCTGTGTGGGGCTTGGCTGCTGTAGGGGTTAAGCCACAACACTGCTGCTTCCATGTGAAGGATCCACAGAGCTCCAAATACTTCCTTGCTGTTCTCTCTGCATTGCATCAACAAGCTCAAAACCCCTTACTAGAATCTCATAAACCTATACTCACCTTGAAAGCACCTCATGACAACAGTTTTTTGATCAATTTGATCAATTGAATTCAAACTATCTATAATTTTTAGATGAACCTTGGATATCTGAAGCCTCAAACCAGGATATTACTATCAGTGGGCTCACACCAACAAGGCCTTCTATAAAAACATGGTCTTATGTCCCAAAAGAGGCATGCAGTTTGTAAGAATGTGGATCATTACACATTTTCTCATACTTATTCTTCTACTGGCCAGACATAGATTGACAGCCAGCAGCACCATACCAGCATTTTGTCTCAGTGCTGTGTGAAACTGTTAGGTGCTGGAAAAGCAAAGCAGAATTATTTCCATCTGTAACTACCTCAGAGAACAGTGACTGGTAAAATAACCTCCCTTATGGTCCCAGAACACTTTTAAAGAGAGGCAAATTAAAAAAACAACATAAAACCCCAGGAGTTTTTAAAAAATAAGAGTGGTTACAGAAGTAACTTATAAAAGAATATTAGGGAATAATGCTTAAGAAACAGAATTTCTGAAACTAAAAAACTTTAAAAAGAGAGTGAAAAATTCCTTTTCAAAGCCTTCGTTAGCATTCAGTCTAAATACTTTACTACTTCAACCTTTCCATCATCATCTTCATTCATAAACTTCTAACTAGCTGCAGGTTGATTAAAAAAAAATTCTGCTGGTGTGTGACAAGTTGAAAGTAGTACAACATGAAGGTTAAAAATTCAATGATTTTAACACAACCCCTGATTGAGGTAATTTACCATTCATACTATTTTCATTCAATATAAGTTGTCATTTTACCAGCCCATTCTTACATAGTTCAATAATGATAAGGTTAGCTTTGAAGTGATTCTTTTATGTTAATGACATTCTCCACATGTTGGGTCATACTTCAGGTTAAAGAACTGAAAATGTAAATGAATGCCCATTAGGGTGGGTAATAGCTGATCATTAACTTTATATTTTATTAAATCTGCCAGCCTTACTCACTCTAATTAAAGGACAGTTGATTTCTTTTTATCTCCCCAACATGACAAATGTACTATTTCAAAGTTAGATGCACATATTTTTGTAACATAAATTTAGTGTGTTTGC
Organism: Notiomystis cincta; assembly: GCA_013398075.1. NCBI lineage: Eukaryota > Metazoa > Chordata > Aves > Passeriformes > Notiomystidae > Notiomystis > Notiomystis cincta. The sequence goes on along the minus strand of VZRX01022238.1, from coordinate 50,104 downwards.
CTTTCTGCCTAAATTTTTTTCTAGTTTACATTAGTACATTAATTAGCCATCTTACAGAAAATTTTCACAGTAACATAAGTAAACACATTCCCAGTAATCTTATTCTCTTATTTTAGAAAGAAAGAAAGCTGCAGAGTGTGGCGATCTGTTAAAGCAAGTGAAGGGAAAAAGCCTAAAAACTTGCTGAAGTTAGTTCTATTCTTTAAAAATTCTAAAATTATGCTCTACTACTTCAGTCACTTTGTAAAGGAATTAACCTATGCTATTAACATTCATTATGCAAAACACTAGTTTACTTACAAGTTTCCATGCCTTCATCATCATCATCTGCCACAGGTTTATCATATGATTTGTCTATGGCAGCTCTGAAGCTCTCGTTGCAGCCCCGTCCTCGGATGATTCGCGGGCGCGGGCGGTGGAAGGGAATGTCACCGTTCAGAGTCACCTCAGCTACGGCTGTCTGCAGACTTTCTAACGAGCTGGATTTCTTCAGACCTAACGAAGGCCCCACATCTCTGGTTGGGGAACCTTAGTGATTTAAGGGGGGAAAAAAAGTAATTAGAATTAGTATTGAGAACAGCATGCTTGATTATGCATATCCATCCTGAAAGTCTTTGGGGACACACTTAACATTATTCACATCATCTCTCAATAATCTGTAGGGAATTCTCCACAGATTTGTTGGTCTCAGAAGCAAATGAGTATGTCAAGTCACAGTCAACGAAACCGACAATGTTAGCAATGTCTGGCTTCTCAAATCAGTGAAGAGAGACCAACATCCATTACTATTATTTTACACAATTTAAATGATAAAGAAATCATGGGGCTTTAAAAACTTAGCTCATAAAATCAGCATAGATGCATACCTAACAATATCTAATGAAACAATTAACTATTTTTGGTTTGAACAGAAAATTTCATCTGTACTACCAACTGATGAACAGAGAGCAGATTTGGGCATGAATTCTACTGTGTTTAGAGTAAGTCTTGCAAAGTAGCCTGACCTCTGGCTTCAAGGAACATGCTGTTTGTTTGAGTTTTAAAGACTTGCATCAAATTGCTAATAATTTCATAATTAAATGCTTCTGAGTGGTATCAGCTGACTTGCTCAGATTTGGTGAAATTGCTTAACAATAATCTGTGGAAAGGACCCAATAAAATGGGCAATACCAATTATCCAGCTGTTAAATAAACACACTCCTGGCAGTCACAAGTAGTGACTGGGCAGCACTACTACAGTTCTTATCACTGCAGTACGTCCCGAGATTTGCCAAGGAAGCCCCAGGCAGTGTTCTGCAAAAGCCTTTCTCCATCTGGACTTTTCTTCTCAGGTTTGTGGGTTAAAAGTATAGTCTTTGTTCTTAGATAATCACACAAACTGCAAATCACCTCACCACTGCACAATTAGATCTCATACTAAAGGCACAACTGGGGAAAATCTTTCAAGGAAAAAAAAACCCTACATTCTTTTGAAGTGATTTTATTCAAAAGTGCTCAAGCACAGTCTTAGCTAGATTTTCCATAGGATTTGGGACTGGAAAGCAAGATGAGGTGGGACAACATCATCATGGCTCCATTTCCTGACCAAAGCCCTCACCTATAATATGAAATTTGCACTTTTTCTCTACCCAAAGGAAACACAACTGTGTTACAGGCTACCACCTGGGACTGTGGCACCACAGGCCCAGGTGGTAGGATGTTACCCAGTTGACATTGGTATCCTTATCTGGCAGAAACAAATTTCACAGCCAGCCACCCTGGGAGCCAGAGCCAAAGCTTGAATCCCCAGGAGTACCAAACCTATGAACAGTACATTAGTAAGCATAGGTGTGAATAAAGGTGTAATAAAGGAACACTACCTCTTTTAAGCATTTATCTCAGAATAATACAAAGTTCTGAACATGATCCCTATTCTGGTAGATACTAGGAGACAGAAGGGAGACAGCATCTCAGTGCTCTTTATGAAAGGGATGTGAAGTTACCTTAAATTGGGGAAATCTGCTACTACACTACTAAAACTCTTCAGTATTATTGGGGGGGAAAGGGGGTTGCCCCACAGAAGAGATGCTAAATAGCAGCATGGCAAATTTTCTCCATACTATTTGATACCTTGGTATGAGATGGAGCCAGGCAGCGAATGCTTTCATTTTCTATTCAGCTATTAAAAGTCTGAGCAATTATGCTAAACTGAAATCCCTCAGATCAAATAAATTCAAACAGCAGCTGTCAAAGTATTCCCCTTCAGCTGCCCTACTGATAAGATTAACTTGTAAACAGAAACAAACCAAAAAATCTACCCTCCCAGATCTACACAACTCCTGCAGTTTGGCTCCCCCAGCACTCTGTAGTCCTGCTGCTTGGACCCTTGGCCAGAAATAAATGAACCCCAACAAAGGAGAAACTTTATCTTCACAAATGCCCACCTCCTAGAAGAAGCCACCCTGTCACACACAGCCTATACTTATTGGAGGGCTGAGGGTCGTGAGGATGGCTGGGGGCAGAGCACAGGGCCAGCTGGGACCAGAGAGGGTTGGTGGCTTCCCAGCTGTGCAAACAAACAAGCTGCAGTCTGGAAATCACCAAACTTCTGAACATGGTCCGAAGTCTAAGGCGAGCGTTTTACAGAACATTCTCTCTGCCAAGTAAAAGCACTCCAATTAAGACAGTGCCCTATAAAACTGTTCACTTTCTAGTCCACGTTAAAATCTGCTATTCCTCCACTAATGCCTGCAGTACACAAGAAATGAGACTTTATTTTGCTTTTTACTTTTCAAGATTGCATTTTTTAAAATTGTCTATGAGATAGAAAAAATGCAACATCTTGGAGGAAAAAAGAGGAAATGGGACAATCATATAAACCAGCTGTTTGACAGATCCAATTTCATATACAAAAGGGAAGGGTGTCCTCTTACATGGCAACTTACTGTAAACTTCCTTATTCCACATTCTGCTTTGCAACCTTCCAAATGAAATGCTCATATATCTTTTCCTAATTACTGAGTGGCTCTTTTTGTAAACAGTAATTATAAAGAAGGCATTTATGTGCCATTTGTGTTCATAAAGAACATTAAAAAAAATTCCATTTCCTGACACCCAATACAGACCTCTGTGAGAACTGTATTTATGGAAGTTGTGTTTTCCCAAAGGATATCCCATCTGGGATATGACCTAATGTTGAGTACTGTAAAACTAATAATGGATTACATACATGATAAGAATATTTATTGAACTTGGGTGGCCATGAACACAAATGTGATCAGGTTACAGAATCTGAAGTGGGGAAATCTCCTTTCACAAGAACTTTAATCAGTGTGATCATAAAGCTATGTATATTTTAATACCTTCACTATCTTTTATGGCTACTTCATAGCTAATCTACTATTCTCAAAATATACAGTTAGGTGTCCCTGCAAATTGAGTGTGTTAAGAATTTATTACTAGAATTCACCAGCCAGAAAGTAAGTTGTTTACCCATAATCTGGTAAAAACCAGCAAACTTTCTTTAAAATGGATTCTGTTTAAAATTTATGAGTCACATCAAAACGTTGTTTTCTAAATACAAAAATGTCAGCATTTTCTTCCAGCCTTTATAGCACTGGTGGTAATCATCAGAAGCGTTATCTGCTCAGAATGAGTTCTACTTCTATTTTGACACCAGAATTTAAAGTAGAAAAAAGGAGAGGAAAAGACACATCTACCTCAAGCGTATTTATATGACTGAGGATGAAAGGGATTCTTTTATCATTTTTAAAATTTGAAGTTTATCAAAACCTCCCTTTCCAACGATTTTCTTAACAAATATCCTTTGAGGTAGATTCATCCCTCTGTACCCCAGCAGTCCTCCTGCCGTGACTGCCACGCTGCATCCTCCTCACAGCTCAGCAGTGCCCGCAGCCCATCCATCCTCCAAGGGCTTTGGGACATGCCAAGCACAGCCCCTGCCCACCACACATGCCCCTCCACTCCCCGTGTCCCCAGCTGGCCAGCCCAGCCCCTGGGGACAAGGACAAGGGCCAAGCCTTGCCCTCCTGCCATGCAGCCGCCCCCTGCTCGCGCGCGAGTGCGACAGACACCTCCTGAATGCACACACATCACAGGAAGCCTCTGTGCTGCTCCCTATCCCAAGTCCTTTGTTTCTCCCTTGTGCTGACACTGTTTAACAACTGTGCCTCCCCTTATCTCACCCTAAGGTAATTATTTATACAGTGACTCAAATCTGCTTGGGTGATTTGCAAAGGCAAAGCACATGGTGTCAAGGGATATATGATGTTTTGTCCAGTGGATAATTTTAGTCTATAATGCAATTTTTTCATCAGCACATTCTTTTAAATCATTTAAAATGACAACTTTTTTTCTTTCTGAAACATTATTTTTATGAGCTGTCAAGTCAAATGCTACCTACAACTAATGCCAAAAACTTCTCTGGATTTCATTAGAACAGTTTTGCAAAGGCATAAAGTCTACTTTCTAAACACTTTCTTGAAGGACATTATCAGTAAGTCTATTTACTTAGTAACATCTGCTCTATTACATTTGATAAGTTTCTCCATTTCTAGTTCAGTTCAGACAGTAAGAGATTAACACTTCATCTGGGGAAGGCAGGGGAGGGATAAAGCAAGAAACTGCATCAAACCCAGTTTAATTCTGATTCCATTTAATAAAAGTTTAATTAAAAAGCATTGTGTAAAAATAAATCAATAAATAATTTAAATAAACGTTATTTGATTTTTTTTTCTTTTGCATTTTCATAACATGCACATGGAAGAATAACCAGCTAGAGCTATAGCATGCCTGGAACTCTATAAATGAGCCATGCTCAATTGCTACTGAATATACTTCTAACCTCTAGGATGAACTGTAAACACTGCAAGGATTAGGTACTTCAAATGAACTATAGAAAGAAAAATAATTAAAAAACTATTACAGTAACTAGGGCTGGAGAGTTCTGTGCTCTCCTTTTCAGCCAGTACTATTAAATCCAACTGTGACAGTAACAGAGTTTGTTTTTATCTTTTCTAAAGTAAATACATGTTGAAGTTTTCTGGCTTCCAGAGTTCATTAAAGCATAGTACACCACACATTTGAAGAATTTTCTTTTTCTTAGAACCAGACAATTTTTAAGCCAAACTACATCAAGTGGTTTATTTAACAGCCACATCCATCTTCACTAATGGGAGATATCCAGTGTTTATATATAAAACCTGGTTAAAAGCACGCAAGATAAATAAAATAAAAGTACAGCAAAAGGTGTTTTCCCTTTTCCCAGCCATTGAAAAAATTTTTCAGCACATTTGCTGTGCACAAAATATGTAACTGCCTAGTCCAGACGGCATGGTCATGCTCTTTCACCCAAGTTGTCCAACTTGTCTCTTTTTCTGGAATTTAATCCAAGTGTTACACATAGAGAAAAACTACATCCTATACTGATACCACCAAAACACCTACACATTTTCAAAACCTAAGCACTGTATTTTACTAAAACACACAGGTTTTACACTGTTCTAATCACATCCCATTCAACTATGCATGTTAATGAGAGAATGAAATATAATTCACAGTAATTTTGAGTTTGGTCTTTAACTTGTATTTATGTGAATAATGCTCAGAGGTGATGGCAGTTCCTAAGCACAGATTATTACCACAACCATTAACACAATTCATACATTCACACTCTGATAGCTTTAATCCTTCAAAACATTCATGCATTTTGATTTTGTTTACTCATTCTTTTTTTGCAAAGCTATAAGTCTGTGGCCATATTCTGCAATGTTTTAAAAGCTAGAAGACTTATCTGTTCAAATAAAAATTATAATTTTATTACTTGATTACATACAGCTTTTTGATATTCCTACTCATGTTATACAATCCAGTTAAACAGAGAGGCAGTTGTGAATTAGTAAACGTAAATTTTGTATGGAATGCACTACTCCTCAAATCATGCTAAAATAAATAATATTTTCAGGTTAAAAAGGTGAATTGTTCCTAATTAGAGCTAAGTAATGTTATGGTGTCCTCTGGATCTAGCCTAATTAAAATAGCATTCCATAGGTCAAAAGCTAACTTATATTAATAAATCATAAAGGTTCATAATTGCAGTTGGTGCATTATTTTAATTACTAATAAAAAAAAATGCCTTGAAAGCTATTTCTCATTATCATTTTGTGAAACACTACAATGAATGGTATGTGGAAAAGACTCTATTTACATATTCTTTTGTTCTGTTACGATGCTCATGTTTCAGCTCCAAAAGCAAATCAACTTGCACAAATAATCTTCAACTCAATGCACAACATGTATCTGATGACCACTTAAGGCACAGGCAGCAGTTTTCTAATTAAAATAATTATTTTCAAGCACTGTGTTAGCACTGTAATGGCCAAACACTCGACTCTTCTAAATCATCTCTCTGTGCACTACAGTTTGAATCTAGGAGGAGATTTTCCAAGATTTTTTTTGAAAGGACAAAAAAACCCCAAACAACTCCGAATATTTATGAGTTTAAAGTGTAGAAACAGGTGTCTGCCTACAATCACATGCATGACCTGGCTGAATATAACTACCCTAGATACTTATCTCTATAGAAAATTTTCTTTTTCCGTACGACTTGATTATTCACAATAGAAAGCAGCCATGCAAGTACTGGAATATTCATGTTTTCATGCAATTTGACTGGCAGTTCTGTAATTGTGGTAAGCTGCTTTGACCAAGGTTTCTATAGCAACAGCCTTACTGTCAATTCTTACCTGTTTTCTGGTCATCCATTGTACTGAGCTTAGTCTCGTCAGCTACTGTTAAAAGGTAAATGCATAACGGTTAGCCCAGTTAGTGCTCATGCCCCACATGCACTCAACATTCCTTCTGGCTTGCATGTTTTCTTTTCAAGTTAGGGGACCTTAGAAATATCCTACTTCATGCAAATAAACTGCAAGAGTAAGCAAACATTCTGGGCAGAAAGGGCAGCAAACTAGTAACCTTCATGCAGTGTCAGTGGTGTTCACATCACAGGCAGGTACGGGATGTTATTGACACGTTAGCACACGGCAACTAGTCAAGACAAGTCAATACCTCCAACCTGACTGCACCCTGAGGAAGTTTGTGAACTAGGGATTGTAGGCAAGACATTCACAACATTGTAAAGGAGGGAATTGCGTTATATTTTATTATTCTGTGTGTTTAAACCATTAAAGCTCACTGTTTGAGGTTACTAGAGTCTGCACTTCAGAATCTAAATTCAATGGCAGAAAAATTGATGGGCTTGTTAGCAATTACTTATTCTCAGTTGGTTTATCAGTTAAAATGATCACAAGTGATTGCCTGTCCTAGCTGCTGGTGCTTTATTTGGCTTCTGATATAAATATTAAAACTTGGGTATCAAACAGATGTCAGACTAGTCCCATTTTCTAATTCTGAATTCATCTACAAAATGAGAGACTATGAAGGACCTTTAAAGCTAACTGCATTATAATCATGGACTGAGAATAAACCCAGCTACCCAGAACCACAGCGTGGTACAGTTTTACACAATTATTCCATATGGATTGGTAAATGCATTTTTCACCTATATTTTAATAAAGACTGTTTATTACATTTAGGTATAACCATATATCCAGAGGGCTATGATATTTGAAAACATGGACATTTAAAAACAACAAACAACATCCAGGTCACTTGGCCATTCAAATTAGTACTTTACTATCCACAAGTAGACATTATGTGCAGTACTACTGCACATACACAATCTGTTTGAAATTACAAAATCTGTATACTTACAACATGAAAATCAGGTTCAAATAAAAAAAATTGAAAAAACATCACTCACTACCTAGATCCATGCTTTTGGATTTTCGTGTTTTAACAAACTCCAACTGACTGGCATCTGAAAATTGCTTTGTACGCTTTTCTGACATGCTCTGGCGTCCAAAACCCTCTCGCTGGAAGGCAAGTACTGGATCAACATCTGGACTAAGAGTGCTGTAGGAAGGGAAAAAAATCATGCGAACATTTATCAAGATCACGCAACCTTTCACTCTTCAGAGAAAATCATTTACTTAGCACGTGACTTCTACCAATGATAAAGTGCACAATTTTAAATACACCCCTGCAAGTATTCAGTTACACACACTATGGGTTTGTTTTACTGCATTAAGCAATTCTAGTTAAAAAGTACCAAGAATTTCACTTACAGCTTTAACAAGATATACACACACGTGGTGCTCTATACATGATCTACCAGAACATAAAGTCCAACACAGGAATAATTTATGGGAGAATAAAAACAGTTCTTTTTTCTTCCTGAGAAACACTTTTTTTCTGTTGATAAAAAGTTATCTGGTTTGTCTTTATCAGAAAATGTTTTTAGTAAAGCATAAATAGAAACTGTCCTGCCTGAAGCCCACAAAACTTTAAACTTCTTAATTGAAAAGCTTTGCATTAAAATTTCTCTCCATATGTGAAATTTCTTGTAGATTTTTCACAGCTTCTCCTGATTTTTAACCTAGCTATGACAAAAGCCCAGATTTTTACTCATTGCTTCCCCACAGTGCAAGTATTTGCCACAATGGATCCACCACCTAATAAGAAATGGGAGAAACTGTATTGGGTTTTTGTTTCTTCTGCAGGTTTCTAAAGTGACCTCAGCTCAGTGAATCAGGCAGCGAGCTGCCTCAGAAACATGCTGAAGATACATTTATTAATGGTGCTCAAACACTGGCAGAATCATGAGTGCAAGAATGCAGAAAAAATATGGTGTGCAAGCTAAGAACATTTTTTAAAAAGGCAAGATTGAATGCTGCTAATAAACAGTATGAAAGGAAATCCACAAAAAGATCCTCTGGCTCCTAGAAAAGGGGATAGTCTATAGATCTCTACTTCAGTTGGCACAAAAAGAAATTAAAAGTATAAAATACTTTAAAAATCAGTATTTTGGACCACTGCTATCTATCCTATAGGTAAATTATCTCTCAAAATCCCTTCTTCGAATATTGTTGTACTTCAAGGTAAAAAAAGTTAAATATTTTGTCACTGAGATCTCTAAATAGACCTCTAAATGCCATTCAAGATATTGTGTTTATACATCCTACTGTTTAGTACCATGTTTTAAAAGAATTATTTTTAGTGTAAGGGCTAAGTATAAAACACCTCTCATTTCTAGTGAGAAACAGGCAAACAGTGAATTTCTGCAAAAAACAACTTATACTTTCAAATTCTGTAACATGCACATGTGTATGTATGCCATGTACTGTAATTTACAGAATTATCTTTGATTAAGAGACACCTGGTTATTAGGCAAAAACAGTGAAAAAGAGGTAAGGAAAAATGTCCAAAGGCATAAAGAACTATTAAGGATTAAAATCACTATCCTTGTTGCCAGGCAGCCAAAAAGAAATTCAGTCAAGTAATGGCAGATTTACAAATAATAAGATATGTGCTTGTGACAAGCATATAATACTTCAGTGTGAGCAGGATCAGAGTTTATGTGAATAAAGCCAATGTCAAGTGCCTTTTGACTTTAATGTTTCTGGCTCAAGCTCATAATGTTTTACATTTAAATACTGCAACTATTTCAGAGATGTCTGCACAATTTAGCAATGTTCTGAAGCATATGCTTAAAAGCTCTGATGAATCAGAGACCAAACTCAAAAATAACTATTTAGTACTAACATTCACTCCCACAAAATATGGAAAAAATTATCTCCACATGATAGGAAGATAAAACAGCCTTGGCCAATATACACTTCCAGCATTTACAGCAGTGCAACACATTGCTGAGTAAGAACCACGTAAATCTGAAAACGTCCTCCAAAGTGACTCCAACTGAACTTACAGGGTTTCAGCACCTTTCATAATCAGATCATAATTGACTTTCCCAAGGCCACACAGAAGTTTCTGGCTCCCTGCTAGTCAGCCTTGTCTCTGAAGGCCAGAAATATGTGGTTTTACTAAGTGAGAATTTTTTTCCAGCAACATCTGTTAGCACAGGCTCACGTTTGTTAAAATTACTGGCTTCATATTGCCAAACAAAATGTATCCTGTGACACTTTCTTCAAAAAAGGTGAACTTATAAAATTATTTGGTTTGGCTGTATGCTTCTTTTTTCCTACAAGCTTGCTTTGATCCACCTATATAAAACTTCTAGTAGAGCAGAATAACCTTTCCATGTAAACCCAGCACATATTTATATAGTGAACTTGAAATCCTAAGAACGGACTAAAACTCCAATGTCAAATATAACTTGAAAAGGACACTGCAGGTCCCAGACAGAGCAGCAGGGTCTGGACATGGCATCAGCAGCTGGGAATTTAGGAGGTTGGGACCCAGCATTTCCACAGGCACCACTTTTGGAGACTTTCTTTCTGCTTCCCTGATCTGCCTTTGAAACACCTCCCTTCCACACATACTTATTAAGGGACTTATTATTACGTGTTTACATAATATCTTGCACTCTAAAGGTGTTACTTAGCACCTTTATTTGAGCCTTATGTAGAGTTCTGAATTTTCATGTCCTGTTTAACTTCTATTATTAATGACCCATGAGCGTGTTTTACTAATTAAAGAAGGAGTGGATCACGGGAGTCTGAATGCATGTACATTGTCTAAAAGTATTCAAAAGTCCCCGTGAAGAGCCACAACTGCAAAAGCCAAGGAGTACAGAGGAGGAATTAATGCCCCTAAAAATGCCTCATTTTAATATTTTCAACTACATCAATAAAAGACAGAAGGTGAATTTAGTGCAAGTCATTAAGCAATGCCAAATGCAATTTACTATATTCTAGAATACTTAACAAATAAGATTTCTGGAATGACAGCTGATCCTTAAAAGAATGTAACCGTCTTCTGACCCTCAATGTTATTAAAATTCCATTTATTAATCCTGTCTTATTGCCCCTTTGTTTTCATAACATTTTCATCAAGGATTAGGGAGATATTGTGAGGCTGAAAAAGCTTACATTTTCTTCTGTGATTCAGAACAGCTGCCATTCTTGTTTGGATAACCCTTCATCCATATTCTTAGTTTTACCCTTTGTGCCTTCCAGCAAAATCATACAATGCACCTTCGTTTTACAAGTCTTCCTTCATCCATTAGCAACAGGAAATTAATGCAACAATCTAATTCTATTCCTATTTACTTTTTTTAAAAAACAGAATACATTAGATAGTAAAGCATGACACTGATCTAACTCTTTTAAGTGCCATTGTATCTGAAGACCTTTACAGTTTCTCATGCACACACTTAGAAGTTTTTTGAGTGTGATCAACTCCACAATATCTAATCCCTGTTTTCTTTACTCTTACTTCATTTACAAAAAAGTGTATGAATAGCAAGACACATTGCAGAAGTCAATGCAAAAGAATCTGCAGTTTTCAAATGGGCTTTAACTTTATTTCATAGGATTTTGCTCACATTCAGCTAAAAGTACTCCCTCAGAAATAAGCTATTATGTGCAGGCTTGAGTACTATTCTATTTAAACGTCTCAGATTCTCAGCTCTAAAAGCTTTTACAAAAGACAAATGGACTTTTCATAGACTCAGATTACAGGTATGACTTGTCCATAAGAAGAACTGCAACATCAAAAAAAAGTAAATGAAAATGAAAAAATTACAATTTCATACAATCATTAAAATAGTACTTAAAATACAGAACTCAGTTCTTGGATATAAGATGAAATAAACTAGTTTAAAGCAGAGAAGAAGCTGACAGGTGCATATCAGCTGGCGGGTGCTATTGCTGTTTTATTAAGATATTGCTGACACATCCCTAACAGGCTCAAGAGACAAGAAAAATAAGAGAATTCATGTACTTCACACCATTTGTGGTAATTATCTAGCTTCAAGAAGTGGCAGCGTACAGAGGTGGGCTTTTATTTTGCTATTACTATAGATAATTACAGGACTTGTAAATTAAATCTTAGATCTGTATTAATTGTACTAACTAAGCAATAAACAGTATTTCTTTGCCAGGAACTTAAGCAAGTCAATAACGGAGCTCAATGCATTTCTCATTAAGACTCTTTCGTTAAAATGTGTTAAAGTAATCAGAGAGTCAACCTAAGATTCACAAAAATAATTTTTACTATGGATATAAAGTTACTTTCCATAGTTTTAAATGTGGAACTGTTGCTTTCCGTGTGTTTAAATGCAGAGCTATTACAACATTGTCTGCAAATCATCCAACAATATGAACAGTAGTTCTTCACACATAATGAAGAAATTCTAATTAGTTCTTTTTGCACAAGCATTAACACAGAGGCAAAACAAAGACCTTTGACCTCTAAGTAGATTTAAAAGATCTGTACATTATTAGGAAAAGGAAGGAAGTACACAGAAGTATTGAGGTGCTCCTAGATAAACAATGGAATATAAAACCAAAATTTTTTTTGTAGACTTTGAAATATTTACCATGAGGTTTATAAGTTACAGTTTCCAATCAGTCTTTCATCTTTCATAAACTCCAGCGTTCAAATTTTGCGAAGTTTCTTTTACAAAGTTAGGTCAGTTGGCAATTAAATTAAAATTAACTCATCAAAATAACACAGCTCTGTACTGTCTAAGTCATATTTCCACAAATATGCTTTAACACAGCACAAAACTGCAACCAGAAGTATTTGTACAGACTTCCTCCCTGAAACAGGGACAATTACCAGTTTGAAAATAGTAAAATCCAAATGTGACAAAAAAGAATTAATATTAGCAGTAGCCAAAAATAAACTAAAGGAAAAGATGCAACTACAGCTCTCTCTTTTTTCCTGCCACCAAGCCATGCTCTTACCAGTCTGTTGACTCATTAATTGCAGCTTTAGCCCATCCACCAGTATCAACAGTGCCAAACCCGACATCATCGTGGGAACTGGATGATGACTGGTCAGAGAGATGAGGAGGCAGGACCGACAGCCTGTCATCTTCAATAATGACAGTGTCATCCTGGGGCATGTTCACTGTTGGAGACAGCTGATATTTACCTGGACAAAAGGGAGAAAAAAACCCAAAACTAAATAACGGCAGCGTGCAGGGAGTGCCTTGAAAAATAATCACAGATGATAAAAGGTTATGTGAAACTGCAGTGCTACTGATAAGAGTGACACAATCCAGATAATAAAATTAATTATGCCTCACTTTTTACTCATCTTCCTGTGCAGAGGTCTGAACAGTGATGCACACCAGTTGTTTCTGTGGCCTACTGCAAGACCACAGGGTCACAGAAGGTCTGAGGTTTGGAAGGGACCTCTCTTCTGGTCCAGCCCCTTCCACTCAAGCAGAGACACCTACAGCCATGAGTCCAGGATCCCAAACTAATTGCTTTTGAGTATTTCTTCTGCACCACCTTCTCTGGGCACACCTCACACTGAAAAGGTGTTTCCTGATGTTCAGGGGGAATCTCCCATGTTTCTGTCTGTGCCCATAGTCTCAAGCCCTGACTGAAGAAGGGCTGAAAAGCAGCTCTCCCAGAAAATAGTATCTCCTCTTGTATCACATTGTTTGGTACATACAAAGAATGAGTTCTACAAGGACTAACAGAGGCCATAATTTTTCCTGATCAGTCTGGCCCTCAAAAAATGAGAAATCATTTAAGTAATGTTGGGAAGTGGACATGCAAAATTTGGAAAAAAAAATACTGAATTCTATTGTCAACAAATTCAAGTAAGTTTTAACACTCTTGTTAAAACACTTAAACAAGAACCATCACATACATGATAGGGACATTATCAAGACTCAGCATTAGTCTGTACAGTAGCAGACTTCATCAGGTAAATTTGTTAGAGTACAAGTTAAAATATGGTATGATCTTACTAAAACAATTAGTAAAATTGTCACATCTCATGAGAAGAAACACACTAGCTTAATCAACCATTAATCTGACAACAAACTGTAAATTATTCTAAAACTATGATGCACCTGAGTAATGTATCACAAAACTTCCATTTCCATTAAACTGCTTCTATGGAAATATCAATTATTTCTACACTATACTTTCACGATAGATATGGAAAAAAATCTGAAAAGATAGGGGGAAATATTATTTTCCGCTTTTCTGGAAAGGTTTCAGTTACCATCATTATCTTTGCATGCAATTATTAAAAAACAAACAAAACCCTATGTGTAAAGAGCTAGCTAAAATCCTCACTACACTAAATAATAAACATTGTACATATTTCTGAAGAGGGAAAAACTGGCTTCAAAAGGGATCATTAAAGAAAGATGAAAAAGTGGCTGGAAGAAAAAGGTACTCCATGGTGAACATCTCATCACTGTCAAACTGAAATGAATGTATGCAGTTTGCATAACAGCTGATTCTGCCCAGCAATAGTTCCTTTGATGGACAGGTTAATGTTTAGCCTGGTAATGTACTTCTTTCCAAACATAATGCCTACAAGACTGTTAACTCTGTAGTTAATAACGTCTCCAAAGAATTGATTGTGAAAAGGTATAACCTTACGGCATTCGGCAGATTGAACTTCCCATTTGGGAGGCTACAGTAATTCAGTAACACTTTTAACTTTTCACTACCCTTCTTTATATCTGACAAGGGTGAAGACTGACATTTTAATAGTTGCTTTGGAATTTAGGAGAAAACCCATCTGACATGCTTATGCTTTTCATTGCAGATGAAGCTAGAAACAGGTGAAAGGCTTCACCTCCAGCAGATGGTTGGACAAACATCAGCGCTGGACTCAATACATCCTTTGTAGAGAATTCAGCTGAAGTGGACAGAAAATACCCCTGGAGAATTAATTCTGCAAGTGTTGTGAGAAACCTTACAAGGAAACATCAAAGAAACTTCAAACCCAGTAATCTTCAGGATATTTGACTGATCTACAAATCTAAGGCATTGCTCGACCTGTCTACAAACCTTTTCAAGAAAATAATTTTCCCTCGGGCTAGAAAAGTGCTATTTAGACTGTGAAATTTAGACTCTGACTACACTTCAAGTCCAGTTTTGCATATATTAATTCAACTTCAGTGAGGTAATCTGTAATACCATAAAGTATTTTGGACACTTGTCGTGGTTTGGCACTGGCCCACTGCCAGGCCACCCACGAGAGCTGCTCACTCACCCTCCCCTGCCACAGCTGGGCAGAGGAGGGGAAAAAAAACCAAACAAAATGAATGCTTCATGAGGGAGATAAGGACTGGGAGAAAACACTTCAAGGGCAAAACACACTCAGCTTAAGTTGCAAAGTGAATTTTTTACTAACAGAATCAGAGTAGGATAATGAGAAGTAAAATAAGCTCTTAAAACACCTTTTTCCCCCAACCCCTCCCTCCTTCCCACCAACAGCACAGGGAGAACATGGCATGGGGGTTTGGTCAGTTCATCACTGAGATTTTCTTCTGCTGCACAGGAGACAGGTCTGTGGGAACTTCTCCAGCGTGGGGCCACACTCAGGAGCTGCAGCCAAACCGC
>VZRX01022238.1:10791-34509 GCA_013398075.1 Notiomystis cincta | reverse complement strand
GGGCTGTGGGTGGATCTCTGCACTCCCTGTGGATCCCCATGGGCTGCAGGGGCACAGCTGCTTCACCACGGGCTTCACCACGGCCTGCAGAGGAATCTTGGCACGGTGCCTGGAGCACCTCCTGCCCCTCCTTCTCCACTGACCTTGGTGTCTCCATTTTGTGTTCCCTCACATGTTCTCACCTTCTCCTCTTCTCTAACCAGAACCCTAAAACCCTCGTGACTTTGTTTTTATTTCCTTCTTAAATATGTCATCACAGAGGCATTAAAAACCGCTCTCATGGGCCCAGTTTTGGCCAGCAGCATGTCCATCTTCAGAGCCATCAAGGATTGGCTCTGCTGGACATGGTAGAAGGTTCTAGAAGCTTCCCCAGGAGCCATCTCTGTGGCCCCCTGCTACCAAAAACCAAGCCGTGACAAACCAATGCAACACTGTATTAAGCAAGGTAAAACACCCTCCCTTTCAAGTATTTCTCATCACAGGACAACAATGCTCAAATTTCGTGAACAAGTTACCAATCTAAAGAAGCTCAGCCTGAGGACTACATCAAAGTACTGGGTAAGAAGGGTTCCCATCTGTCTATGCCAAAAAAGAAGCCTCAGAGCTCCAATACCAAATGGCTGGTCTCTAGGGCTAAGAGAATTTTCATCCTACAATGAAAAAATATGCCAAGCAACATATTTCAAAAAATATTACACACCTTCAAATCTACTATACACCTATAATACACCAGAAAAGAGTTTGGACCACCAACATAAAGCACTCCAAAAAAACTCTGAGCACACACAGTACGTGGTATGAATAACAGGTTTACTCATGAAAAACTAAACTGTTCCGGGTCCTTTTAAATCTTGAAATTCCCTGAAGTTCAGTTAATATGTTTGCTGGGATAACTTGGCTCCCATACTGACATTGCATTGTCATGGAACTTTCTCTGGCTTGATCCCTGTGCTTTTGCTATTGCTTTCTCTTTAAAGGATGGCCTACAAAATCTGTTGAACACTCTCACCGTATGTTCAAAACCTGGTATTACCTTATGAATGACTCATGAGCATGTTGATACTGTGGGATTCAGACCAATAGTACAATGAATGCCTGGAGAATGCCTAACAACAAAAATTTCTGCACTGTATCCAGGCCTTGGATTTCAAGAAAGTGCTCAGACCTGTCAACTATTGTAGAAGAGCACCACATTTTGATGAGATTCTGGCCAAGGAACTACATTCTGATTGTAAAGGGTTATTTTCATTTCACTGAGACACACACTCTACATCTCTAGCTAAATTTTTGTCAGTAGTGCCTCCTCCTGATTCTACCCTTTAGATAGCAATTATTTATGTAGAGAATGGAGTATTTCCTGTTGTGTAGGAACCGTTAAATTTTACAAAGTTCTGGGGGATCTTTCAGGATGAAAAGCAGATAAAGTACAAGTGATTGTTATTCTATGTACCCCCTGATAAATAACTTCTGTTTAGTCACCGTTAGCAACAAAACCCACCACGTTCATAAAAAAAATATCAGCAACTAGAAGAAGGAGATGAAAGAGGACTTTGTACTAAGCTGTTTGTTGAATAAGAATAATTTATATAGACAGCAGCTATGTATTTGTGCACTGCAAAACTCAGGAGCATAATGCGTGATATACAAGAATGGTATGTCAGAAGAAGACCTGAATTTCTAATTACAGAGCCACATAAACCAGTATAACACAGTTGTTATTCTGAATGTGCTAACAACATGCACCCTCGAACTATTAAGATAAATAAACATAAGAGTTTATTACAGCCATCTAATTCTTTAAAAGAGAGATGCAATTTGTATAAATAAAAAAATCCCACCTCCCCCAAACCAAAAACATTCCCTGAATTCGGAAAGTTGCATCTTTTCTCTATCAGAAATTTTCAGTGAAATACTATCAAATGAAAAAGCATAAAAAAATCTGTAATAGCAATAACCACCTAGAAAAGTAGATCAACATGAGAATCATCAGAAACATGAAAAGATTCATGTAGCCTTATTTCAGTAAGCAAACATTATTTTACATAATTTAAATCACATCTTAAAATTGGTATTTCATTCCCACTCTCACAGCAAGGCTCTGACAGCCAGTTCCTGCATGTCAGCTACGAAAGAGTAAGGAAATTGTCTTAAATACCTTTCCTGAAATTACATTAATGGTATTTAAAAAGAACAAAACACTCTTAAAATCTTTATTCCAACTTTAAACAATGACTAAAACAAGCAGGCATTTTCCAGACTTTGAGACTGTTACTTTTGAATAGTCTAACTTAGGAAGAAAACTCAAACCCATCCAAGAGCAAAACCAGCAGAAAGACCTACTTCTTCATCTGTGACAACAAACTGTCATCTCCTCACTAAAAGGTACTGACTACTAAAAATTTTCATAGTGAAATTCACTGAGGAGTAAATCAAAAGACATCAGATGATTCAGAGAGCTCATCAGAGGGCTTCTTGATATGGGGAGAGCACTCCAGAGAACCAGCACTGAGTAAAGCACTCCTTTGGGCTTGTTTTCATGGGCAGGACTGGTGTGGGAAGGTACAGCCCTCCAGTGTTCTTCAGACAGATTGTTCTTAGGACTAATCCCCATTTTTAGATCAGTTTTCAAGTGAGGAAGAGTCACGTAACAGCACATAAGCATTCTCAGGAAAATTTTAAAAAGCTCTGTTTTTTTCCTCGTTATCAATGCCAAAAAGGACAGGGATTCCACTGCATAAAAAATGACTGAGTCTTAAAAATGTTAGCTGTTCTGAAACAAGCAACTGTACCTATCTCTCCCAACAGGCAATACCTCTCTGTTGTATGGCACTGTAAGAAAACTTGCATGCAAAGGACACTGTAGTTTTTATTTAGAGATACTGAGTAATTAATTATAAATAGTCTATTAGAAAACTGACCATTCCCCAAAAACTGGGTTTTAACATCACAGGTGTGTGAAGCTGCTGTCATTGCAGAAGGGAACAGTCCAATCCTAGAAAGACCATTTTTTAATTACACACCACTAGATCACATTTACTATGAGGTTCAGGCACAATTTGATTTTCCAGTAATGTGCTTCCACTAAAGATTCTATGGATTAAAGTCACAATCAACCAATTTTCTACATAGTTCCTGGTCCCTGAAAACAATTCAGAAAAATGATGATTCACAGGAAATCAAAACATTAACTTCAGGTTATAAGAAACTTAGAAAATGAAGGATGTAATTTTTTTCTGCCTATGTATACAATGCAAAAGTATCTAAAAGTATTAGATGTTAACAGCTTTGGAAACTTTTTTTTTTTTGTAGTTTAAACATCAGTTATTGGCTAATGCTAAAGGGATGATTCCAGACTGAGGAACTATTAGTTCAATTTGTCATGGCAAGTCTTGTGCTCCTCTGATGTCCAAGTAAACCGCATTGCACACAGACTCTCTCAGGGTTCCTTCTCCCATCAATGGACAAGGTGTTTAAGTGATAATTTGTTAACACTTCCATGAGCTCTATGTGTAAATCCTCTGCACCACTGATGGAAAAAGCAGAAGGCAGTGCTTTGCAAATGTTTTATCTAGAGCCTTGACACCACAAGAACTAGTTCTTTCTATGGGAGAGCAGTGCTAGAGACTTCAAATTATTTTATCACTCCTTAAATTTGTTGACAAATACAATTTTTTCTAAATTTTTCTCTTTAAGAGCATATGACTTTGGGTGACAAGGTTTCACACTGCTTTGATTTTCATGTGCACATTTTTTCTTCCAAGCTGCACAAAATGAAATGCAATAGAACAGAATATGATTTGTTTCTAATTACTATTGCCCAAATGCACAAAAAAGGACAAAATACGTAAAAGAAGAAATACCCGAAATAGCAAACTTGTGGATTTTCAGAGAGTTTAACAACAGTTCTATTGTGCTACCACAGAGAAAATGCAAACCCTAAAATATAAAAATTATTAAAAAAAAGAAAATGGGGGAAAAAAACCCCACCAACTCAAAACAGGGTGAAAAATATACACTAACTGTTGTTGACTGGAAAAGCCTAAGTGGTAGACTAATTTTCTAAGGCTGAAAACTAATCAAGAGCAATTGAAAACTAAGGTAAGCCTTGTATCATATCAAATTTATAGCAGCATCTTCTAATATATTCTGTATATGTATTACACTAAAATAAATTCCTAGATTTAATAACCATGTCTTCTTTATAAAACTTGCAACTCAAGTGAGCAATCGTCACGTCTTCTGTCAGGTGTTATTTTCATCAAGCTGCTTTTTGTGTTTAAACTTGAAAATCCTTTCAAACTAATCCCATCCTAGTCAGTAAATCCAACCACTCCTGTGGCAAGGCCAGTCTTTATTACCTAGCTCTGTACATCAGGAGTTGAATTGCTGCAGAGCAAGCGCTAATAACCTCATTATCCACTGGGACCATACAGATGGTAAGGCACAGAATCTACACAAGGGACGCTTAAAATTACTTATGAGATTTTAAAATTGGTGTCTTGCAAAGCAACATAAATGGATGCAAGTTTGCCTTATTTATTTTTGTATTTTAGTAGGACTGAAACAGAGGAGAATAAATGCTGAAAACAAATAATTAATTCCCCCAAGTCACTGACTTTGATGCAACATGGAGCCTACACTGACCAATAATTTATTGTCCCAAACCAGACATTGAAAGATCATGTTAAATGCTACTATTATTCATTCTATGACCTGTCACAGGATACAAAATTCTCTTTAGAATCCCACTTTGCTTTCTTTCTTACATTAACTATCCAGAAGCTTTGCATGGAAGAATTTTAAGGCATGTTTTAAGTTGGTCAGTGCAACCTCCATGTTCCAAATTCCCACATAACACATTAATCACCCTTCAATGAATCACAGAGAGAAATAAAACATGCCCTGCTTAGCAGAAATGCTTTGACTCACCCATTATCCTGCCCAGTGCCACGTTCTTTGTGGGCGACTCGCTGAGACCCTCGATCCCGCCGTAGAGGGAGTGGGAAATCCTCCGCTCCCGGTCATCCAGCAGAGTCTCTATGGGCAGCTCTGGCCCGGAGGGGCTCCCAGGTGATTCCAACTGCAAACAGAAGGGAAAATTAGTGCCTGGGGTCCCCTTAACCACATGGGGGAACAGTTACAAATTGCCTAAGGCCTAGACCTGTCTGAGCACCAAATGAGCTAGAACTTCTCATCCTGGACAGAGATAATTTGCAATGACAGCTCTGCCTAATGAACAACTTTCTAACCCCTTTACACTGCACCCCCCATGGTGCCCTGTCAAATTTCAAATCCTTCAGCAGAAAATTGGTGAAAAAAAAACACTCCATTTTGGTGTCTCTTTGTTGGATAATTTCTTATTAGCAGACAGTTGGGCTGTTTTCAATACCATCATCAGACAGCTGGGCCATCTTCCCCACACTGACAGCTGAACACAACAAGGCCCTTGTCAGGAGCATGGAACACGAACTCTCATCCTGTATTGGGCTGCTGCTGCCACAGTGGTGCAACTTGCTTTCAAATGAAATCATCACACTCCAAAGTTTTGTAGTTAGGAAGAAAAGGAATAAAACCAAAGAAGTTGTCAGACTCCACCGTAATTTTAATTTTGAGATCTTTGCTCTGCCTTTCCTGATGGCAGAGTAAAGAGATCTTACATGCTTCATTCAGCCTGGAAGCTCCTCTAATCTCTTGCTGCAGCATCCAGGCAGAGACACAAAAACCAGAACTGGCAAGACCTGGGGTGCCCTCCACCTCAGCTCTCAAACTCCTGGAGCTGCCAGATCCCTGCCCAACACAACTGCAGCCAGACTCTCCAGGGCATCACAAGACAGATGAAGTGTGTGGTGGAAGTGATGGAGACAGGCTGTTTGGCCACATGCACAGGATAGCAGACTGCATTTACTGCCACCTGCCCACCCCAGCTGCTCTCCTCCAGAAGACTGCCCTGAGTGTCTTCCCAGTCCAGCCTTTGCTTGCAGAAGCTGGCCCTTGTTTTCCTACATTTGCCTCTAAGATTTTTCAGGACAGGAAAAAGTCAAGTTCTCTTTGGTGAGCCCCAGAGAATCAGAGCTCAGGGGAAAAGTAGCACCCATGAGAGGCAAAGAAAATAATTTGGTACCATCTACCTGGATTTAGCCCACCCCATCAGCCACAGCTTTGCTGTCAGCACAGCCCCCTGGGAATGAGGAGAATGAGTACCTGTGCACTCACAGGTCACTATGGATGCCCAATTTAGCAGGGCCCAGTTGCTCCCTGCAGAGATAAGAGACTCCCCACACAATGGCCCAATCCTCTCACCATCCATCTTGCTGCCCCTAAAGCTCTTGGTTCACCTGGGCTCTAGCACCCTGCTGACCTCTCACTACTGCTACCAAGGCACTTTGCCAAGACCAATTAAACCAATTCACCTGAACTGAATTCAATTAAGAAGTAAACAACTATTAAAAAGTAGGTGTCCTTTGTAGAGAAGTAGTATGAACTCAGACATCGAAGCATTAGCTCTTCTCACCAACATGCCTCTTCATATTGAAGCATATAGTTAAATCTTAAAAGCAACGTCCTTACACAAATCCCACAGCATTTATTTCATATGAATTGAAATACAGTGGGGACCAGATACTGAAAGACACTGAGCATGCTGCAAACTATTTGAAGCCACTGGGAATGCTTATTCCAAGTACTGATCTCCAAACAAGCACGAGAGGAGCAGTTCATAGTTTCAGGATAAACAATAACAAGCAACATGTTTGTTGGCTGTTTTTTCTTTCTGAAACAGCTGCCCATTATTAATCACTCCACCCACAGTCCCCAGACGACTAAGAAATGTATGCTATGAAAGAGTTTAAAAAATCTGCTTCAAGGGCTACAAGGCACTCAGCCCCATTCTCTCCAGCAGAGGCTTTGAAGTGAGCCCCATGGACGGCCGACTCCTGGCTCGCGGGCGCTGGCGCGACGCCTGCGGCACAGGGGTGGAGGGTTGCGAAATGCGGCATTACGGTCGAGGAGAGCGCGATCGGGAGGTCGCAGACTCTGTAAAAATTATTATTTCTGTTCAAAGCCATCATCTGTTTAATATAAATGAGATATTTAATGAAGTTCCAAATTGTAGACTTATCTCTCCCAGTTTGATAAGCACCGGGGAGATTTACTGCATCGGAGGGTCAACACAATTACAATTGGAGGCACGTCAAGCTGCAGGAGAATAATAAACTTGCAGTGCAAGTGAATTAGACTCAATAAGGTTTAAATTGTGAAATGAGGATTTGTTTTATTAGTTTTTTTAAATTGCAGATTACAACTGACAGCTTTACTGAAAAGTAAATTAAACAATATTTGTAGACTCTGTTATAAAGGAATCTAAGGCACATTTGAAAAGAAATGTTAACTTCTGAAACACTTTACAGAAAAAAGAGCATAGCAACATTAGACTGCTTGAGAGCTTACACTTGCATGATAAAGGTAATAAATTATGCACTACCCTTTATTTCACTGTCTTTAAATAAGGTGTGAAAATATCAAAGTGCTTTGGGATTTATTCTCCCAGTGCTATATTGATGACTTTATGTAACAAGTGTCCAGCTTTTAGTGAGCCATATCACACAGTCCTTCTTCATGTGACAAGCCATCAACTTTCAGACTCATTTGCAGAAAGATCTCTAGAGATTTTCAGAAAGACACTGACAAGAAGATTGTTCAGAAGCAGAGAAATATAGAGAAATTCATTGCTGGTAATATGGTTACATATAGGGTAAATAAAAGAAATAGCAGGAATGTTGCATTAATATGGCCATGTTTCATAAAGTGAATCACATATTTAATAATTTCCATGAGTAAAACTTTTTCCATTTTTTATTAAGCATTTCAGAAGATGGGTTTATACAAAGGCACTGACAGCCAGCTGCAGAAATATTTTACAAAAGATACAATACCTTTTAAAGAACACCAAAAATTAGACAAAAAAGCCTTTTCCTTACATTGTTAACAATGTTTTCCTTACATTGTTGTTTTGTGCAAGTAAAAAACCACAGAATTTGGAAACAGTGTTGTGGGCAAGACAAACAGTCCAACAGTCCAAACCAAGACTGCAGTTCAAATAGACTTGTTCTTCCTGACGGATTTCTAGTAAAGAGCTGGAATTACACATTCTAGTTCCTTCTCTTAGCCACTCTCAGTGCTATCTGGTATAATTTGATTTGATTAACTGATAAAGAGTAGGTAATACAAACAAAGTTGTGCAAATTCTTAACTTCATTTAAGGCCTGGCAAGGAAAGAAATCTGCATGGCAACTGGCCGCCTATCAATAGCTGCTGGAGCACCCCTTGGTGTGCCAGTTCAGAGTCACAGACCAACTGAGGGTGGATGAAACCACTGGAGATTATCTAATCCAACCTCTTGCCCACAGCAAGATCAGCAAGAGCAGGCTGCACAGTGCCCTGCCCAGCTGGGTTTTGAATACCTCCAAGATCAGAGCCTCCTCAACCTCCCAGGGCGAGCTGTGCTGGTGTTGACCTCTAAGTAGGGCTTTTTTTTTCCTTACGTGTAAAGAAATTTTTGATTTGTGCCTGTTGCTTTTTGTCCTGGCACTGGGCAGCCCTGAGAAGAGTCTGGATCAGTCTTCTTTATTACTTCTTTATTACTCTCATCAGATATTTATAGACACTGCCTGGTAAGATCCCCTGATCCTCCTTCTCTCTAGACTGAAAAGAGAGAGTTCCGTTTTTGGATCCTAGTACTGATCTTTACTAAATGATCATATTCGTAAAAATGCAATAAAACCTCCCATGCTACAGATTGCCTGTAGCTCCTATTCTCTCCATTCTCTTAAAATAAAAAGAGAAGAAAGATTAAACATTTTTAAATAAAAAAAAGGTCTCTACCCTGACCCTTTGTCATTCAGATAAAAACCAGCTGTTTGCTAAAGTACTGTCTGTACTAGCTAGCCCAGCTGCTGCTTATCTAGATGATAAAAGGACAAATAATGTGGTCCCTTTTACTTAAACACCACCATCCATCCTATCTGAAGTTATGCACATAAATATGAAAAAGGTTTATGTGCAAGAAGAGTGCCAAAATATTCAAAGCATAAACAAACTTTTTTCTTTTTCTTTTTTTTTTTTAAGAAACAAGAATCAGACTCCCTTTTTTCTTCAGAAGTAAATTATCCAAATATAGGCATGCAAGCATTATGGATGTTAAAGAAGTCAGTATATAAATTTGCTATATATGACACTGCATCCAGAATGCTGAAGCTCTTTCTGTCACACAGAATTATTCTCCAATCTTTCTTCCTTCTTATCTATGTACTGTGGTTAAGATGTACAAAATACTCCAGCTTCCTTTTCCAATATAGATACTTTTAAAATACTACTAGTCTATATCAAGGCATCAATATCAAAGGCATTAAAGAAACTAAGTTTTCATAGGACTGGACTAAATTTTCATTTTCTAGGTAGAAAACTGGCTAAAGAATTGGACACAAAGATTGATCTTCAGGATGGAAAAGAGCTGTAGATTCCCCCAGGAATCAGAGCTGGGAACAGGATAAGCTGATAAACAGCTTTATCAATGAGTTGGAGATGGGAGTGAACAGGGAAATCACTGTGTTTGGAGAAGATGCTAAAGACTTTTTGACAGTTAAATTCCAAAAGGTCATCACAAGTCTAATCTAGTGAGAAAGAAAAAAACAAACCTGTCATATAAATTTCAGTGTAGGTAACTAGGTAATGCATGCAGGGGAAAACGATGCTGAATATTTTATACTTGCACACATATTGGAAAAGAAAAGATGCTTGCTTGTTTCTTTTATAATGAAGCCACTCATTTGCAAAGTCTCTCACTGATCTATCAGTCAATTTATTTCATGAATGATGAGGTCCTTATATGGTCTGGAATCATGGCTCTGTTTCATAGTTTGCTCATTCTTAAATAGAGAAAAAGATGAATAGATATGCATGAAGAAATTTGAGGATCTGCAAATCATTTGCAAACTTTCATTTCAGGCAGGTTTAGCAAAACATTCATTCTGTCAAAAAAAAAAGAGGGGGGGAGGGGGGCTAGACAAGAAAAACCCTTGAAAATTCTCATTTTGAGGAAAATGGTGACGCTCTCTCACTTAATGGCAGACAAGTGCTGCCTGCCTGTGACATGAACAGAGTGCAGACGAGCAATCTGTCTCTAAGCTGTCCAGGTTGCAGGACTGAAAAGCTCAGGATTCCAGAGTAACAATTACCTTATTTCTTGAATCAGCACACGGGGCCGCCAGCTGCAGGGCTGTGCCTGGCAGCGGCGCCTGAGCGCTGAGCACGTTCTGGCGGTGCAGCCGCCAGCTGTTTGCCCATACAGGCTCATCACAGCAGCCTCACTAATTAACAGAATGCAGCACAAGGAGCTCCACTGTTTCTCCTCAAATCAGAGCAATGTAAAAAACTTCAACCCTGAGTTAAAGATCTGAAAAGCTGATGGCTGCCTCTTCTGAAAAAATGAGGTGTTAAAAACTGGCTGTATATGAATATCAAGTCAATATTATTGTTTTTCTCTCCATTTTTCCCACTGTTTTCACAGCTTTGGAAATGTATCTTAAAGAGTCTCTCCATGCTTATGTAGGAAAGTTGATGAGTTAACATGCAAGGCTTGAAGCTGAAAACATAGAGCAGAATAGAATGTTTAACTTTTTTGCAACGGGGGGCAAGGGAACCTCAGATATAACCAAATCCCAAATTAAGTCTTTTTGTTAACAATGTCCATCAAATATTCAGTGTGTGCTTTTCTCTGGAGTGGCTGAGATGTTAAACACAGTTCTGCAAGTTTTGTAGTAGTACAGCATGCAGAATTCTATATTGCTGTACTCTGTACAGACATAATGCAAACAGGACAAAAACTCAGATGCACAGCTTTGGTTTGGAGTTCATTCATAACTACCACTCACTCCATGCTTACATCAATATTTACTTGTAGACACTTCACTTGAAAACCTGGATGGATTACACACTATCTTCTGGTGAGTCGATGAAAATTCTTTCTACAGGCAAATCTCCAGTTCAGCAAAACCACAACAGCACAGAATCTCTTTTCACCTTCTGGGAAGTTTGTGGTCTCTTTTGAGTCTACAGTTATGGAAGGGCTTATGATATAAATGATCTCTTCCCTGCCTCTCTTTGTTTTGTTTTTGTTGTTACTATAATTGCCCTGAAGGCTTAGTTTACAACATGAGAACTTGTGAAGCTGTTTGAGAATAATGATGGCATGGAAAAGGAGTATCCGAGGTCACTTCACAAAGTTTTGAAACAGTTTCATGTTTAAGAAACCAAAGAAAGCTCTCTGACAGACAGAGCCTCTGCAGCAGAACAGAAGCAACTGTTCCTGCCTCTCTCAGCCCAGGACAACAGAGGTTGAGCTGCCCCTCACTTCTAGACAGCAAGCAAAATACAAGAAGTGCATGAAAATCCTAGTCTTAATTGAAACATGCCCAAAAACAATCTGCAGAACTCGGCTGCAAAATTAATTCTCCCTCCTAAGCAATTGCTAGGGTTGATTATGAAAATTTACATTAAAACCAGAAAAACCGTTTTCATACCACTAATGTCCTTAAAATTCCAATTCAAACTCAGTTTTACAGAAGAAAGAAGCAGACAGTGTAGCCTACCTCAAAAGAAGTCACTTTGACTCTGCAAATGTACAATGATTACTGGACCTGAAGGCAGGGGGAAAAAAAGGCTTGGGTTTATTTTCTTCTTTTTGCTGTTATTTTGTTGCGGGGGGTTTTATCATCCAGACAGCAACTGCTTTTATCATCCAGATGTTTAGCACAATTCTTTTTGTATTGGCACTATCACCCCTGGTATGGATTTCCCTTTTGAGGCACTTGTGGGTGCTTGTCAGGGAATCAGCCAAGACCTGACCTTGCAGGACTGACCCTACATTGGAAGAGAGCAGAGTGAACACTGTTCTTGGTGACACACAAAAGGGAATATAACCAAGCCAGTTCCACTTAACTGTAGTTCAGAATAACAAGAAACAAAGCTATGTTTTTGTCCACAAAGTGGGCACATACAATGCTGAATCAACAAAGGAAAGACATCAGTTTAACAGGATTTATTTTTATCTGCTGGTTTTTTTTTTATGATGACTCCTTTGAAGAACAGAAAGACGGAGAAGAGCATGAAAAACATCAGGAAAATACTTTCTCAAAAATTAAACATTGCTTTTTGTATTTACTAAAACCAGTAAAGCCCCATTTCTGAGGATCTGGGGATGTTTAGCCTGGAGTAAAGAGAAGGCTGAGGAGTTTTTTGCTCTCTACAACTGCCTAGAAGGAGGATTTAGACAGGTGGGGGTTGGTCTCTTGTCCCAAGTAACAAGTGATAGGACAAGAGGAAACAGTCTCTAGTTGTGCCAGGGAAGATTTAGACTGGCTATTAGGTAAAATATTTTATGAAAAGTGTAGTCAAGCTTTGGGACAGGATGCCCAGGGAAGCAGCTGAGTCTCCATCCCTGCAGGTCTTTAAAACATGTGGAGATCTGGTACTTGGGGACACGGTTTAGGGGTGGACTTGGCAGTGCTGGGTTATGGAGTGGAGTCAATATGGCTGGAGTCAATAATCTGCAATCTAAATGATTCTGTGCTTCTATGGTGATGAAAGATATGAGTTATTAAGATAGGGTCCCTTTTTTTGTTTTTGCTTCTAATCTGCAAGCTCCTGAGTTTGCCACCACATTCAAATGTCATTTCTTTTGTGTTCTAATACTAAAAATCTTTCCTGGTGGCTGTTACTGGAATGTTCCAAAAGGACAATTTGTATACCAGGCATGTCTAACCAATCTGTGTTTCTGAATTAAGCATAATATAGCCAAGGCTGCAAGACATGGCCAGCCACTGAGGCAGTGTTGGTTCCAGCCAGGTCTCAGGCCACACAGCCCCCATTACTGAGGGACTGAGCTGACTGAACACCATACTCATATATGGTATTCAGAAATAATATTATCACAGCTTATCAGCATTACATCACCTCAGTAATATCTAAAGTTTAAATCAGTCACATTCTTGAAGGAGGAAATAGGAGGAATTTCAAAATGCCAAAAAAAGAACTTCTCTTTTTGCTTTTCATTTTATTGAAGTCTGGGCATTGCAGGACTTTCAGAAAAGTCTGGCTCCTCACATTCTGCCAGCTCAGCAGGTAAACATCTTTATGTCCATGCAAGTCGTGCTTTCATCGTATTAAAATATGCAAACAGTATTGACATCGTATTTCCTTTGGATGTGTGTGATAAAAGCAATAATTCCTAAGAAAAATTACTTACAAAAGTTACTTTGTAAAGATGATTACTACAGCAATAGTGACATACTTTCCTAATCATTATGGCTCATCTTGCCAGCTTCTTATGAAGTTGGGAAAATGGACAAAAACTCTAAAGAAGGCCTAGACAGAGAGGGCCTACCCTGCCCTTGTGCAGGGACATTTCAGTGTACCTAAATTTCCATGATCAGTTCTTTTACCTTACAGCACATATACTGCAGTCAGCTGTGCTGCTTTTGGCACATGATTTCTGCAAAATAAACTGTACTAAATGTTAAGCAGATATAGGGGACCAAGCTGTTCGTGAATGAGTAAAAATTGTGTTGGATTCAAGGAGAAATGTCTGTTTCATCAGTGCTAGATTGCCTTCTTCCTGTTTACAAACACTGTCTGGATTAATTCAATTGACCAGATCTTCACTAGGAGAAAAGGCAGTATCTTGTACATCCTTTAAAAAAACCCAACAACTAAACACAGAAATAGTCTAAAATATTTCACCCTGTTTATGTAGTAATATATAGTAGCATCTGAAACTGGGTAAAAATAAGGAACAGTCTCCAAAGAACAGTGAATTAGGGCTAGGAAAGGACATCACCACATACAAAAAGGTCAGAATTCCTTCAACACTAAGCAAGAAACCCTGTGCACCCAAGCTGGCTTTCTAGCAGTGTGCATATATAAACAAGTATGTGTATAAAAACTTTGCATAAACAGTTAATCAAGAGGAGCTTAACACTTCTAAAAAGCCTTTTTCAGACATGATTTTATAATGCACTATGGACTGATTTTTTCTCAAGATCACATTTATGCATTAAAAAGTAAACCATTCTTTTTTCCCCTAGGCAGGAGTAGCAATACTAACCCAATTTGTGCACATCATTTCTGAAGCATGATGATCAAGAAATAACGTTCCTGATAAGACCTTTTTGATATTAGCAAGAATGAAAGAATTGACTTTTAGATTTCTAAAGAAGAAATGCTTTTCTGATCCGCCATTCAGCTGTATCCTATTTAACTCAGCCCTTTCTCCACTGTGTTCTGAAGTCTAATTCAGTCCTCTACAGCACCTACAGCACTTCTCAGTATATATCCAGATACTCCTTGTACATAGCATTATTTACATTAAATAGAAGTTAAGCTATTAGAAATCATGAATATATTTCAAAACATCAACACATTAACATTGCACGAGAGTAGACAAAAGTCACAAATCATCAGAAGAATCATCACCTCACCCTGAATTCAGTAGTTCAATCTCTCCCACAATTAAGGCCAAGACACAACATAGTTAAAATCCAAAACAACTGAACTTTTTGTATAAAGTTTTGCATAACCTATACATTAAACTTTTGTTTAGATAAAATATAAAAATGAAAGATAGAGCTCTACTCTTAATTTAAAAAAATGGAAGTGACAAAGAAACAACTCAGTTAACAAAAAGTCTATAAATAAGATCTAATAGACCTATATAAAAACACCTCTGAACAAAATTCACGTAAACAGTGAGATCCAATTACAAAATCAATACATTTTCATTCAGTGTTTCCTGTTTTTCATTGACAAAAATACTCAAAAGAAAACCTTTATTGATTAGTAATAACGTTAGAATGTCTAACACTGAAATTCAGATCATTTTGTAATTCTCTCTTTCTTAAGCTTCTCAAATATTATTTTTCAAGTCCCAGAGGAAACATGACATCTCCTGTAAACACAAATAGCTCAGAAGTGAAAATTCCCAATCCCGATATCAAAAGCTTATTACCTCATTGCATTTACTTATTCGCCTCGCCACGATAAGCTGAATCATTCCTCGTTTGTTTCCTTCAGTGGACATAGATCTCCTCAAGGTTTCCATAGCATCTTGATTCGTTTTGCCCAATAATGATTCTCCATTAACTGCTATTAGTTGATCGTTCACTCGAAGCCTGCCATCCTGGAAGAGTAAAAATTATAGACAGTTACATAAAACACACACAAAGGAAGCTTTGTCTACTGGACAGAATAAAAAAGATAAAAACAAAACAAATCAAAAGAAAAATATTCAACCAACTATACTTAGTCCTAAGAGTTTATGGCCAGATGAGCACTGCAATAATAGCTTCCATTGCAGCCACTGTAGAAAATGCCTATTCCCATTATAGATTTGCACTGAAAGTTATGATCATAACCTGTTTGCTCAAACAGCATAATAATGGAACTGTACCAGAGACGGCTCGTTCCTTCCCAAGAATCTGTTAGGGCTCTTTAAATCCCGGGACACGCCAACATGTGAGTAGAAATCTAAATGTTACCTCTGATGGTGTAATTGGAGAACACCAGAGATCTCATTCTTCTTCAATCTATGGTTATTTTCAAAATAANTATCATCCAGATGTTTAGCACAATTCTTTTTGTATTGGCACTATCACCCCTGGTATGGATTTCCCTTTTGAGGCACTTGTGGGTGCTTGTCAGGGAATCAGCCAAGACCTGACCTTGCAGGACTGACCCTACATTGGAAGAGAGCAGAGTGAACACTGTTCTTGGTGACACACAAAAGGGAATATAACCAAGCCAGTTCCACTTAACTGTAGTTCAGAATAACAAGAAACAAAGCTATGTTTTTGTCCACAAAGTGGGCACATACAATGCTGAATCAACAAAGGAAAGACATCAGTTTAACAGGATTTATTTTTATCTGCTGGTTTTTTTTTTATGATGACTCCTTTGAAGAACAGAAAGACGGAGAAGAGCATGAAAAACATCAGGAAAATACTTTCTCAAAAATTAAACATTGCTTTTTGTATTTACTAAAACCAGTAAAGCCCCATTTCTGAGGATCTGGGGATGTTTAGCCTGGAGTAAAGAGAAGGCTGAGGAGTTTTTTGCTCTCTACAACTGCCTAGAAGGAGGATTTAGACAGGTGGGGGTTGGTCTCTTGTCCCAAGTAACAAGTGATAGGACAAGAGGAAACAGTCTCTAGTTGTGCCAGGGAAGATTTAGACTGGCTATTAGGTAAAATATTTTATGAAAAGTGTAGTCAAGCTTTGGGACAGGATGCCCAGGGAAGCAGCTGAGTCTCCATCCCTGCAGGTCTTTAAAACATGTGGAGATCTGGTACTTGGGGACACGGTTTAGGGGTGGACTTGGCAGTGCTGGGTTATGGAGTGGAGTCAATATGGCTGGAGTCAATAATCTGCAATCTAAATGATTCTGTGCTTCTATGGTGATGAAAGATATGAGTTATTAAGATAGGGTCCCTTTTTTTGTTTTTGCTTCTAATCTGCAAGCTCCTGAGTTTGCCACCACATTCAAATGTCATTTCTTTTGTGTTCTAATACTAAAAATCTTTCCTGGTGGCTGTTACTGGAATGTTCCAAAAGGACAATTTGTATACCAGGCATGTCTAACCAATCTGTGTTTCTGAATTAAGCATAATATAGCCAAGGCTGCAAGACATGGCCAGCCACTGAGGCAGTGTTGGTTCCAGCCAGGTCTCAGGCCACACAGCCCCCATTACTGAGGGACTGAGCTGACTGAACACCATACTCATATATGGTATTCAGAAATAATATTATCACAGCTTATCAGCATTACATCACCTCAGTAATATCTAAAGTTTAAATCAGTCACATTCTTAAAGGAGGAAATAGGAGGAATTTCAAAATGCCAAAAAAAGAACTTCTCTTTTTGCTTTTCATTTTATTGAAGTCTGGGCATTGCAGGACTTTCAGAAAAGTCTGGCTCCTCACATTCTGCCAGCTCAGCAGGTAAACATCTTTATGTCCATGCAAGTCGTGCTTTCATCGTATTAAAATATGCAAACAGTATTGACATCGTATTTCCTTTGGATGTGTGTGATAAAAGCAATAATTCCTAAGAAAAATTACTTACAAAAGTTACTTTGTAAAGATGATTACTACAGCAATAGTGACATACTTTCCTAATCATTATGGCTCATCTTGCCAGCTTCTTATGAAGTTGGGAAAATGGACAAAAACTCTAAAGAAGGCCTAGACAGAGAGGGCCTACCCTGCCCTTGTGCAGGGACATTTCAGTGTACCTAAATTTCCATGATCAGTTCTTTTACCTTACAGCACATATACTGCAGTCAGCTGTGCTGCTTTTGGCACATGATTTCTGCAAAATAAACTGTACTAAATGTTAAGCAGATATAGGGGACCAAGCTGTTCGTGAATGAGTAAAAATTGTGTTGGATTCAAGGAGAAATGTCTGTTTCATCAGTGCTAGATTGCCTTCTTCCTGTTTACAAACACTGTCTGGATTAATTCAATTGACCAGATCTTCACTAGGAGAAAAGGCAGTATCTTGTACATCCTTTAAAAAAACCCAACAACTAAACACAGAAATAGTCTAAAATATTTCACCCTGTTTATGTAGTAATATATAGTAGCATCTGAAACTGGGTAAAAATAAGGAACAGTCTCCAAAGAACAGTGAATTAGGGCTAGGAAAGGACATCACCACATACAAAAAGGTCAGAATTCCTTCAACACTAAGCAAGAAACCCTGTGCACCCAAGCTGGCTTTCTAGCAGTGTGCATATATAAACAAGTATGTGTATAAAAACTTTGCATAAACAGTTAATCAAGAGGAGCTTAACACTTCTAAAAAGCCTTTTTCAGACATGATTTTATAATGCACTATGGACTGATTTTTTCTCAAGATCACATTTATGCATTAAAAAGTAAACCATTCTTTTTTCCCCTAGGCAGGAGTAGCAATACTAACCCAATTTGTGCACATCATTTCTGAAGCATGATGATCAAGAAATAACGTTCCTGATAAGACCTTTTTGATATTAGCAAGAATGAAAGAATTGACTTTTAGATTTCTAAAGAAGAAATGCTTTTCTGATCCGCCATTCAGCTGTATCCTATTTAACTCAGCCCTTTCTCCACTGTGTTCTGAAGTCTAATTCAGTCCTCTACAGCACCTACAGCACTTCTCAGTATATATCCAGATACTCCTTGTACATAGCATTATTTACATTAAATAGAAGTTAAGCTATTAGAAATCATGAATATATTTCAAAACATCAACACATTAACATTGCACGAGAGTAGACAAAAGTCACAAATCATCAGAAGAATCATCACCTCACCCTGAATTCAGTAGTTCAATCTCTCCCACAATTAAGGCCAAGACACAACATAGTTAAAATCCAAAACAACTGAACTTTTTGTATAAAGTTTTGCATAACCTATACATTAAACTTTTGTTTAGATAAAATATAAAAATGAAAGATAGAGCTCTACTCTTAATTTAAAAAAATGGAAGTGACAAAGAAACAACTCAGTTAACAAAAAGTCTATAAATAAGATCTAATAGACCTATATAAAAACACCTCTGAACAAAATTCACGTAAACAGTGAGATCCAATTACAAAATCAATACATTTTCATTCAGTGTTTCCTGTTTTTCATTGACAAAAATACTCAAAAGAAAACCTTTATTGATTAGTAATAACGTTAGAATGTCTAACACTGAAATTCAGATCATTTTGTAATTCTCTCTTTCTTAAGCTTCTCAAATATTATTTTTCAAGTCCCAGAGGAAACATGACATCTCCTGTAAACACAAATAGCTCAGAAGTGAAAATTCCCAATCCCGATATCAAAAGCTTATTACCTCATTGCATTTACTTATTCGCCTCGCCACGATAAGCTGAATCATTCCTCGTTTGTTTCCTTCAGTGGACATAGATCTCCTCAAGGTTTCCATAGCATCTTGATTCGTTTTGCCCAATAATGATTCTCCATTAACTGCTATTAGTTGATCGTTCACTCGAAGCCTGCCATCCTGGAAGAGTAAAAATTATAGACAGTTACATAAAACACACACAAAGGAAGCTTTGTCTACTGGACAGAATAAAAAAGATAAAAACAAAACAAATCAAAAGAAAAATATTCAACCAACTATACTTAGTCCTAAGAGTTTATGGCCAAATGAGCACTGCAATAATAGCTTCCATTGCAGCCACTGTAGAAAATGCCTATTCCCATTATAGATTTGCACTGAAAGTTATTATCATAACCTGTTTGCTCAAACAGCATAATAATGGAACTGTACCAGAGACGGCTCGTTCCTTCCCAAGAATCTGTTAGGGCTCTTTAAATCCCGGGACACGCCAACATGTGAGTAGAAATCTAAATGTTACCTCTGATGGTGTAATTGGAGAACACCAGAGATCTCATTCTTCTTCAATCTATGGTTATTTTCAAAATAACTTACGGAAAATTGAGGAAGACCAAAGTACACAGATGTTCCCTCTTACCTTGGATGCTGCTCCACCGTTAATAATGGACTTGACGAAGATTCCTAAATCGGCATGGTTTTCTTTTGACCGGTTACCTTTGACACTCACGCCAAGTCCAGCTGACCCAGAGTCATTCAGTGGAACCTCAAAAGTCAGGAATTCCCTGGTGCCATCAGGTGTGAGGACAAGCTCCTCTTCTTCTGCTTTCTGTTGGGGAGATTGGCATGGGATTATAGAATAGCATTTCTCTGGGGATTCTCTTCCCTCCACAGGTACTAGCATTCAAAACTCTCTGCTTTTAACTACAATGCCACAATATTTTCCACAGCAATTATGTGAAGAAATGTGCAGAAATAGTGTATTTTCAATCACCTCCAGCTGACGCCTAGGTTCAGAAATATCTTACATTTGTGTCTAAGTGCTCCTCTCTCTAGTAAAGTAATTGAATCACATGTCATTACTGAATCTGCCATCAATACTAACTCACATGTAAGCTGCTATTTCATTAGCCAAAAGAGAGCTTTATCGGAAATATTTTCCTACTTGCAAACCTACAGAATTTTTAAAACACCATCATCATCTATGGAGCTTTGCAGTCTTAGGGAGAAACTAAGTGCAAGAAAATTAAATTCAAAAATTACTCGCTCACCTCATTTTATTTAAAACTAGCTGTGTTAGGAAAAACCAGAAAACTACACAGCTGAAGTCTGCAACAGCATATCTCTCTGCTATTGCCAGGCTTATCATCAAATCCAGCTCTGAGTGCCAATTTTCCTGTCTTTCCCAGCTCTGCCCTTCACCCTTGTCTTCTTACCCATCTCTCTGGATCTTTGTTGCCCTCCACACCCAGTTCTAGCCCGGCTGGGAAAATCCCAGGGTTTTAGCACCCTGAATTGTAGTCACAGGCCTGCCACAGCTGCCAGCAGGGAGCTGCTCAGTGACACCTTTCCCTGCACCCAAAAGCCACACAATCATAGGTGATCAGCCTCTCGTTTCACCTCCTGCCGAATTCAGGGCAGCAGCAGGCTGGGACCAGAGGCTGTGCAGTGACACAACGTCCAGGAATGACAGTGGCCTTGCCCTGTGCAGCAGTACTCATGCACAAGAGACTTCTGCCAAAGGCCAGGAAGGGAGGGACAGGCTGTTCACCAGCCCTACCCCTTACGGTGGATGGTGTTCACTTGTTTCTGATGCTCTTTCGAATGTAACAAAGTTATAACCACTTCTGGGTTTATCAATTAAAGAAAAAAATTATGCCCTTAAAGGCAATTCTCTGTAAAAAGATGCTTGTGAACCAGACTATGCTGGGTTTTTTTCACCCACATGAAGGAGAAAGAGTAAGAGAACACACAGCAGAAGGTGCACACTAATGTCCAGCACTGGCAGTTCTTCTCTGGAAGAATTAATCTGGCCAAATTTTCATCATCTCAGCAACATGTCACCTCTGGTTTTGACACTGATTTTATACCAACTTTTCCCACATCAGTGATCTATTTGCAAAGCTCATTCATATGAGTGAGAAGATATATGAGAAGTTAATGTGCGCCTGCTGAGCTGTCCCTGTTTCTTAAGACTTGAAGCAATGCAAACACAGCCTATGGCAAAGATAGATGTGAAAGCCATGTGGAGTACAGCAGACTGAGATGATCAATTTGGGCACAAGCATGCTAGTTGTGTCACCATTGACCTAGAAATGCAGAGCAAAAATGTCACATGGGAAGGCAGTCAGACTGCTGAGAGCTGAGGGAAGAAAAACAGGAGCTCTATCTTTTCCCACTTGGTTAAAAGCATGAACCTTAATGTGTTCACCAGTCCTTCCTTTTGCACTAGACTCCTTTTGTTTATAACTAAGCACAAAGGTTCATCTATTTTTAAAACAAATAAACAAACAAACAAACAAACAAACAAAAACAACCAAAAATTTAATATCCCCCATCCAAGTGCCATAGTTAGGCTGGTTTGCTTATGGATCCCACTATTTAAACACATCTCTTGGCCACACGTAACAGCATGGTCAGTGCTAGCTGTGAGGAATGGAAAGGTGTGCTGTGTCCATTGAAAAACACTCTTTCTAAAAGATGTTTCCCAAATTATGGGAAAACTACCATCCTAATTTTCCTGCTTGGCTCACAGAAGCACTAGCTCCAGCATACATTTGAATGCATGTTTTGTCAAGTGGCTGCAGAATGAAACAATCTGAGACAAATCCATGTTATCCTATAGTTTCTGTAACACTGATCACTTTCATGTTCCTCAATAAATAGTGGTAGGAATAAAGCTTGTGAGCCAAAAGAGAGCTAAAGCCAAGGTAGGATGTGTGGCTTATCCAAGAATGCAGATATGCTTATTGAATTTTTCTTTTCTACTGTTAGCATAAATTTAGAATCAATTGCCCTCTTCCTCCAGTATTTTCTAATCTTCAAAAATATCAACCAAAACTTCAGGCAAAGCAATCTCACTTCCAGAGCAGAGAACTAAACCACTTCCTTGCACAGCCTGTCAGGTGCATTTCTATATGACAAAGGGTCAATTGGAGTGAGCATCTCACAAGCATCCCCAAGGACTTGGCTAATGGCCTCTACCATACTTCTCTTCAGCAAGACCAAAGAGCTGCATTATCAGTTCAGCACTGGTTTTAATGTGAGGCTTGTGCTTGCTTGTTTCCTGCAATCCTGAATAAGGAGACAAGCCAACATCAGGCTACAAACACCTGACTGTGTAGGTGAAACAACAGGAACAAACTGCTCCTTAGAAGCTGTACATGAATGAGCAGATCATGCTCATGAAAAAATGAGAAACAGCAACCTCAGCACTGGATCAGAAGTATTGAAGGCATGAGAAAATTGCTCAGCTCATCCAAGAGAAAATTAGCATTACTGGGTATGGCTATATTTCTTTAGGGACTTGGTAGGGTATCCACAGTTTTCCCACCTAACCAAACCTGATTTACCACTATACCTGTGTTTGGAATTGTAGGGACATAAGAAGCTTTTTTCCCTCGAGGATCTGTGTGACACCTGTCAGTATCATATGTTTGAATGCAGAGTTAAAAAAAAAAATAGAACAAACATGAAAAATGTTTGTTCTTTCAATGAGAACTGAACTATTAACTTTCAAGGGCTATAGAAATAAAAGTAGCAAATTTAACATTTGTGCTACACCATGGTATCAAAGAAGGTCTTACTATATATGATATATTGAACATAACTTCATAATACAAACCTTGGAGCAGAACCATATAGTGATAAGGAACCTCTAAGCATGTCATAAAAGAGCCATTCACAGAGAAATCAGCAGGCAGATTTTTAGCCTGCTACCATAATATTTTGAACCAAAGTTGTAAAGACGAAAACAAAACAAAAAAAACCCCAACAAAATCTCACAATGACTGAATCCTTTGTTCTCCAAAGCCCTGTAGAGTACAGAAACCTTGTACATGTACAGCAACTCTCCCTAATCAATATAAAACCAGCTATTTTAAAAAAGTAAAATTTGCACTGAAATTGTGTTGAACATTAAGTATTTAAATGTAACAAATCACAGAAATTCCCTAATACGTCCATGAGACAGCAAAAAAATGCACAAAAATCTAAAATTCAACATTGAAAATTTTCAGCTGAGAACACAGTCACTTCCTAATTGCAGTAGCTTCCATTTGATCTTGATAGTCTCTAAATTAACAGCTTCACTATGTCAATCAAACACCTCAACACTATTTTCATGATTAGTTGATCTGTAGGAGAAATTTATTCCGTCATGTATTTTGACAGGCCAGCAGTAAACATGCAAGCAAAATTATGTACTGTGAACCCTGAACAACAAAATTCAACTCCCTTAAGATTTTTCACACAC
The DNA here is from genome assembly GCA_013398075.1 of Notiomystis cincta. Lineage (NCBI taxonomy): Eukaryota > Metazoa > Chordata > Aves > Passeriformes > Notiomystidae > Notiomystis > Notiomystis cincta. Next base: position 11,102 of record VZRX01022238.1, on the reverse strand, counting down.
TATATCCAAAACAATTAACAGCAGAACAATATTCTGTTCAGACAGAAGCTGCTGAAGAAAAGGTCATCTGAAATGACTTCAGCTGGATGAATGAAGCTGCTCAAGTATGTAATTTGTAATAAAAATTCGATTGGTGATAAAATATGTAGGTGACTTTTTTGGCTTCAAAATCATGTTTAGCATCAATTTATGCTAAACAACATTTGAGATAAGTTTTTCACATTTTAAATACAACATAAATATATTGTAAATTGAAAGATAAACTTCCTGACTAGAGCAAACATATGGCAGTGTCTAAAAGCCATAAGATA
>VZRX01022238.1:0-10743 GCA_013398075.1 Notiomystis cincta | reverse complement strand
GATTGTTTTTTCCTTCCACATAACGTTATCTTCTACATAACTTCTGATTTGATCATAAAATCAGATTTAATTTTATAAACAACATTAAAATAGACCAACAGTCAGAGTGCCATTACTTTTCTCATCATACTAGCAGCAGCATCTCCTCTTCATCCTTTTATCACAGAATTACACAATACCCTCAAAGATTGTCAAGTCAAACTCCTGGCCCTTTACAGGGCACCCCAAGAATCCCACCATGTGCTGAGAGCATTGTCCACACACCTCTTGAGCTCAGTCAGGCTGGTGCTGTGACCACTGCCCTGGGGAGCTGATCCAGTTCCCAGCCTCCCTCTGGGTGAAGAATCTTTTCCTGATATCAAATCTAAACCTCCCCTGACACAACTTAAGGCCATTTCCTTGGGTCCTGTCCCAGATCAACACAGGGAAGAGATCAGTGCCTGCCCCTCCTCTTCCCCTCCAGAGGATGTTGAAGACCACAGTGAGATCACCCCTCAGTCTCCTCTTCTCCAGGCTGAACAGACCAAGTGCCCTCAGCTGCTCCTCACACACCTTCCCCTCAAGGCCCTTCACCACCTTCATTGCCCTCCTTTGGACACTCTCTGATAGCTTTGTATATTTTTTATCCTGCAGTGCCCAAAACTTCACACAATTTCCAAGGTGAGGCTGCACCAGTGAGGAGCAGAGCGGGGCAATCTCCCCTCCTGACCGGCTGGCGGTTCATGTTTTACACACTATTGCTCGGGATTCTTCCCTTTGCAGGACCTCATCAGGGTTCAGCTGGGGAGCAAGCAGCATGCTGGGTGAAAACAGAAACTGAACAGCAAAGAAAACCCTCCTCCCACCTAATGGGGGAAGTAATTTTCAGTCAAGTTAGGACAGGTTTCCTTAGTGACTCGCTGCTGCTACAAATCTGGCAGCATTCTCTGCAGTGAAGTTCATTCTCTTGCAAGCTTAGACCTGCTGCCACTGAAACCTGGCTGAACAATACTTTGTGACTATGTATACAGAGATGTGCTCCAGTTCCCTTTCACAGAGCAATCAATAAAGCTCTGCATCTCCACTCCTGAAGGGTAACCTGTATTTCCAAGTTATATATCTGAACACATGTACATGAAAACATTTACAGAGCTCTTGAATGCACACGTATATGCATGTACACACACAACACACCCTTATATGTGTATATATACATACCACAACAATGACATTCATATGATTAATTACCTATAGCACAAACACTACCTAACGACTTGAATGACCCCAATGACTCTTCAGTTCACCTGTCTCAAGTCCTGTTGTGTCCTGCCTTGTAACCTTACAGCCCCGTTAGCCACTGTTTAAATACTTTTTTGTTATTCTGTCAACCTTTTGCCTCACAAATGTGTCTTCTCTCTTTACAATTTATCCAGATGGAACACCTGAAGTTCTCAAAAGATGAGTTTGGTGGATATAAGAGCTCTCTAGGAAGTGTAGGCTGTAAATCTATTGGAAATTGCAAAATCCCAGATTTAGTCATTGGGTTCCAATAATGAGGAATTCCAACCTAATGTGACAGCCTTTTCCAAGATATTTTCAGTCTTTAGAAGATTTTAACACAGCGTCCATTATTTAATTCTTTCTCATAATGCATTCATAATACTAAGAAATCATAAGTCCCCTAGATTGGGAAACCAATATATTGTAACAAAATAGGATATACACAAGAGAGAAGACTTCACTTAGCTGTTGTGCAAAGACATTCTTAACATCAGAGATGACTCAAACTCTTTTGTCCCTCCAGTTAGGTGGGTGACACTGCTGTCCTATCTGGCCACCCTCTAAACTGAGGCACACAAAAAGATGATGATTCAGTCCCATCCTGTGCCATCATATATACAAATGCAGAATACATGAAACAGCTCTAAGGAACGAAACTGCTTCTTTGGTCAACAACTGTTTTTTGAGGGGGTGATATTTAGTACTTATAAAAAGGTAACATATTGCTGCTGGAGGTATTTTCTTAGTGAAAGCAGAGCAATGTAGGTGGCCTGAAACACACCTCTTAGTCAGTTGAGGCCCCTCCTTGGGAGGAATAACTGAGAGCTGGTGCATCCCACCACAGATACACATTAAAGATAAATACAACTAGAGCAACCTAATCAGATTTTAAACTGGACCTCCAGCAGAGAAAAGCCTGACTGCTGATCCAATAGTGGCATGCACACTCCAACCCAGTTTTCTCCTGAAATACGTGGCCTTTTTTCTTTTCTTCTTTAAATCAAATTGTCATGTTGCACTGTAGGTTTTGAGCACCTAAAGTGTCTACTTACCTGGTTATAAAATGATACAGGGCTTAAGTCAACTAAACAACAAGAATTCTTATGCTTGTTCTCTTTTTCTAGCTCATCCTAGATTAAGAATTTAATATCTGTCATACATTAGACAAACACTAATGAATCTTATTTGCTCGCATACCGAGACTCATTATTCCATATTAGCAAAGTTAATATGTCACATCTGGCAAAGATTGCATTCATTCAAATCAAACAGCAGCTGCTAAATATCCAAAAGTAGATCTGAATTCTGAGATTTTATGGAAAATGTGGTCTGCTTTAATCTTAATCCCATCAAGGAAGAGTTTTTTGTGTATTAGATGTGGATTAACTTTGGTTAGTATTTATAGGCAGAAATGCTAGCTTATGAAAGTACTGTAAAACAGCCCCACTGCATTTCCTGTTATGTCCATTTTAAGGATTTAATTTAATATCAAAAAAGATGTTCCACATTCAAAAATATCTTCAGTTTAAAGGTTTGGATGGATTAAGATATGATTTAGGAAAAAATTAAATGCTTTTCTAAAGCACAAAAATTCTAGCATGTGATTTTTATTTAGAATGGAAATCAAAGCTCTGCAAAAGCCCATGTTTAAGTACATCCACATGTTTGTTACTTCTCTCTATAAGAGGTCCATTGGTTGCCTATACTTACATTACTCTCCCTAATGCCAACGCTGATCGGGGCTGTCACAGAAACTGCTTTAAGCAAGTGAGATTCTACATTTCAAAAACGGATCAGACCATTAAAATTACATTCTGTTGGTTCTTAATCTCAGAATTTCTCACAGGGACTAGTCAGTTGCAGGTACCATAATGACTGTACTTTATTCAGGCCAACATACTCTGTTCAAAACTACTGCTCCTACTCAAACTTTGTGTTCCTACTGTATGTCCTGAAACAAAAACATGTGATTGTAATGCTAACCCCGTTTCTTTACACTTTGCTTATCCTAGAGAAGTGAAAACCAAGGGATTAGGTACACAGCAGGTGTCTGCTCTGCCAAAGAAGCCTATAAAGCTACAGCTCTCTGCACTATCCCTTCTTCACGAAAAACTTCAATGCCCAACACGCTAATGACAGAGCTCTCTAAAAATCCTTATACTTCCCTCACTGGCCTATTGGATTTACAAGTCCTGAAAGACTAAAGAAAGAAGTAGTGTCTGGAAAAGACAGACAGGCAAAACAAGTTGAAAGAGAAATGATGCCTTTGTAGAAATCCATGGCAAGAAACCCACTCCCCATAAAGTAATGCCAGTATGGAGCACCTCAGAGGGATCTGTGTCTCACTCCTACTTCTGCTGCCAACTTTTGGGCAACCACAGCAAACCATTTCATCTCACTATTTTCCCTGCATTTAATATCAAGGGAGAATCAACACCAAGAGTCGAAAGCCAGTGATGGAGTAAAACAAGGTTTCCACCAAATCAACAAGCTTGTACACACGGGTGTTGCTTCTGGATGACTCTGCAATGGTGGCATTAACACAACCCTGTCTCAGTGCAGGGACGTGCATGTTGTCTTCCATGAGACTGGGAATTCGTCAGCAAGTGTTTTCAATGCCAGTGTCCTCAAAGCAGCCAAAGCTGCCCTATGGTGCTGCACAAAGCCACGTTAAATGTGCCACACCACACCCCAGGTAAAGCACTGGCTGCTAACAGTCAAAACTGAGCCTGAAGGTCAGTTCTAAGCACCACATTATATAGAAGTTTATGTGGCTTATCACTGAATGTTCCAGGAAATTCAGATTGGTCAAAAAGTATTTCTGAACACAGCCACTTAGCTGTTGTATTAATTATTCACGAGGAATTAATGTCTTATCTCCAGTCATTAATGTGCCAGAACATGCTATTCAATACTAGAGTATCTCCTATGGTAAAACATTGAAACCACAATAGTACCTTGCAGAAATCACACATTCACTACCTATTTCTTTCATATGGCCAGTGATCTGTTTCTTATGTCAAAACTTTATTAAAATTATTAGCTGAAACCATTCAAAATTGCACTAAAAATGCTTTTAAAACATTGCAATCACCCGTGTCTCACACCATTAGAAGATAAAAAGGTACAAAAATATATCTGCAGTATTCCTAAGCACCATGGAGGAAGACACAGCATCAGCCTAATCATCAGTCAGACATATCCTCTCCCAAAAAAATCATTCTGTACCTATTGATAACAGCACTGCTGGTGCTATAGTCTGACATTAGTCCATCTATGATCTTGGCTCAGTGTTTATACATTTGGATCATCAAGCTGAAGTTCTATATAGGTGCTAAATAGGAAATGTTGGGAAATTATTACAGCTTTAAAAAAAAATCCATGTATTCATCCCCAGTGACTAGGTATCTTGAAGTAATGCAAACAGCTTTTGAGCAAAAGACAAACACACATGCACTCAGAATTCCATCCTCCTTAAGCTCAGCACCGACTGCTTTTTCCCACGAGAATTTTCTATCCATTTATCAATACGAATTACGTATTTCTAGGCATTTGCTAGTATTGCCACTCATATTCACCATATGAAAAGTTATGAACAAAAAGCATGCTAAATAACTATGCATTAGTTCTTAGAAAATGCCTCTGACCAGTATCACCCCTTTCCTAGAGGAAATGAATTCTTGCATTTAAAGGGTAGCTAGCTAATTTACTCAGAATCACACACAGAAGAATATGGCAAGAACAGCAATTGGATCTGAAAAAACATGGTGATCAAAATGAAATTTAGATAATAACTGGAATATCAAATGTTTGAGTTCAGAAGAAAATAAAAAGCAATTCCATTTGCAATTTCTATCAGTGCTGCTAAACATTTATATATTGTTCCAACACACCAACCACTCTTGTTATGTCACTGTTACGAATCCTGCACTCACTTAAATTCATAACATTCTGCTCACTTACAGCAATTTGACAGAAAAACAAATGAGAACAGAAAACTAAAGCTTTTCCATTCTGCTGAGTGCAACAATCATGAAATGAAATCCTGAATTCTAACTTTGAATCTCTTCTTATCAATAGACAACACTCCTTGGAATATATTTACTCATATGATAATTATTATTTTTCTAGCATTATGCTTACATGAAAGTTAACTTTCTGGTTCTGAATTCAGAAAACAAACAGTGAATGACAATTCAAAATATAAAAGCAAAATATTACTGAAACACCATCAAGTTTCAAAGAGTATGAAGAAAAATTAATTGGCAGATGTTTTACATAGCATAATTAACAGTTCATTTCAATGCACTGTAACAGGATTAAGATAATTATGCTTAGAAACAGAAATGTAATAATGATAAATTACTGGTTTTCATATTACGGTCAATCTCCTACATTCCAAATAATCACCCTGTTTAGCAATAGGTGCATCTGTTCCATGCTGTCATCAGCCACAGAAATGGCCCAAACTCGTGGCTGGGTGAAACAACCTTTCAACCAAGATACAGGAGATTTCCTTGCTTCATGAGGAAACAGAGTGCTGGCTCTGTTCATAAGCAGAGCAGAAGGTAAAAACACCAGTCCTGTTTTCACCAGGGCACAGTTACTGGAGAGAAGCTGAAGCTGCATCAGCAATTTGCATTTCTTACGTAAAACCGGAGAGCAAAGCATAAATTCTGTGAGCCTATCAAGTTCCAAAATCTCATATGGAAGTTTAAGACTGAGAATCTCTATTCTGTGATGATGTATAAAAAAACTGAATTCATATGCTTTCTGTATGGGTTGCAAGGAAAAACCCTGTCAAGGATTTTAGGCCACAAATGAGAAAAAAATTACCTTCAAGGTTTTCTTTTATTACCTGTATGAGACTAACTACTGCATCCAAGTGCCACAATATTAGTGTAAACCATTTCAAAGTAACACTTACATGAAGGTAACCCCTGAGTAAAGAAAGTGTTGGTAAGTAAGGCTTGATATTTTGCCGTTTTATTTCAGGCCTTCTACTTTCAGGGGAGGTTTTTATTCATTCCTTTTTTTTCTTTTTAATTTCAAAGGTGCATTTTTATTCTATTTCTCCACAAAGACATAACAACAACAAAAAAAACCCCACAACCATTTTGCCTTTAAATGAAAAACAGAGTTGCATTCCACCTCTCTCATTTCTGTAGCTTCACTGCCTTCATCATGCTCTTTTGTTAGTTTTTTTTTTCCTTTGCTTTCTACTATCAAGTCCTTGACACTTGGAGACTAAAACCTCACAACTAGCATCACAAAGATCAGAGCAGGCACAGAAATAGAAATTGCGAGATTAGAAATCTCAAAGACCTGAAAAGTAGACAGAGAAGAAATAAATAGGTATTGAGGCAGAACCAAGGAGAATAAAGGAAAGCAATGAAAAATACTTTCAAAAATAATAATAAAGAATGTGTGACTGTATTATTAATGTGCAGCTCAGCAAAATTAGTTTGGTAAAATTGGAGTATCACACTTATCCAAAGCTAAGTAGATCAGAACAAGGGACGTAAGTGAAAAAGCATTGTGCATTATAAATACCCACTGAAACCTTTCACATTTAGTCCATTTTTTTATTCACATACTGGAGTTGGCAAATATAAAGAGACCAAGTGTTCCTACTATCAATCACTGTTGTTCTGAGCCTTCAAATAAACAACAAAAAATCCCAAAGCATAATGCATGAAAAACTTAAGGCATTAGGCAAATTTTTTTGTATTGATCAGGTTTCTAGCTTCTTTCCCTCAGTAACCATATGTTACTCAGTCTTCATATGTTTTCCAATTCAGTTCCATATTTTCAAGGCTTGCTAGGGCTTTCTAGCTGTTTTTTTTTTTCAGAAATCCCTAGTTACTCATACACTCTCTGTCCCTCCTGCAAAATCTCCTGATTAACAAGTATTTTTTACCCCACAACTGAAGAGAACAAATGGGAGATACCTATTTTATTTCACTCTTTCCTTAGATGAAGTTGGGGTGTTGGTTCAAAGAATGACAAAGAAGGGTTTTCACCACAGAAATTGCTACAAAATATTAACTTTGCAACAGATGAGCAACTGATTTCTATAAACACCTTGTAGGCAATCTGCTTTGTCTTAATGAGTTTTTGAGGTGGAATTTCAACTCCTAAAACCAGGATACTTTTATAAGGCTGCACCCACAAATTATTCTCAATAGTATTCAATTACAGACAGAAATGCTATCCTGGGCTTTGATCTTTGATCTCCTTACATATGAGCAGTAAGAAATTATTGGGATAAAAACATACTCTAATGAGATGCAGTAAAGAGATACTGCAAGGCTTGTCTGAAACAATGACACATCCACAGTTTTGCAGAGCCCTTAAGCAGATGACTTTCAGAGAGAAGGACACCAAAAGCCAGAAGGATATAAGTGAGTATTGCTAACGTTCAACCCAAATTCCCATTTTTACAGTTACATTCCATCGGCCTGAAAAATAAATAGCATCAACCAACATATCCTTGATTCCCTCACTGAATTGGCTCTTACATATCTTTACCTAATCCTGACTTTCTTTTTATTCCAGACACCATCTTGCCATTGCTGGTAAGACATTCTGAATTATATAGATAATCTCTTTTTGTTTTTCAGCAGCCTAACTTGTTTCAAATCCCAACACAAATCTTCTCAGTTTCTCCACAATCTAATTTATTATTTAATTTTTAAATAGGTGCCTAACTGAATGGAGTTTCTTGTGGTACATTTTTAACTAAGATACAGTATATCTTTAAGGTAATATATTGTTGTTATAGTCTCTGTTGGTATTTCATAAATTACACCTTTTATTTTAGAAAAACTTTTTAGATGTATTAGTATATTGTATATTAGATTGATCATGTTCCACTGACTAAAGTGAAATATATTAATATTACACAACCTCAATCTAGTGCCTTACTGGATCACATACAGACCTGTTGCAGTCCTCAAAAGGTTAAATTTTATACTACTTCCATATAGTGTCTTAAAAATAACTAACAAATGTTTGGTATGAGGATACAATTAAAACTTAAATCATAGTTGACTAATTTCTATGTTTGTATCTCAGATTTCTGTCATGTAATCATGATTTAAACAATTAGCTTCAATATGTAACCCAAGCTAAAGTCTATTCTTATCATTTAACTTTAGACCTTTGGCTGTATATAAGAGATGTAATTTCGAATAGCACTTGAACATACGTAGTAAGTGACTTGTATATAATTTTCAAACAGCATTTGAAATTATATTAAAAAATGCATATAAAATGTAAAGCTACAGAGAGCCATCTACAGTATATAAGGTGAAAGAAGGATTTGTAAAATTTTGATGGAGCAGTGCCATATCAATTTAAAAACATTTGGGAGCCTTCCAGTATGGAAAAGACAAAGCTCTTACCGTTTCCTTTGGAATTTGTGACTGGCTTTGTTCTGCATTCTAAAGGAAGTAAAAAAAATAAATAAGAACACAACTACATATGACATACTATCTTAAAGCAAGGGGATAAACAAAGAGCTCTAATTCTGACATAAAGTGGTAATAAAAAATGAAGGGTGTTTGTCACTCCCTTGACAGAAATTTGTTTGAACAACCACTACACGAGAAGTGAACAGAAGTAACTCCAGGGACCTTATGGAACATGCACCTGACTCTACCTGGCTAGGAGGGTGTTGACTGTCAGGCCAAGGAAGAACCACAACTGCTTGCACCATTTTCTGGCTGGCAGAATGTTCTCATTCAGGGAAGTTCCCCCCTGGCTTTTCTCTTCTACTTTGAAGTTTTCAAAGAATGACCTCAGCAGCCCACATAAACCCTTCCAAATATTTTAAACGAGTACCTATTTTTAAAAACATCCACTCTCATTTTAGCAAGAGATTCCCATTTTTAGCATGTTTGGATGAACCAGAACTGCAGTACTGCATATCCCAGGACAGGAGGATGCATTCAGTTCACCAGAGATGGGACCCTCCCATACTTTGCATTCCTCACCTGTGTCTTGGGGCACTTAAGGCAAACACACCTCATTGGAACATGCATTCCTGAACCAATTCTGGAAACACACATAAGGAGCCCACATCCACCTATATTAAAACCCATTTGAGAACTCAGGAGAGACCTTGGTGCTGGCTGCCTGATCACTTTTGGGCTAACCAGCTATTTCTTTCCATTCCACTGGGCCCTAATGAAATGTTAGGGTTTACTGGACATTTTAGCTTTAGGCTGTTTTGCAGGAGATTCAAATGCTAAAGCACAAAAATGTAGTGGCAAAGCAGTAACACAAACATCCAGTAAGCTTCAACCTGAAGCCAACAACGAGTAAGAAAAGAAATGAAGACAACTACCAGGAACATGTAAAGGTCCCACAGGTACCAATGGCCATATTAATATTTAGGGTACTGGAGACTGATGCTGCCAGCCAGTATCTGCTGGTACTGAGTATATGGCTCAAAAGGTAAATAGCCTAAGTCAATGCTTCAGAGGATTCACACCGCCAGTAGCAGCTCTAAGCAAATGCTTCCCAAGGTATGTGAGGTAACCACAGTGCTACAGGAGCTCTACTTAACCTGAGTAATCCCTGATTCTTTGTAAAAAGTGGAGGCAGAGAGGGGAGGTTTTTAAGAAACAATGTGCCTCTACCTCACGTCAGTGTGGACAAGCCCCAAGACATTACCTATGTTGCATTAGATAACTGTGCAAGGAATAAAATGTCCAGTATTCTGAAGAAACATAATCATTCTTCCAGATCTTGCTAATTAGAAAAGCTGACTTCTGTCAACTTGATTTTATTCCCTGCTTCTACATTTTACTAACTTTTATCACACTCTGCTGCACTGGATCATCACACACACAGAGCTGACCTGATCCACACAAGCTTCAGAGATCCCATACCAACCTAAATGAGCTCAGCTTAACAATCCCCTAAGTTGTAGCTACAGTTACACATTTTCATAAGCCCCTTCCAGATAATAACAGCAATGTTAAACTCCTTAACTTTCCTCATGTCTATTATCTTCATTTTACTTAAAAAGAAACCCAAAGATGTTTATTTTTTTTCAAAACTTATTCAACAAGCCATAACCCAAAATATAAAACATAAAATCTAAACATCTGTTTTATTGGGATTACTATCTGTACAAATATTGGCAAATATATAATAGTTCTAATATTAAGGGTTCTCAGTAAGCAACAGCAAGTCCTGCCCTTAATAAGATGGATAACATCAAATAACATGATTTTATACTTATGGTTTCTGAGACACATCTCATTCAGTTAATATTTTAAAGCACACATATGTAGAAAATATGAGATAAACAGGGGAAGGATGCAAAGACAAATTGTTCCTAAGTGGCCAGAGAAGGTCTGCATCTGAAAAGGATGAATGGACATGATTTTGGGTTGTTTTCCTCCCTACCTCAATATTAATTTTCTTTCTGTTTTTCTTGGCTTGATTTTTTTTGGGTTTTTTTCATTTGTT
>VZRX01022237.1:415195-663776 GCA_013398075.1 Notiomystis cincta | reverse complement strand
GCTGAGGGCGGGCCCGACCCACCCGGGCCGCCCGCGCCGTGAGGGCGATGGCTGCGACACCCCTGAGGGAAGGGACAGCCCTTCCTACCCAGCTCTGCCCACCCGGCGTCAGGCGCCCGCCGCCCGCTTGGGAAAGGCAGGAGCAGGAGCGGAGATCATCCCGGGACGCGCGTCTTGGGGGTTTCCCTCTGCCTGTCATTCACTCTTTTCTCAAACCTCACAGTTTCTTTGGGAATTCTGGCAATGGAGAAAAAGAAAAGGTAATTTTGAGAGAGCAAAATGAGCTGGGGTGGTTAAAAAATGGCAGAGAAAGGCGTAGCGAAGTGTAGGCTTATCCTTCAACATGTTTGAAGGCTGGAATTGTAGAATCACCAAGGTTGGATCATCCGGTCCAACCATCAGCCCAGCGCTGCTGCTGCTGCTGCAACCCCAAACCACCGAACTGCATCAACCTGGCCCCAGATCCAGACATCTGGCTCTTAAAACACTTTCAACGATGATGACTCCACCACCTTCCTGGGCAGCCTAATCCGGTGTCTGATGGCTCTAGCAGTGAATTTTTTTTCTAGTATCTAACCTGAACCCAAGCTGTTTAAGGCCATTTTTTCTGGTTCTCTTACTGAAGGCATGGTAGAAGGCTACCCCCTTCCTCACTACCACCTCCTGTCAGGTGGTTTTAGAGAGCAAAGCGGTCCCCTCTGAGCCTCTGGAGACTAAAGGAGCCCAGCTCCCTCAGCCGTCCCTCATAAGGCATACCTCATAATGTTCCTGGGCCTTTCCTGAGCCTTCTGAAAATGCAATAATGAAAACATTATTGACCTCTTTAAAATGAGGAGCCTAAAACTGAGCTTTCTACTGGAGGTGCAGCCTCATCAGGGCCAAATACAGGGGGATGATCACTTCCCTGGTCCTGCTGGCAGCATTGTTCTTGATATGGGCTGAGATGCCATGGGCCTTCTTGGCCACCTGGGCATGTTCCTGGATCGTACTGAGCCATCTGTCATCCAGCACCCCAAGGATGTTTCTCTTAGCTGAGATTCACGTAAAATCCTAGAGGTCATTCCTTACTCCAGAACTCAGTTTGTCTAATGTGTGCTGAATATTTAAAAGAACACTTACATGCTTGATGTACTGTTGATCAGAGTACATTTCATTAAACTGTTTATAAAATTGGTTTGTCAGCAGTAGCTTAGCTCATATTAGAATAATGAATGCTTTTATTTCATTTGATATGAACTGGAGTTGGCAAAGTTTTTGTAATGAAGGCACAAAAAGCTCTTTCACTTTGTAGAAGAGGCATTTTGCCCTGGTTTGTGGGCAAAGGGACACTTTAAGAAGGAAAACGTCGTTATTCCACATCTCCTTGGAAAAAAATGAACTTGACATAGTGTTGATTGTCTCATTATGCCCTATTGTGTGAGTGAGTACATGCAGACTTTGTGCCTTTATGTTCCCATCATAAATGGCAGCAATAAAATTTTAGTAGGTATTCCTGTATTACAAGACTAAAAAAGACAACTGCAAGGTTTTGAAATCGGAAGTTGGTTGGAGGTTGTATATTTTATATACATATATACAGTATTGCTCTCATGTGCTTCTTTCTTAAAATATATAAAGCTACAGTACAGCAAACACAAAACTTTGAGCATGTGAATGATCTAACATAGAGGAATGGTCCCAGAGTTTCTGGACATGCACAGGCTTGCTTAAACAAACAGCATCCTGGAAAACAGTGATCTTAAAGTGGCTCACATGCATAAAAATTTTGCTAGATCAGGGCGGAATACAATAAATACATTTAAGGACTCATTTAATTAAGGGATAGGGAAAAAATAAAATTTATGTTATGAAAGCTTAGGGTAGTGCTTTATAAGGTCAGATTTTCATGAGTATTTGGCCTTACTTCCCTGATTATGTTTTTTCTGCTATATGAAACAGGACCAGTGCGTGTCCTTCAGTGCTGAACCACTGGTTGTTCAGATTGGTCAAGCACTGCCCAGTTCTGGGGCTGTGCAGTACTCTGATGAACAGTCCTGGGTGCAGTCCAGGGCCTGGACTTGGAGCAGGAGCCACACTCAGTAGTCAGGATGAAAAAGCCTCCACCAGCATGATGTTCTTAACCTCACGTGGTCTTCCAGAGCTGTCCTGGCAGCCTTTGCACTCTCACCCAGCCCATACTGTCACGCTGCATCCAGCCCGTGTTTTGTGAAATGGAGAAGTCACCCTGGAGGGCTGCAGTACAGTCTTAGTATTTTTCAGTCAGTTATGAATGAAAAAAGCCCTATACAATATAACAGTTTTTCTAATGGCCACAGTGGTACCACCCAGCTCCAAAAGGAAGCCTGAGCCAGGTACTAACAAGTGTAGATGTGGCCAGGCTGTGCCCCTTGGCTGGCTGAGGGTCCCTGGTGCTGCTTCATTTAACTGAGGGGCAGGGCTTCTCACAGGGCCCAAGTAGGAACATTTTATGTAGCCAGGTACCAGGAAGGCCTTGAGGAGTACTGGTGCTGAAACTAATAAGCCTGGAATATTTTTGCTGGCATCAAATGAGAGGCACAATGGTATTCAAGTAGGTTTGAGAAGTTAGTTGGTAGTATCTCTAAGCAGCAAATAAATCTGCAGGAGATAGATTCTTCTGGCCAGAGCCCTGGAGGCCATCTGCTGCAGACTTGTTTAGTAATGTAAATAACACAATAATTGCTGTGACCTATATATTTAAAGCTATTTCATAGTTCAGTTCAAAATGCTTAATCCAAAGAAAGCACAATTAACATCCAATTGAAATAGAAAATGCCCTTTACATGTCAACAGTTACAGGATAGCAAATCCTGTGGAGGAACAGATGGAACTGTCTTTGTTAGTGTTGCCCCACAGATGAGTGGAAATTAGTTTTATGGCAGCAGAGACAGAAAAAGTGCATGTATGTGGAAAGTAACATACAGAATTCGCTGAAACTGCATAAGTACATGAAAAAAAGTTGCTGGTAAAACTTCCTGAAGAGACATTTGGTTCTTGAAAGTACCCACTAGTGTAAAATGTGTTTGTAGCTAGCTGTTAATGCAGCTGTGTGTACTGGAACAACTCACACAGCAACTGCCACATATTTAATAGCTGCAAACTGTAATATGAAATAAAACATTGAATTTCAAGAAAATAAATTCCATTTATAAGTACATTTGAGAACTAGTCAAATAATTTTTGTTTTCTTTTTTCTTTTGCCTTCCCCTGTTGCTATCTAAAACTGACTGTGAGAACTGTTAGTCATGGATCACAACAGTGTTTGGCTAAGAATCTTCATCAGAGACTTTGTGGTGTTTCAGAGGGTGCAGGCTTCAGCTCAGGTACAGAACTTAGTCTCTTGTAAAAAGTCAGTTCTAACTTTTACCTCAGCAACATGGATCACATTTTTGCTTAGCCTTTGCAGAATATTGAATTTTATTCTGAACTGTTATTTATGAGTACTTGTATGTGGTCTCCCTCTAAGCAATCACAGACCCATAGGCAGAGTTAAAGGGCGACAATGAAATAAAAACCACTAGAAAGTGGTGAACTTTCCAGACACATTTCTACACTTTTTCCGTCTTGTTAATGATGAGACAAACTACTTTGCCCTTGAGGTCAATACACAGCAAAAACCTGCTGTGGTAATGTTTTGGTTTTAGTCCCAATGCAGATAGTAAATTAAAATTATTTCTGCTTCAGCCATGGGGATGCATTTTAAATGTATCAAATTGTTCTTTTTTACAATAGCTTTTGCATAAGTTTAGCTACATTAAATCCCCTAAAATGTCATGTGCATTTTGTCTGTATCTTTGATAATAATGCAATATTCTTTATACTCTGTATTGTTGATGAAGTAAAATCTATGACTGAATTTTAATTTCATGATGCGTTTTATTTTTTTAATTTAATTTATGTCAGTATTATATGAAAGAAAGTTTTAACGTTTTCAAACCCTTGTCCTCCTTTCCTTGCCACCATTATCTTGTTATAGTACTTTATAGGGCAGAGTAGGTGACTTTGATTTTTTATTGCCTTGTTTAATTTTGGATACAGTTCCAAAACAAACTTGAGGTTTAGACATCAAATGAAAGAGAGGTCAACCCATCTGCTCCTGAGTCCAGCATAAATGGTGAATGGAGTACGTGGACATGTATGTAACTACATAGCTATAATTTCACTCTGGAAGCTAAGCTCAGTGCAGACAAACCAAAATGTTATTTTTCTGCTTTTTCATCTGCCCCTTTAAACTCTTACAGATTCCCAGACTCACAGGAAGGTTAACACAGGAAGCGACTCTGGAGATTTTCTAGATCAATTCACCTGCTCAAAGCACAGTCAGCTGCAGCAGGTTGCTCAGAGCTCTGTGACCATTTGAGTTTGAACCTCCCCAGGGACAGAGACTTCACAAGTTTACTGGGCAACCTCTTCTAGTGTTTGACCAGTCTCACCATAAGAAAGTTGGCTTGCAATATTTTAATTTTTATTTCCTGTATTTCCGTTTGCGCACACTTCCTCTTGCCGTGTCACTGGCTCCCACTCCTTTACTTCCCTACATCAGGCATCTTTACTCCCCTAAACATTGATAGGAGCTCCCTGAGATTTCTCCAGGTTGAACAGTCCCAGCTCTCTAAGCCTTCTCTTGCTTCTGTCCCTCAGCCATCCTTGTGGCCCTTTGCTAGGCTTGCCCTTGTAAATCCATGTCTCTTTTGCTTTGGGATCCCATGACTGGACAATGCACTCCAGATGAGGCCTCAGCACTGCTGAGCTGAAGACAAGGATCACTGCTGTCAGCCTCCTAGCAATGCTCCTCCTGCCACAGCCCCAGGATACTGTCAGCCTTCCTTGTTGCAAGGACTCATTGCTGGCTTACAGTAGAACTGTTGTCCACCAGGACTCCCAGGTCCTTCTCAGCAGAGCAGTTTTCCAGTTGGTCCCAGCCTGCTTGGGTGTGTGGGATTATTCCATTTCCTGGTGCAGTGCTTCATACGTACCTTTGTGAAACTGTGATATTCCTGTATGGCCATCTCTGCAACCCACCAAAGTTCCTCTGCATGGCAGTACCTTCACCACACTCCTCCCAGTTTTGTTGAGGATCTGACCTGTTGTCCAGGTCATGAATGCAGAGGTTAGACTGGACTGGTCCCACTATCGACCCCTGGGTGTGCTGTTAGTGAGTGGCCTTCAACTGAACTTAGGGCCACTGATTACAGCCCTTTGAACTCAGCAGTTGTTGGCATTTGCCTTGGTTTCTGGCAGTTTCCCAATTTTCAGCACATCAGATTTTTATACATTTTCCATGAAAGCACCTATAATGGCTCATCCCTTATTCTCTGATAAATTCTTCTTCCTTTTCATTGTACTTGTGTTTCTGACTTCACAGGACATCATTTTCCCCTGCACAGGAGAAGGAAACCTCCTCCTGGCTTATTGTATTTTCAATCAGTTAGCAGTAGTGGAGAAGCTTTTCCTGTGTTGCTCTCTCCAGAATGCTGTGTGGGCACTGTGCAGAGAGTCTCTATCTTTCTTTCTGTAACATTACTGCACTTCTTTCTCTGCAGGCTTCTAAAAGATGGCAGACTTTTCTTCTGGATTATGGACAGACACATCCCTCCAGCTTCTGTTGGTTTTACCATTCCTGTCCAGGGCAGGTGCAATTACTACCTAGTGGGAGGAAAGGGTGAGGAGGAGGCCAGAGGTCATGGTCTTTGTTCCTCCAGAATATTTACCTCTTTAAAAATATAAAAATATAACAATGATACAGATATTAGACTGTGGGTTGCTGGCACATGATGAAAAACAAGAGGGTAGATTACATTTAAGGACGAAATTATTGATGAGCTTGGTGAAACACTGGAGGAGGTTGCTGAAAGAGGTGCTGGATGCCCCATCCCTGGAAACATTCTAGGTCAGGTTGGCTCTGAGCAACCTGATCTAATTGAAAGTATCCCTGCACATTGCGGGGGGGTTGGACCAGATGACCTTTAAAGGACCTTTCCATCAACACTGTTCTAGGATTCAGTGATTCTATGACTGACAACAAACTCCCATTAACTTTATGAGGTATGTTGAAATGATAAATCCAGACAAGACCATTTGAGAAATACTCTGTAATGTTCTATGGCTATTTTCCATTATAGTCAATGAGAACCTATTGTTTTGGTTTTCTTGGGGTTTCCTTTGGCAGGAGGGGGGTAACATTTCAAGTAGTTACTATTTTCAATACAATTATTTTTGAATAGTACAGAGATGGGGTTAGGCTGTTACTGCAGTTACTGAACTCAGCTGTTTCGCTGTTGTGGCCAGTTTTGCTTTTCACTCTACTTAGAAAGCCATTGGAAACTGGATGCAGCTTCCTACACTTAGCAATGTGGTGCTATTTTGACATGTTCTCGTGCACCTAAGACATAGGCAGGGGTCTGGCACAAGAGAGACGGGACCTATAAGGCACTTCCTGGTCTGGCAGCTGGTGTCTGAACACCTCAGGACACAGCAACATCCCCAGGACATCTTGGCTGGGACTTTGAGGTGTTTGTGCAACTGAATCCTGTCCTGGCAGTCAGCCATCATTGAGTGAATTCCACTGAGCAGCACCACCTTACCAATTGTATTTTAAAAGCCTCTAAAATTAGCAACATGTCCAAATTTACCAATAAATTCATTGTTACTGTGCCTGAAAGAGGGCAGAAGAAACATGTATGCATCCTAATACCTGTACATGTCAAATGTGATTGCATGTTCAGTGGGTTGGTGGGAAAACTATAAAAAGGTCTTTAATAAAATTATGTATTACCCAGATATGAAATAAAAAAGAGTATTTAATTAAGAAGACAATTCCATTTGCAAGCTGGGAAGCGTGCACACTTAGAAAAGAATACATTTGATGTATTTTTACAAGTTCTTAACAGCCTGTGTTACAAAAGTGACATTCTTGCACTGAGTTTGAAAGTGTTAACTGGCCTCAGCATAACTGTGCATTAAAGCTGCTCTTGTTACAACATGAACTGGAGCTGAGGGCATTGTACTCGTGTAAGCGCTGAACTTTCTCCACTAATTCCTGGGCAGGAGCCCTGTAATCCTCTGGGAAGGTGTTTTGACAGTCCTTTTCATTGCTGAAAGCGGTGCTGAAAGGAATTTCCTGCCTTAGATTTCAGAGGTCTATTGGAATTGCTTCACTGGGGAGACTGACTCTTCAGCAGGCACGAGGGAGGTGGCTATGGTAGGGTAAGGCTTGCTCCATAAACCTTGGCCTCACTACACCTTCCAAGAAAAAGAATGGAAATTGGTCACTTTTTCTTCAGACTCAGAAGTCAGCAGCTTGAGATCCCATAGCATTTTTGAACCTTCTCCCCTTCCTTTCCATTTCTCTTGTGCTGTCTGTATAATTTAAGTAGTACAAGTGTGTTCAAGAATTTGCTATCGGCTTTTTCTAGGTCATATTTCTGAAGACCTCACAAGCATCACGCTGCCATTTGCCAAAAAATTAACATAAGGTAAAGTGAAATTCCAGCATATGGCTGGAAGAAATCCAAGTGAGTGCAATGTGTAAATAATCAGACTTTCAGCTTCTGCCTTTTACTAAAGGTGTTTCCTTTGGTACAATCAGTTCTTTATTATTTGAATATCTCATGCCATTCTTTTAATCACCAAATTCTCCTCTATCCCTAATTTCTTCCTTTCTCAAATAAAAAAAAGTGTTTTGCTAAAACATACTGGGTTTAATATTAGAATTTTTTTATAGTGTTTCAAATTAAATAAGCTTGGAGTATCTCTTTTTTTTTAATCTTAAATTGCTAAAAGTGGCAAAGGAAGTTAGAAAGGATAAAAAGTAACACTTTTTTGACTGCTGAAATTCAAATTCAACGAAATATAAACATTTTTTCTCCTTGAAACTGAGATCATAAACAGACAGCCAAATTTTTCCCAACTTCAACTGACTAAATCTAGTTGCAGATTTATTTTAAGTACATAATGCCATTGCTGATTAATCTTTTATGTGTTTATCTTCACAATATCCTTAGAAAACAAACACATCAGTTGCATTAGGTATTAAAACAATTTAAAATCTAGCCTAACTAGAACAAGATTTTCATGTATAGCTGGCTTCTTGCAAGAGTTTTCAGAGATGTATTTGAATTATTTGTGAAAATCAAAATTCTATAATATTTGTAGATAAAAAGCAAAGTCTCTGAATTCACATTGTTAGCAGTAGTTAATTTTTCTATCCAAAGCAGTACAATGGCGTGAAAAAATTCTTTTCCACTAGCACTGAAGGAAGGTTCACAGAATAAAGTTTTCCATGGTTTGGGGACACATTCCTGTGAAGCTGAGAAGGGAAGCCTCTCTTCCCAAGCAACCATGTTCTCTGGGTACCCAGCGTGAGTCTTGCTTGGCTATGACTATCTCTGATTTCTTTTTCCATCTGTATTGTCTGGCAGATGATGAGCCCCTGCAAATTAGCCAGCTGCAGTCTCTCCTTTGATCAGGTAACCCCTGCACTGCCAGGTATCAGTGGCAGGAGCAAATGGGTCTGATTTACATGGGGCTTCTACATGTAGCTCACAGACAGTGAGTATTAGCAAGTTTTGAATCAGCACCACAAGCCTCCCGTTGCTTATGCTAAAATTGCTCACTTTGGATGCTGAGAACATAAATTAGCAAAATAAGGTTTCAGATGGTTTGGGGGAGTTTTCTGTTTCAGAGTTCGCCTTTTCTTTTCTCTGCTTTTTAGAAAAAATTAATTAAGCTTTAATATTCTCGGTACACTTTTTAAAAGTATAGTCTATGTTTATATTATTTGTCTAATACTATTTGTATGAAGTGGCCACCACCTGCATTTAATTTGTCTTGTGACAGGTCTTTCCTGCCTTGATCTAAAATTCTTTAGAACACAGAAGAAATGACTATTTTCTGCTTGGACTTTACTGGTTAGCTCCAGTTTGATTGTTGTGGGCCTCTTCGAGCCTAAACAGATAACATACATCCAGCACACAGGGTTTTAACTAATTAATAATGTTCTTAAAGCACTTTGAAGAGTAAAAGCACAATACATGTGTTAATTATTATTAAGAACTTAGCTTTGAACATCATGTTCTGATATGAAAAATGTTTAATGAGTCCTCACCAAATTGTAGCATTATAAATGTATTTCATTAAGAGGTCATTAAGACATTAAAAGGCATCATTACTAATCTATACATGATCTAAGCTTGGCAAACCTCTGTAATCCAGACTCATTATAATAGAATGAGTGCCTTTCCGGCCAAAAAAGTGCTGAGATTTTGCATGGTAGCGTTTCCATTTATCAACGATATTACAGATGAAATAAAAACTCTGATTTTTGGAAAATCTCCCTTTCTAGTCCCATTACTTTTTCCTGGGCTTGATATGGTGCAGTTGTTGTTTCTGGCATTAATGCCTCTTGGGTTCAGCGTTGCACACATTATTTGCATTGAGTAGTCTTATACATTAAGTGCAAAAGATCTTCAGCAGGCTCTGTCCAGGGGTTTCTTGGATGTGCATCAGTGGATTTTGTGGGAGAAAAAAATCTTTCTGGTAAATAAGAGTTATACATGTTCTTTGATAATGTGTTCTAGAGAAACTGTTAATTTTTCTAAATTAACAATTGTGATGTGTAGCACAATAAATAGACTGTTGAAAATCATGGTGATTTTCTTTAAGGTATGTATGATGAAAAAACAGATTAAGCGATGAACTTCCAGAATGAAAAATCCTCAAAAAAATCTAAGAAAAATCCAAAAAACCCAGTGGGCTGCCTTTTCAGTTTTCCTGCAAACTTTTATCTGTCATTACACAGTTATTTCTTAATTAGAGCTTTTCTGCTTTGAAAACTAAAAGTGTGGCCAGCCATTGATATGTGAAGAAGAATCCCAGTGTTGTTCTTGTTGCAGTGTACTTCTCTAAAATGTGATAAGAAAAATGAAATATTTTCTTAAAATGTGAAAACAATTTTTCAAAATAAATTTGATGCTTCAAGAGATGATCATGCCTTTTCTGGGATAGTTTAATGTACTATAAGAAAGTGTTAATAAATTTTTAAAAACATGTTAAATCAATCTAAGGATAAATGTGACAATTTAGTATAATGACTGAGATCCACAAACCCTGTTTTGCATGTAATTGCAATATTGTAATGGTACAGTGCAATCATCATGTCAGTATTCTTGCTTATAAATTCTGAAGTATTTCACCAAAACCATCTACTGTGGCCAATGTATTTACTTTACTGTAAAATTCATTTTATTCAGAAGAATGCAGAAGATTTTTTGAAGTCCTTTGCTTGCAAATGCTCACGTTTAATGGTCACTTAATATCCTGAAGTGCATGGATATGCAGCACTGGAATTTGCACAGCTTCTAAATGTCTAGTTCTATGTATATAGCTTAAAATTAGGGATTTTACCCCTGACTTCCTTTAAGCTTTCTGTAATAAAATTCTGGTCAATATGCTGACTGGGAAAATACTTTCTTTCCAGTTATGGAAATTTATGCTTAATATTAGATGCCAAGTCAAAACTCCATTTGGGATTTAGATTCAGATTCACATGCAGGCATCTAAATTGAGTTGTCTACAATAAGTTGTCTACAGCACACCCCTCTATGAATTACTAGATAAGTGAACAAACTGTATGGCCTTGATCCAGTTGCCCAGACTTAAGTCTCTGCTGCCACCTGAGATGCCCCTGGGCTTTTGAGACAACTGCTTCTGATGCAGATGTGAGGGAGGATCTGTGGGAGCTCCTTGCCTGGCTGGGGAGGTGGCAGTGGTGAAGAGTCCTGCATTTAGGGAAATATATTTGAGATCCTCAGGAGAGCATGTTGTGATGATACCATTTAGGCTGTGGCTTTAGACTTATATTGGAAATGATGGAATTCCACTGTTTCTCCAGAAGAATAACAGGGCTATCAGCCACAGAATTCTCTATCTGTACTACAGTTTTGCAGTGTAAAAAAAAATCCACTAGAGGCTCTAGTGGCACCAGCCAAGTGAATTTAGTCCTATTTTCAAAGGTGACATAACACTTTTAAAGTTGAGAGTTTTGTCATTGTTATACAGTGCCCTACAAGAGATTCTTGAGTGGTTTCCAAACAAGCTGGCAGGCTGGTACAGCACAGCCCTTTTGGAAACTGATACCCAGGGTCTTGTGACTTTAGCTGGACATGTTTTGACAAATATTCTTGAATAAGGAACAGTTAACAACCAAAAAAGGTAAATGTTTTCTGAAAAATGTTATGCTAGTGATGCCTGCAAAGTAGAAATTGGGAAATTGAATATTCTTTTTATTTTACTTTCCTTTTTGTAAGTAGTATTAAGTGCACTTTGCAAATATGACCAGAATAATACCCTTTAATATTATTAGAACAGATTTATGATGCAATGTTGACATTTTCTATCAGAACTTATAAATTTGTACAGAAGACCTGCCTAGTGTAAATAAGTTGAATGTAGAAGACCTGCACTTTTTCATCAAAAACTGACTCCTTTATTCCAATCAGATCAGTCGAGTCATAGTTCAGTGTTACAGTGCACAATCTTAGGTTGAGTATCAGATAGCAGACTAATATACTGCAGATTACATTAATCTTTCTTGTTATCTTTTCCTCTCTACCCTTTCTTTCCTATTTTTTGTGGTTTTGATTCTATGTTTGTTTTCATTGTTCCATAAGAAAGGTTATCTTTACAGGACACAAACTATAATTATATATACACATACCTCCTATATCTCATTTACCTATGACTGGTGTTTGAACTCTTAATTTCTTTGCTGGATTATATACACTTATTAAAGAATAGTTAAACCCCCCCCAGCCTTAACTGATTTATAAGCTTTTGTGCTTATCTGAACAAAGCTCAAGAGCACTTGGCTATGATATTAAACATGTAGTCATGGTTGAGTAAAGACTTCCTTAGTCGGCACACAATTAGGTTTTAATATTTTAATCTCCTATGCATCAATCCACAGAGCAGCAGAAATATCTCTTGTATAGAAGTTTCACAGTTAAGATATGTACCTAACAAATAAGGTTGGGATTGAAAAGTTTTCTCATAGTCTAAGGAAGTTTGTTAGCCATGAAACTGTCAGCTGAAGAGAGAAAAAAAGCAGTAAGATGGTTAATACCTTACCTCTGTTGTTGAAGTTAAAATATTGTGTATCTATGAATGAGAAAGTAATGGTGTCTGGAAGGAGAGGAAGCACCAGGAACCTTGATTTTGAAGTTTACTCAGTTTTCACTGCTAGCAATATGGAAACTGGTTTTACATTGCTCAGTAACTGAGGTAAACAATCCCAGTGTCAGCATCTATGATCCCAGCAGAATGCTCTTTCCTCTTTTGGGTTTCATTATCAGTCCTACTTGTTAGAGTGACTTCAGCTTTTAAGATGACCAAATGTTCTACTGCTGTAGTTTTTGAAAGACAGCTGTCCCCATCCTAGATGGGTATTTCAAATCAGCACTGGGGAGTCAGGTTTCATAGTCATCAGCTCACAGTGCAGCTGAGGTTGTTGGAAATCTCTGGAGGTGCCTTGGTCCAATCCACCTGCTCAGAGTAGGATCAATTAGAGCCACTTGCACAGAGCTTTGTGTCTAGTTGATTTTGAGCATCTCTCAGGACAGAGTCTCTGCAAGTTTTCTTGACTGCTGTTCCAGTGTTTGATTATGTTCCCTGTAAAAAACAAACAAACAAAACCAACCGAAAACCCCACAACTTTTTCTTCTTCTGAAATGGAATTTTTTGTGTTTCAGTGCATCTCATCCTGTCACCTGGTGACATTTTGAGGAGTCTGGCTCTGTCTTTTTGATTTTTTCCCATTTGAACTGTTTGAACCAGCAAATGTAGGAAGCTTTTAGTACTGTGTCTGCAGCACGCTTAGATAATGAGTTTGTTAAAAGTTATTGTAATTCTTCTCAAATACAGTCATCTTTTCAAAAAGACACAGCCAAAAGCTTTAGAAAAATCTGAAGCAATCTTACAAAATGTCATATCTTGTCTCAAAAGTGAAAATGAGTAAAAAAAGATGAAGGATCCTAGAACAAAAAGTATCACTGAGAATACCACACTACTAATAGACCTTAATGTTTTAATCTGTATGCTCTAATGTCAGGCCATGCAAGTAAGCTGCGTTTTTAACACACTATAAAGAGAGGTGAGCTCTATCAGGGTTGTATGACCAAAGTCACAGTGTTTTTTATCCAGAAGCCAACACCTTCAGTTCCTTCCAGAGACAAAAATAAAACTGAAAATCCAGAAAATTGACAGAATTTCCCCTTGAGAAAATGGACTTTCCAAAGCAAAACATATTCCTGAGTGCAGGAAAAATATATGGACATTTCCACTAAAATTCACTGACACAAAGATGGTAAATATCCCCAAGGCAGTGAGAATCAGAAGGCCATAGAAGAAAGAAAATGCTTGACTTGCTTGAAACACTACAGTTACATGTGTTTAGGAAAAATAAGTACAATCTGGAACACAGTCATGGTAATAAGATGAGGTGGTGATCAATTATAGGAAAATCTAAATAGATTGCTTGGAAAAGGATGTTATTGTTTTTTTCTAGCTGTATTAAGAGAGTGATTACCAAAGAAGGAAAAGAGTTAATTAAAATAAAGAAAAATCCCTTTGAAAACTGAAATACTTCTATTATTATGTAGGAAATATAAAGCCTAACTCTTTTTGCAACAAGACATTGCTATTTCTCCTCTCATAGTGTCATCTAAAAGCTTAATAGTCATGTTCTGTCTCCTATTATTTAGGCCATTAATGCAAGTATACAGTGAGGTGTACAAGCTACTCATGTGCTTAAAATTAATTGGGCACATAAATGTTTGTAAGACAGAATCTTTTGTGGCACATCAGTCACAGAGGTTTTGGCAATTTTATACTTTTCAAAGCAGTTGAAGCTTTTGTTTTTCTGGTTTTTTGGGGGATTTGGGGGGTTTTTTGGTTGGTTGGTTGGTTGATTGTTTTTTTGGTTTTGTTTTGTTGTTTGGTTTTTTTTTTCCATTAAAACCATAAATTGCAAACCAGGCTTTTTAAACTTTTCTGATACTCTCTTTTTCTGACCTATTTGAAAGTGTATATAAATCTTATCTGCAAAGTTTGGAATTTCCCATTAATAATAATGAAGAAAAAGAAAAGAACAGTAAATTGTTTGAGAAGAGCCTGGAATTTTTCACTGAGAGTTATTCAATAGAGTAGAAAACTGAACAAAGATATAAACATCAAACAAATGAAGTTTTGATTGTCATTTATGAGGAGAAAACATCTGTAATGGATAGAACAAGCAATCTTGAATCTTAATATTCAGACTTTAATGAGTAAACAGATATTTCACCATCTTGTAAAACAATAGTATTATGAGCTCAGTCTGGTTAGAACTACTTGGGTGCTTAAAGACAGCCTTAAGTGTTTTTCTGGATCAGGCCAGAATGGTCAACACCCTGCCAGATTAATTCTTGGAAGAGTTTATGAAAGATAGTGAGAAAACTTCTTGTGCATAGCAAGAAATCCAAAACAGTGACCAAACAATGTGTATTGACAACAGGGTAAGCCAAGTTCTTGAAGAGAATGATCTGAGGTTCAGAGTGTCAAAGAAAAAATGATTTTTTGTCTTTTTTTTATTGGAAAAATTTTTGTCCTCATTGACAGTTGAATGGATTCCAGGCCAAAGCAGAGTTCCAAAACTTTTTTTCTGTAAAACACCAGGTTTGAAAACCTACTTCCATTTGCACAAGTGAGTGAGTGAGTTCACTTGTGGTTGAGTTTGTGGGAAATGCTAATGTAAAGAAAATCACCACTTTCTCTCATAAAACAGTGCAAAAAGCAGGGA
Source organism: Notiomystis cincta (assembly GCA_013398075.1). Taxonomy (NCBI): domain Eukaryota; kingdom Metazoa; phylum Chordata; class Aves; order Passeriformes; family Notiomystidae; genus Notiomystis; species Notiomystis cincta. The sequence goes on along the minus strand of VZRX01022237.1, from coordinate 648,925 downwards.
CTGTGCCTAGATGTATGGAAATCTCTCAAATCTGGAAGAACTGTGAAATAACTTTCCTGTCTTGCTGGCTTGATAACCCCTTTTCATCAGAAGAAGGAATTTGCACGTACTGTTCAAATTGCAGTGTTTGCAATAAAATGTTTTAGACTTCTACTTATGCTTCTTGCATTACATCCCCTTCTTTTCTCCCCACAGGATGGGTGTTATGCTGGTTCTGTAATATTGCATGAGGATGAGGTGCTCCACCTTCATGAAACACTTTGCTTTCTCCTCTCCACCCTTCCTGTGGGATCACTGAAACTCTTGCAAACCTTCGAGGTCAGGTGGGACTGAACTCTGAGAGACCTGGTCTGTAAAAGGTGTCCCTGCCCATGGCAGGGGGGGTTGGAACTGAATGATCATTAAGGTCCTTTCCAACACAAGCCTTTCTATGATTCTGTATGGTTTTAAGGACAATGGGATCCTTGGTTAAGTCTCCATTTGCTGGTAGTTGGTAACTCTTTTACATGCTGCTTCCGTCCACAATTCATCAACACAGTTGTGCTTTAATTATTCTTTATTATGTATTTACTATCGAGCCACTCAGACAAATTCTAATTTCCCTTTGGCTCTGCTTGGGATGGAGTTAATTTTCTTCACAGCAGCCTGTGTGGTGCTGTGCTTTGGATTTGTGGCTGAAACAGTGTTGGTAACACATCAGTGTTTGGCTTTTGCTGAACTGTGTTTGCACAGCATCAAGGTTTTCTGCCCCCTTGCTTACCCCCTTGTGAGAAGGCTGGGGTAGGGCAAAATGTTACAGGGAGACACATTTGGGACAGCTGATCCACACTGACTAGAGGGATATCCCATACCCCATGTCATTGTAAACAGAAATAAAAACTGGCAGGAAGAAGAGGAAGGGGAAGTTATGGTATTTGTCTTGCCAAGTAGCTATTGTGTGTGCAGAGACCCTGCTGCCCAGGAAGAGGCTGGATATCTGCTGGCCTATGGGAAGTAATGAATTCGTTACTTACTGTGTTTTTCTTGCATGTGCAACCTTTGTTTTCTCTGTTAAACTGTTATCAACTCAGTCTGTGAGTCTTCTCACCTAACTTCTACTTTCTTGCTGTCCCAGGGGAGAGAAGAGGGTGAGTGAGTGAGTGAGTGAGTGAGTGAGTGAGTGAGTGAGTGAGTGAGTGAGTGAGTGAGTGAGTGAGTGAGTGAGTGAGTGAGTGTGTGTTTGGCAGCTGGCCAGGGCTAACCCACCATCTTGGTTAATTAATTACTTGAATTGAGTGGGAACCCTTTCATTGTATAATAGTAAGCTATGAAATGTATCATTTGGGTTGTAAAATTTGGGTTGATCCTAAAAATATAATTCACCATAAAGTTGTAAAATCTGGATTTTTTTTTTTCATTTTATCCATCTTTGTTCTATAATGTTTAAGTTTCTTATGTGTTTCCAAGTCTGTAGGAGAATATTGTGTTGGCAAAACCACAGCAATTTTACAGGCTCCAACCTCAGTTACATATTTCAGGTTTTCAGAGTTCTTTCACTATGTACAGTACATCTGAAGGCCTTGTCAGTTTGTATCCAATTTTACACATGTTTTTGCACTCTCTGGGTAGACTTTGGCCTATTTTACAAGAAGAGTTAGCTGATCTTGCCTTTGAAGTCTGGAAGCACTGCTGCAGAGATTGGCTATTAAAGGAAAGGCACAGTGCCTGCTGTAAAGGGATTTCAGTCCTCATTGATCTCTTTAGCATTTCCAGAAAGCAAATAATCCTGATAACATGGCTGATCAGTTCAGGGTAGTCTTTAAAGCAGATGCATGCTGATAAAAGCAGAGAGAGAAACTCAGTGAATTGTGTATGCATCCTGTATTTACTCAGCTCTGAATATTGCAGTGGTTATTTGTGAGTTTAGTGAATATTGATGTACTTGATAGACAAGCCTCCAACACTTCATTAGTGTTCTTTGTAGGGACTTGAAGTACATATCCATTGAGAAGCCAAAAATAATGGGAATATCTGTAATTTTCTGACTTCCCTGAATTCAGTGGTTACCTGAAAAGCCAAATATTAGAGCATTGTTGCACAGTATTGTATAAGGCACTGGAATTGTCAACTTCTTTACATGCAGGAATAACTACTCTGCCTGTCATGTGTCAGTTGTTGCCAGCACCCATCAGTGATCAAGGAAACACAGACAGCAAATCCTCATGAACAGAGTCATAATTCTGACCCCAGCAGGGTCAGTGAGTTATTAATTTAAATAATTTATTTTAAATTATTTAAACAATTTAAATAATGTAAGCAGTTTACATATCATGAGACATAAGCAAGTCTTCCTTTTGGCTACTGGCTCTGGATCAAACACAGCATTTTTAATTCTTTAGTCAAGCATTGTGTGTTGCAGTGAAACATAAATTTACTCCCTCTACAAAATCCAGTGCAAGTAAGAAAAGGTTGCAGTAGTAGGTAATTCCCTTCTGGGAGGCACAGGAGCACCCATTTGCTGGCCTGATGTGCTCTCTAGAGAGGTGTGCTACTTACTGGGGGCTGGTATTGGGGATGTCCCTGAGAGACTGCCAAGCCTTGCACAGTCTACAGAGCATTATCTCTGCTGCTATTCTGTGTGGGCACCAGGGATACAGGCAGGAGCAGGCTGAGGAGGATCAGGAAGAACTACAGAGCCCTAGGAGTAACAGAAGGAATTTTGCAGAGCCAGTATTTTTTTCATCAGTCCTCCCAGTCACAAGGAAGGAGTTTGAAAGGGTCGGTCAAATCTGGTTAATTGTTACAGGACTGGTGCCACAGCCAGGGGTTCAGCTTCCTTTCTACAGGAGTTTGAGATCTATAGGCTGGCAAGGAGGGCACGCAGCAAATGCACTGCCCTGGACTTTAGAGGAGCAGACTTTGGCCTCATCAGGGATCTGCTTGGTAATGTACCGTGGGATAGAGCCCTGGAGGCAGGAAGGGCACAAGAAAGCCAGTCAGTATTCAAGGATCACCTCCCCCAAGGTCAGGAGGGATGCATTCCAACCAAGAGGAAGTCAGGGAGAAGCCTTAGAAGGCCTGTTTGAATGAACAAGGAGCCCCTAGACAAACTCAGACACAAAAAGAAAGCCTGCAAGAGGAAGGAACTGAGGACAGGTAGGCTGTGAGGAATGCAGAAAAACTGTCTGAGGATCAGGGATCAGGTTAGGAAAGCTGATGAATTAAATCTGCCCACAGATATTGAGGGCAACAAGCAAAGCTTCTGTAGTTACCTCAGTGATAAAAGGAAGACTAGGAAAAATGTGAACCCTCTCTGGAAGGAAATGAGAGACATGGCCAACCAGGATATGGAGAAGGTTGAGATAGTCAACAGCTTTCTTGCCTTGGTCTTCACCAACAGGTGTGCCAGCCACACTGTCTGCATTGCAGAAGGCAAAAGCAGGGACTGGGAGAACAAAGAACCACCTGCTGTAAGAGAGGATCAGGTCTGAGACCATCTAAGAAACCTGAAGGTGCACAAGTCCATGGCACTGATGAAATTCATCCACAGGTCCTGAGGGAACTGGTGGATGAAATCACTAAGCCACTACCCATCATATTTGAGAAGCTGTGGCATCATGGTGAAGTTCCCACTGACTGGAAAAGGGGAAACATAACACGCATTTTTAAAAAAGGGAAAAGGAAACCTGGGAATTACAGGCCAGTCAGTCTCACCACTGTGCCTGACAAGGTCATGGAGTGTACTGAGGGAAGTCAAGGAGTTGATTTGTGACAGCCAGCTGTGTGGTGTAAACACTGGAGGATAACATGAAGAGTCGGATTAATCTTCTGTAATTTGAGGGGTAGAATTCAAATTGCTTTAAATTCAGAATGTATTTCAAATTCGGAGCCTAAACATAGATAACTGTCAATATTTGTGCATCTGCATGTGAGCTGGGTGTCCAAGATTACCTTACTGAAGGTGTAGGCAACTGTTCAGTTGTTTAACTATAAATTACTGATGCCTGTGACATATGGTACTTGAGATGTCTCCCTGGAGCAAGCAATGTACAATAGACCCTCCTGGAGGCCAGAGAAGGTTCTATAAGGCATAAGAAATGGCATGGGACTCCTTTGTATTGACAACTGCCATATGCTATGGAGTTAGATGAGACAAATAATTTTCTGTGGAAAGAGTATTTAGCAGAAAAGGAATTTTATGGCCTGCAGTCCTAAGGAGGTGGCTAAGACCACTCTTCTGTTTTACACAGCCTAGAGAAACTGTAAAATGGCAGTAACCAATAGCCAAAAATTACTTACTTTACATTCCCAGTTATCCCTAGCTCTGGTGAAATGATCCTGTGTGGGGATTTTTCTTTTTCAAAAGAATGCTACATTTAATTATATATTAGTTTTTTATAATAACTCCTCTCATTACCATTATGATCATACAGTCCCTTGAGGATTTGATTTCTCCAGCAAAACTTTCTCTCTGTTGCAGAAGCAAGTGGGTGTTACTTTACCTTTTCTGACCCAATCTATTTGCTGTTGCTCATTGTGTGTTTGATAATCACCATAACAGCCACAGATACAGTAGGTCTGTGTTCTTAGGAACCTCTGATATGCAAGTGTAAGGTCATAGAAACAAGAATTTGTGGCTGCTCAGTTTAGCTAGTACAGCTGTAGGTAGTTCATCTACAGAAACTCAACACATTGTACTGCAAAACACGACATACTGCTTATGATGCCAAGCTTTACTTTGCAAACTTTTTTCTTTTTTTTTAGAAAAGGAAAGACAATAGTGTAACTTCAAAAAACTCACTGTAAGATTTCAATACAGCTGCATTCTCTTACTCCAGGAATCTTAATAGTTTTGCTCATTGCATAATACAGAAGTATCCATAAGCATCTTAAAACACAAGATCCATCATAATGTGCATCTCTGAGGAGGAATATAATCTTGTTTTGTTTAGATCTGTAGAATCCTAAGATTTTTTTCCGTTTTTCACAAATAGGGGAAGAGATTAGAAATTCAGGTATGGAAACAAAGCAGCTCTGTGCTGATTCTAGCATCTCTAAAAGCAGCCAAGTCCAGAAGCAACCTTTCCTGAGTAGGAACAAGTAACAATGACTCTTCACTACACATTCTGCTTTTCACTTTGTAGGCATGTATAACATATTACTTTTTACCTCCTTAAAATATATTTTGTAAAGATTCTGCTCTGAATCATTAATTTATCCCAATATATTGAATATCATTCTAATAGTCTGCAGCTTCCTTGAAGGAGACAGAGTGTTTACCTACTTTAGAAAAAAAAAAAATGAAGAAGATCCTTAGGGGTACTGTGGGCTTTTTTTAAAATATTGATGTTTGACATAAATGTTACAGAGTTTTGTGAAATAACGAAATACAAAAAATATTTAAAGAAGCCATAGATGCTTCCAGCTGAGTGCTAGGGCATCCTGACCGTAGATCTGGAACTACAAAAAACAAGTCATAAACCTCTGGACCTTGGAATAAAGAAATCTGGCTCAAAAAGGCAAAACCTCTCTGTTCATCCATAGTTAACAGTTACGCCTTTTCCACAATTGTATATGCAGAAGAAAAACACATTTTGTTAAATAAACAATGCTTACCTCAAGCAAAAACAACTGATGCTATTGGAAAAGTGTGAAGGACATTGAGGAATAAAATTCTTGTAAAGCTCAAGCAAAATGCAGAAAATGCAGAAAGAAATGTGTAAGAGACAACCAGGCCTCTGGTACTTTCCTCAGCAGACTTTGTTTCACTTGTTGCCTTTTTTCCCTAATGCCAATATGTGTGTACAACAGAAAGTGAGGTACAGCTGAGAACCTGGGGGAAAAAAGACAGAAAAGGAAAAGGAAAAATAAGAAAAACTAGATAAAATTGGACATGAAGGAAAGGAAAATGGAATAGATAGCACTGATAGGAAAGGAAGACAAGTAGGAATCAGGAGGGAGGAAAGATGATTCCCACAGAATTATGCATAAGGATAAGGAATATGGTGGAAAGTAGAGAGAATCTGCAAAAGGAAAAGGTGAAACTAGTTACTGATAAAATGGGCAAATTTTAATTTTCTAGGGCATAAGGGAAAAAAAACTCAACCCAAAACGTATAGGAAAAAAGGAGGTAGGGTACCATTAAAAAGGAAATGGAATAGCAAAATAGAAAAGAGTAAAGAATAACTGAGCAGAAGCACTAGAACCTGCTTGAAGACCTGCAAGCAGCTGGAAATTGAATAGACAATTGTATCAAATTGCCAAAGTATCTGCAGGAGACCACACTCGCTAAGTAGCAGTTCCTCCTGCCAATGCAGTCTTCCTTGCTCCTACACAAAAAGTGTATTTTGTGAAACGAGGTTTCCAATGTACCACCTTGCAACTCTTCCTCCTCATCACCAGAAGCTTTATTCAAGTTATTTGCCTTTTTATTGTCATGCCATTAAGACAGTCAAGTTTCTGTAAATCTGCCAGGTGATTTTTTCTCAAATTCTCTGTCTAAGGCAGAGAGTTGCTGAATTGGGGAAGACTAATAAAAAAGGGAAAAAATACGGCAGTTCTAATTTCATTGCATATACTTCCCACCTCACCTCCTAGGAGGCTGGCTTAGATCTGAAATGTGATGTTGGGGCCTTGTTGGTGTTCTATGCCAAAAAAAAAAGAGTAGTAATTAATATCAGGCTGCACTAGGCAAGTGGTAAAACAGATCAGTAGGTAGAAAGAGCAAAAATCAATTCTAGTGTGGAAAGCAATTCCTCTAAACAGGAAATCCTGTGGAGAGAAGTACCATTGTTCATAAATTGTTTCTCTTTCTTAGCTAATTAGAAAAGAGTTTTTGTAGTGTGGTTAGGCCTCAGCTGGCTGGGATACAAAATCCAGTCATGTGAGGCTTGATGAATTAAAATCACAGTTTTCTTGTCTATTTGGCTTGCAAAATTTTCCCCATGTTTCTCTTATTAAAAAGAAAAAAGCAAAAAGAGCTTGTTTTTTTGTAATATTTTGTTTTACATTGATAGCAATAAATTGTTTTGGTGAGTCTCTATGCTGTCTTTTATCACTGATTGCAGCCAATAAACCGTGTATGACTTCAACAGATGTTTCTTCTGCTGCAGACAATAAGAGGTTTTGAAGTCCTCAGAAGCAAATTAAAGTAAGCAGGAGAAGTTGTATGGAAATAAGAGACATTTTTCCATGAAGATTTAAGAAAAAAAATAACCTTTGATGTCCTATTTAGACCTAATAATAAAAAGCAGAAAGATGTCCAGGTAAAGACATAACTCTGCGTAGGAAGAAACATCTACAACATCCACAATTAGTCACAGTTAATGTTAAATCTGGACTTTAGATGCATCATGCCAGATTTTCCTTTGGTGTGACTGTAACTCCTTTGACTTTGATAAAGCTGGATGGACTGTTTTATATCAGGTAGGATCTGCCCTTCTGAGTCATATTGTGAACAAGAAGAAAAGGAGCAAAACTTGAAGAAGGATTGGAAGATGCCTGGTTTGTATCTCGTTTAAATTCCTGTTGGTTTTCCAAAGCATTATGAAGGCTTTTGTGTTTTGTGATGCTGTGTGCAGCATTATTAAAAGTATCTGTAATGTAATTCTACTTTAAGTAGAAATTATTTTGATTCACATGTTAGAAAAATATTCAAATGTATAGAAAAAATACTCAGAGTATTTCCTTCTCTTTTCCTCTCTGGGCTAAGCCCTAAGGTTTGCTGTCTTTACCTATTTCTGTAACATTGTTAGGCTTGGAATGGTGCTTAATTGTCTTATATAAAAATGTTGAAGCTTCAGAAATGTAGGGAAAAGAACCACAAAGTCAAATCTTGGACTGAGTTTCTATGGGACTTAGAGGTGAAACTACACAAAATTAATGCATTTCTAGCAGCATTACTTAGAAGATCTTGTCCATGATAGGATAATAGTGCAGAATGTCATCTAATGAGACTGATGTTCAGGAACGCAGCAGTACATGTGAAGGGACCAGTCATACTCCATAAAATTGGGGGTAAAATCCTGTTAGAAACAGGAATGAACCCAGAGAGAGCACAGAGGAGACGAAGGACCAAGTGAAAAGGCTTCATTTGTCAATTTAGTAAATTCCCATACAGGTGAGCTCCAACCAAGAGTTTCTGCTTTGGTAGAAACTTTGATCTATGGGTCAAATTCTAGAGCAGGGGTGGAACAGTGGTGATAGACTATAAATGGGATTCGTGACACACCATGTGTGAGATCAGAATCAGAATCACCACCAGGTTGGAAGAGACCTTCAAGATCATCGAGTCCAACCTCTGTCCCAACAACTCAACTAAACTAAACCATGGCACTGAGTGCCACATCCAATCTCTTTTTAAACACGTCCAGGGATGGTGATTCCACCACCTGATCCCACCTGACTTTCAGTTGGTGAAAGGTGTGGCTTTTCTGTAGGTTCTGTTTAATATCTGTCAGAAGTTTCAGATATCTGAAATGACATCTAAGATGGCTTCTGATGCCTGGATCTCACCAGAGTATCTTGGTTAATTTTCCTCCCAGCTGCTGCTGCAGAACATCCATCACTGTGTGGTCATGTCAGACACAACAAACCAAATGTGACACTAGACGCCTACATCTGTGCAAATGAAGGAAATCCCAAAAGTGACCATGAAATTCAGCTTTATGACAGTCTTTATTTTCAATGAAGAGGAAAGGTTACCTCCTCTCTCCTATGGTACATATCTCTGTTAGGATGGGATGAATGAATATTACTCCCAGAGGACTCTCATGCTTTTCAATGGCAGCAGATACCTATGTTTAAGTAACCAAATCCTACCCTAAGTGTGCCAGATGAGTTGAATTGCTGTTTCAGTGCCACTGACTGTACTGCTGTACAAACTAGAAATTCAGATTACAATTGGAATATTTTTTTTTCCTGTCTGACCTCAGCTGCTACTCCAGAAAATCATTGGTGGTACATCAGAGCTGCCAGTTCTGTGGGTCCCTTACTGTCCCTTATGTGTTCAGCCTCTTCACCCAGGTATATGACATCTAAATTTATGTGGCTGAAACAAACTCCTAACATTCATTAGTATTAGAATTAGGTGAGAGATATCATAGCCTAAATAAGTGTCTTTACATAATTATTTCAAACAAAAAGGTATTTTGATCACAGAACTTTTAGTATTTTGATAAACGCTTCTGATTCTAACACCATGAATAATACTTGTGTGAGATATTACTTATAGTATTCAATAACTGAAGTCACTACTGTTTCTTGGTTACTATGTTAATAACTATATTGATATGTAATACTATCATAACTAAACATAAAAGTGTTCATGGAGCTTATTTATTGAATTCCATATCTAATAATATTACAGTTATAAGTAGGGAGGCGTAAAATAATTTTAAACATTTAATAAAACAAATAAATAACTGCCTTGATCAAAGACACTTCCTGGAGGAAAAGAATTCAGAATATATAGTCAGAATTGAACTATAATTGGTTGAAATTAAAATGCACAAGGATTTTTAAAAGCATATTACTTTTATTAATTATTTTTGTTGTTATTATCATCATCATTATTAGATTTCTCCATTGGTTTTTGCATAGCATTAAAATATGCTCTCAAAATTCTTTAGGCTGGTTCAATATTTTTTCATCAACAAGAAGGAAATTTCAAATTTTTCAATATAGCGGAATATTCTGAAGAAATATATAGAGAGCTAATCTGAATTTTCTGGTTTATCCATTAAACTAAACTAGTAATGTACCCTCAGAGCACCGGCACAGATCTCTGTTCTTAAATGTTACTTCATGAGAATCAGTCAATATTTGTTTAATGAATGTCTTTCTATCTGTATCTATCTGTATCTGTATCTGTATCTGACTTAGTTTAAAAGCCTATAGTTATAAATTTGCAGAATTTTATACAAATCCAAATCAAACAGAATTAGTTAATTTTCTGTTGCAGTAAAATGTTGCTAAACTAATTTTCAGGTGTACTTTCTGGAGAGAGGCCAGGAGAAACACTTCAAAAGTTGCACAGTGAAATTATAAGAATTTTCAAATGGTGATGGGTTATGGTTTTGATTCTACAAAGAGATATCCATCTAAGCAGGCAAAAGGGGTTCTAATCATGGCTGACTGAGTTTGAGGAAATGCCTTCTTGTTTTAAATATTTTGTAGGTTGCAAATCTTCTCAATCTTTTTGCTTTTTTTCTTTTTTATAACTCAGATTCTTACTGACAGCCTTTTAACAAGTAACAGTTGCTGTCCTTAAGGGAAAGCTTTTCCTTAGGCAGGAAAAGTACCATCTGAGGACCAAACAGGTACAGAACTCTGAAGAAGTCTGAATGTTTACTGAGTGTATTTGAAGAACTTTGTCCTGTAAATTTGGCTCATATAAAGAGACATATGGGTTTAATCCTCCACTTCAGTACAACAGTTTTGCACTGGTGTAACTTCGTTAGAGTTGCAAGGGTGTAGAGTTGGAATAACAAAGTGGAGAATCAGACCCACATGTGTTTCATATCCCCTGGGAGTTGTGTATCACGTGCTTCTCGGATCTGGTGCACGCGGAGCGGCATGGAATATCCGTGGGACAGATCCTGTGTCGTGTTAGCTCCTGTGAGGCACTGTGTTATCACATAGATGGGTGGGAGTGGATGAAATATGCACTCTTTAAGGGGAAGAAAAATGCTATAAATTTATGCAAAACCTGCTGTTGGAATAAGCAGTAAGTAATTTCAGCTCTGCCTATGTTCTGGTATTTGAGATAAAGAGTCAAGGCACTGGTGCACTACTTAGGAATGGTTCCCTTCTAACAGAGGTGAGTAAACCCAGTATTGATTTGCAGTGAGTATAGATAAATTAATAATTTCACTTATGGAAGGCCATCACTTCTAAAAACCATCTGAATGGGGGTTTGAGGTTTTCTTTTCTTTTGTTGAAATTGCAACCAAGCTATGACCCAGCCCTGGTCTGTTTATGTTATGAGAACTGATGAGTCTGTCACACAAGGCAACAAGACTTGACTAACAGCTGTAGGAAAACAGTGCAGAGTCCTGATCTGTGTACAAGATTCACAGCATATGTTAAATAGTTATTGTGTACAATGGAATGAATTTAATTGTATTTAGCCATTCTGTAATTTGCAAACCAATTGTTAAAACATGCTGCAGGATGTCAAACTCATATTTTTAATAAGCTGGGCAAACTATCAAGTGGTCAATGTTCTTGTGATTCAGCCTTTTTTGATTAGTTGCCTTGCAGGCGGGTTTGGACAGTTATATGGAAACAATACAGGGATGAACAAAGAAGAAACTGGAGTGATAATTTGAGAGAGTAACTGGGAAATTGGTCAAAGGAGAAAAAAACATGATGTAGATGGTTCATGGCATGTTGCTTTTTATCCTGGTCACTTAAAAACAATGTGCCGTAATTTACGAGTAGACAGACCTGGTTAATGCTTGCTTGGTTTATGTAGATGCTTGGGTGTCCAAAAGCCCTAAATCAGTTTTATAGTATGCATTACATGTACTGTTGACTGGCTGACCTGAATAAAATGAAGTTTACAAACTGGTTTTGATTAACCATGTCTGAATGTAGACATTTAGCCTATTATTACATTTAGAAGCAACTCGTTTATATGTTGTTTTATTGCTAATCATCTTTTACATTACTGTCAGAGTTTCCATAATGTCCAATTAAAAAACAAACATTGTGCACAGATAAATAAAAGCTCTCCAGGCTTGTGAGAATAGTGTAGACTGTGTTTGGAAAGCACCCATTCAACTGCATTGTATTTCTAAGGAAGAATTACTGCCAGAGACAAAAGACATCTCAGACTCTTTTCTCTACAGCAGACTGGATGGATGGTCTGTTAGTTTGACCAACACAGCTCCACTGGGTTACTTACAACAACAAAAACTACTGGAAGCACAGCTTCCCTGGCCATTCATCCTGATAAACGAGCGCCGTCCTAGACACGGCCTATGTGCTCATTGCAGCATTTCTCTTTGGAGCCTTAGGGTATAAGGCACCCAAAACCAATCCTGAAGGTGTCCCATGGGCTGGGCTCTCATGGCTACTTAACACTTAGGCATTAAATAATTAGAACTACATGCACTGACTCCATCTCTTCCAATAAAATAATCACTGCTGGTGCAGGTCCAGGCAGTGCCACATGTTGCCCATTTTGTTTGCTAGCACACAGTCACGGGTGTGCATTTCACTTGTGCCAAGAAGCTGTCTCCCAGGTGATGCCTGAACAGAGACCCAGGGGTGGCACATACCAGAGTTCATTCCCAGCAAAAAGTTCTGAGGTGCCACCAGGTTTGAGGGGCAAGACAGTTCAGTTGTGTGGGTGAAACCTCTGCTGTGTCAGCTGGGCAGAGAATCAGTCACGGCTCGTTTTCATTACTGCTGTAAATGAGGCCATTAAGTTGCAGGGAGGCACGGCTGAAGTTCCTGAGGTATGCACTGCCTCAGAGGAGGCCCTACACAATCCCTTTGCATGTGTGCCTCTGAAAGGGAAAACACACAGTTTGAAAAGCTGTTCTGCTTTGGGATGCTTACAGGGGGCTTAGCTTCCATCTGAAATCTATTTTTCCTGATTCAGTGCTTTGAATATGGCAACTCATTAAGATATCAAGTATCTTAATGTGTGTTACCAGCAAAAATACAAACTGTAGATTAAAATCTGTTTTGCATTGAACCTTTGGGACTGAAGTATTCCACTCCAGCTCCAGCATTTACTTTGAGTATGTGAAAGGGCTGGGAGCAATCAACTGCTGAAAGAGACTCACCTCACCATATCTCAAGCTGATTTCCAGCTTCCATTTCAGGGGAAATATCCGCATATTTTCCCAATAAAAATCGTGAAAAGAGAAACAAAACTAGAAGTGATGTGCTAACAATGAAGGAAACATCCAGATAGAATTGAAAGGGGGAGGTAATGGCACATCACAAACACCTTTCACGCAGCAGGAGTTGACCATATCTTGTTGCATAGGCCTCCACAGCCACTGGTTTGGCTTGATTTCAAGGTGATGATTGTGGAACAGGACATACTTAGGTTTGGAGGAAGGTGGCAAAATATCATTTATTGTCTATGCCTCAGATCATTGAGTTTTATCAGACCTTTGTGAGTATTGTTTGCAGTTCCCTTGAGATGTACATGAGAATGCAGCCCTTATTGCCTCCAGCCCTCGCTCCTCCTTAGCTGAGGTTCATCTGTGTGCCTTGGAGTGTCTCTGCTGACAAACCACCCCCTCCAGCTTCTTGACATACACAAAGTAAATATTGCATCTCGTAAAAGAAACCAAAGCTCTTAGGAGGAGCAATTGCAATGAGTCTCTTAACCACACTGCACAGTCTGAAGAGCTTAAAATGTGATATGAGCTGGGACATGCTTCTTCCCTCATAGGTCAGGAGGGGATTGCTATTTCCAAATTACCCCACCTGTTGAGTGCAAACATGACCTATTCCTACAAACTGGAGAAATGTGGATGCTACAAGAGTAAAAGAAGCCCTGTTTTCCATCTGACCATCCAGTAAAACAGACCTACCTTTACCATCCTTCTGCATCCCGTGGATCAACCCACTGCCTCACTGGAAGCCTTGTGGAAGGTTGAGGTCTCCCATTCCTGCTTCCCTGAGGAATATTTGAGCAGTCAAGCAATGTGAAGAGACAAATGCTGCATAGGAAATAGGCTTATAAATAAATATGACTGGAAAAAACCCAAAGCAAACCAAACCTATATTGAATGTATTTTCAAAAGTTTAGAAAAAAAATTAGGAAAGTTTTAGTTTTATAGAAGGTTCAAAATGTGGAACTGATTAATTCTTTTACTGTCATAAAAGCAAGTTTTCTCCTGTGAATGTTTCATGCATCATTGCCCAGCTGGTTATTTTTTTTTTACCTTAACATCTTGGCAGAACATTGTTGGACTGTGTCAAGAAGTTCAACTATTTTTTGTGTAGGATTATTTTTCCCAAAAAATTTGAAGATCAAGATTTCCTAGGCTTGACTTTCTAAAACATTTTACTGTATCAAAATGACATGTGGATTTCAAAATAAAGAATTGTTATCATCATAGACTGCAGTAAGTACACCCTGTTAAGTTAAAGGAGTTCGTGACCAGAATAATGCTATATTATTCAATATAATTTTATTATGCAGAGTATATATGGTAAATATTAAATAATTACTGCTTCTGATACCTTGTGGTTGGTTGACCTGTAGTTGCAGGAGAGTCTTGATATGAAGATACTAAGAGGAAAACCAGATATCATATTACTGTGTAATTTGTTCCAGTGAGTACTTTTGGAAACAAGTACTTTTTCTACTTGAAATTTTCTAGCCTAATCTTATACTTATGTGTAGGTTGTCAAACAAGAGCTTGCCTGTTAAAAGTTGCAAGTGTTCCTTTTAGACTTTGGGACTTGGCAACTTTTGAAATGTTAAATTTTGAGACATTAACAATAATATCTAATAACATAAAAGTTGTAAAAGTTATAAAGCTCATAAAAAATATAGTGGGATCATTCTCATAAGTTCAGCTGTAACTCAGTTATAGAAAACAATTATCTGCACAAGTTAAAATTCACATAGTAAATCTCAAATAGAGCAAATCCCTTTTCCATTTATGAGAGTGTAGGTAACAGCAGGAAAAACAGCATCATCTGACAGATTTGATTATCCTGCAGTAGGCCTGAAAGTCATAACTCTATTCCAGAGAGGTGCATATGATGGGGTGATGTCAAAACACCTGGGTGTAACTCTGTCAACTCCTTGTCTCCTGTTTGTGTGATTCCTGTGTGGCTGTCAAAGAGGCTCTACAGTGTGTCGGGTTTAATAAAAGCAGTGAGTGAAGGGAATGAAGCAATTGCAGAGCCATTCAGTTGAAAGCAGGTCCTTCACAAATGATTGGGCAATTAAAAATATGAATGTAGCTAATCCATGTTGACACTTTTATAGCCTTTACATGAAACAACCTTAAAGGGTACGTTGGAGTACAGAGATAAAATTCTATGGGAGGACCACTGGCAGTCGATCACAGAAAAAGAAGGTATTGTATGAAGAAAATGCTGTTTAAACAGAGCATAAGAAAATAAACTGGATGCCTAAAAATAAACATCAATGGGAATCTCCTACATAAAAATCACTGCTAAAGTAGTTGTACACATAATGATGAATCTGTAACAACAAGCTCTAAGCTATCCCGGGGGCGACTGAAGTGCAGTGTTGCACACCCTTAAGTGACATGGACACTGGCACATAGTGAGCAGAAGTGGGGACAGTGTTCTGCCTTTTATATCACTCATGTAACTTATTCATTTAATACTGCAACTTCTGGCATACTGCTCATTTCCTGTGTCCTATATTATAAAACTAGAAAGCTTAAGAAGCAAAAGAACGGTTCACAATTTGAAAAACAAAGCATAAAGGAGTTCAATGATATATAAAACAAATTAACAGATTTATTAAAATACATCCACATATATAGAGAACAAATTATTATTCCAGCATTCTTCATGGTGATAAAGAAAAGGCATGAAAGAATACAATAGCACAGAATTTGAAGACCAGGGAGAAGTAGAAGTATGCAGCTTCATTTTCACAGTGATGTATTTCTCAGAGAGTGTTGTGCAGTGAGGACTGCATGGGCTTGACATTTTAAAATAAATACATAATGGAAGTCTTTCTAACTGAGAGATTCTAGTTGTCAGTTGGTAAACCATGGGACTTGGTAAACAAGTTCCAGTGCTCAATAATGCTTGATAGAAGATATTTAACCAGTGTTAATAAACAAACAAGCTCTTAATACCATGCATTGGAAGATGATGTATTCTTCTGGTATTCTCCTTATTTGCATGACATTAAGACTTTTAAAATCTATCAGATATAAAGTCCAGAAGAGTTTGTACACAGAAGAGGTTCCTAACCAGTCTTACAGTATATGAACTGGTAAATCTGGAGACCACTGGGTTAGAACAGAATGAAATATTTAGTGGTAACATTAAGAAGTCTTTAAAAGTGGCAAGGGTACAACTCTCAAATTCAGCAGTGATTTTTTAGTCTTTTCCTGACCCCAACCACATATTAAACTAGTCCTTGAGAATTGTTTAATAGGTCAACAGACCTCCTCAGCTGCCCATGACCTGCTCTCTTAGTTCATGGGGCCTGAATGTGTGCTGCTGTCCTTACATCCTCTCCCTCTTCCCTGTTCCTGCAAATTGGGCCACGCTCTCCTTCCAGCCAGGGAATATCTTGCCGTTACAAAATTAAGAGCAAAACTGTCCTTAAGGTCTCTTGGATGAATTGGGGCAGATAATTCATAGCAGTAGTCAGTGAGATTTTGGCATGAGTCACCTGTACAGAATCTGAAATGTCACGGGCATAATAATGAAAAAAGGGAAAACACACCAGGAAAAAATTACTTTTTATAAAAGAAGTAATGAAAATCTGCACTGTGGTGCCCTGGGATGTTGTGGAGGCAATGTCAGCACATTCAAAACAGGATTAGTCAAATTAATAGACAGCAGAACATTAACAGATACAAGAAGGACCAGACAGATATGTATTCTCTGTCATCCCTCACGTGTTGGTTTGGGGGTATGGGAATATTTGAAGGGCATGTGCTACAAAAAGTAACCATGATCGTGGGCTGTCAGGTGTGTCTGCTTTTGGCACTGCTGGGGACAACAGGGTTAAACAATGTGAAGACAAGTTCTTTGCTCCAGGATTGCCAGTAAAATGCTCATGTTGAACAAAGTTCTGCTGTCAGTATTAACCCAGGGGAAGACTGTGAACTAATTTTACATTTGCAAATAACTGTGGAATATAAAGCAGCACATTTAAATTTCAAAGAGTATATTAATAAATGTGGCACAAAATATCTCAAAGTAGAAAAACCTTTGAAAAAACCTTGATTGTATTCCTTTAGAAAAGAGACTTGTATATGCATAATATTGTCTTTATTTTATATGATGAGAAAAAGAAATAATAGGCAATTTCTCATCTGTGTAAATTGACAGAGGTCACTTGAATATGGTGTAAATATTCTGCTCTGCACAAGCTGAGTGGCTGACTTAAAAATTTTAAGTCAGTGCTCTCAAAGGTATTAACCAACTACTGAGCTAGCCCTGAAATCATGGAAACTTTGACAGAGGGTGGATCCCAAGAAATTTAAGTGAATTAGTCTCATTTCATGTGGAAAATTGGAGAGAAATATGCATACATTAAGGAAATATGCAAGTTGATGTTCTAGATGTTTATTGTTTCCATGTGTTTATTTCTAAACAGAGTAATTTAAGAAACTCACTTTGGGCATATGGAAAAAATATAAGAAAAAAGTCTGACCTAAAATATAAGGAAGCAAACATAAAATGAGGAGGTTTTTTTGAGCATTTTATTCAGTCCTTTCCATCTGCAGGAATGGTTTTTAATAGCAAGTTTCTTGGGCCACCGGTGTTACTGATTGGTGTGCTGCCTGCTCATCTCTCTCTTTGCTTTCTTTATTTCCCTTTCCCTTTCCCTTTCCCTTTCCCTTTCCCTTTCCCTTGCCCTTGCCCTTGCCCTTGCCCTTGCCCTTGCCCTTGCCCTTGCCCTTGCCCTTGCCCTTGCCCTTTTCCTTTCTCTTTCCCTTTCCCTACCTCTACCCCTACCCCTCCCTTTTCCCCCACTTCTTTCCCTTGTCCTGCCTCCTGGCTGTCCAGGTGGCACTGCAGAGCCTTCTTCCTTGGCCCTCTCCCTCTCTTTGACCCACTTTGGTATTTTTCACGCAGGATCAACCAGAACCTGAGTATTCACTTTCCTTCCCACCTGTCGGCACCTGAAATAGCACCTGCTCAACAATGTCTCTCTTCACACAATGGATGTTATTTTTCTTATTTTTTAATTTCTCTTCTGATTATTGTCTTTCTTCATTGTGACTTCAAAACCCATTCCTGTCTCTTCATCCAATTGCCAAAATATTACATCATCCCTGCTTTCTTCTCCTTTTCCTTCACAGCAGCCACTCCAAAAACATTTTCCAGTAATATGAGCAGTGGGAGAGTGGGAGGGGCATGGTTATATTGCTGTACCTGCCTTTTCTTCCTTCTCAGATGTAACCTAGAACTTTTCTAGATTCTCTTCTCCCAGGCATTGGCCACTTGAAGTCTTGGAAGTGAGACATTTCCATTGTACTAGAAGAGAGGGAGTCATTTAACTTGTTCTCTGGTATTCCATGAGGAAATCTGCTCCTAGTTAGGGGTTGCTTTCTTTTCAGCCAGCGGGTGTAATCTCACACTTTTGGTATTGAAGAGGATCTTTGGGAGTGGCTGGGAGTTGATTTATTATGAGTGGGTATTCTTGACTAAGTAAATAAATAAAAAAGATGTACAAACATAACTAGAGGACCATATCCCAAGTCATTCCTGATAACAATGCCCATAGAGGTCAGCTTTGTCCAGCAGGCAAAGGGAATTTTACTGCTGGACTGACCACACTGTCGACCCAATGCCAGTAATAGGAACTGGGTGAACAATATTGAAAGGAGGTGGAAAAGATGAACTCTAAAAATAATTCTTTTCTTTCCCTGCCCTTACAGATTTGCAACTAAACCACACTGGACTAAACCCCAATGATTTCATTATTAGTTGCAGTATTACTGAAATGTTTCAGATCCTTGGGCTCCTGTTGTGCTAAGTGTTGTAAGAAGCAAAGGAAAAGAAACCTGGAGGAATTTACAGTCTGGTTATAAGCCAAGAGACAACAAATAGTTATGGGGGAACAGGAAGCACAGGGAAACTGTAAAGTAATTTTGGTCATCATGGCAAACAGTGATCTCAGCACTTGAGCTTTCTCACTAGTGGTGTTTTGTAGATGTCATGGAAAATACTGGGTGGAAACAAAACTCCTGTTAGTTGCTATAAACAGAAGGTTCAGAAATCTTTCTGTGGTCTACAATTTTAGAGCAATCCATTCAAAACTGACTGATACCAATTTTCCTCATTGTGTAGCAACAAGACAAGTAACTTAATAAAAATAAGTAAAGAACCGGGGTCGTGAGCTTTGTCTTGCAAACAAAAAAATTCCAAGTGAGGTATACCCAAGTAAAGCTTACTGAGCAAAACTTACCTTTGCTGATATGTGACCCTTGGGCCAGGACAAGAACTGTAGTTAGGATCATGGCATGTCATAGCCATGGTGTTATAAAAATACACATATTTTATTAAATGAAATAGCAAAAGCTAAACATCTACTCTTTGAAATTTCTGGGACCTTGGACTTTGGTTCCAGGCTCTGGGTCCATGCAGAGGAGAAAGAGACGTTGCTGAGTCAGAATCCTTGGAGGAACCTTGTTTCTTCTGCCACTATCACAAGAACTGGGATCAAGGGATCAAGGTGGCAACTTGATGGATCAACAGAGATGTTATTATGAGTTTCTGCTCAGCATACTCTCTCTTGCTTACAGGTTTCTTTTTCTTCCTGTGAGATGAGTCTTTAAGTGATAAAACTCCATGACTAAGATCTTAATGCAACTGAATGGCAATTTTTTGCCAACACACTGTTTCACTATTTGAAATAGAAACTTCAGATTGTCTGTTTCACTTCTGCATTGAAAATGTGTCCCAGTTTTGACTGGGATAGAGTTAATTTTTTCCTTCTTAGCTCGTTCAGCACTGTGTTTTTTGGATTTAGCATGAGAATAATGTCGACAACACACTGATGTTGTAGCTGTTGCTAAGTAGTGCTTACCCGAAGTCAAGAACTTTTCAGCATCTCAAGCTCTGCCAGTGAGGAGGTGCACAGCAAGTCAGAGGGAGCATGGCCAGGACAGCTGTCCCAAAGTGGCCAGAGGGATATTCCATACCAAGGAATGTCATGCCTAGTGCATAAACTGGGGGGAATTGGCTGGGAGCTGCCAATCACTGCTCAGGGATGGGCTGGGCATTGTTCAGTGTGTGGGGAGAAACTGTATTGAGCATCACTTTCTTCCCTTGGGTTTTATTTGTCTCCCTCTTTTTATTGTCTCTCTTTTAATTATAATTATTATTTATTGTTGGTTTTATTATTGTTATATTTTGTTTCAGTTATTAAACTGTTCTCAACCCGCAGGTCTTACCCTTTTCTGATTCACCTCCATACAAGAAGGGCAGTGAGACAGCAGCTGCATGGTAGTTAGTTCCAGGCTGGGATTAAGAAACAACAAAAAGCATAATTTTTTAGCATAAAAGTGCTCTTCAAATGACATATAGCTCTTGGGAAAATATTCTAGGTGATCAAAAGAACAGTAAAATATTTCAACATACACAATTTTTCTATCAATGCTTAAATTCCTGAACAGAAACACATACATCCTAAGAGACACAGTAATGAAACTACTGGAGTCAGTTCAGGCATGTCTCTGCTCAGCTCAGTAGAAAACCTAAAGCACTGATGTGCTGCAGGAGTTAACAGCAGGAGTTAAAGATCTGTTGTGTTGTGGATGTCTAAGATGAGATCCAGAATAATACAAAGTTGCCCAGAAAACAACTGATGTGAAACACCTAAATCCAAGAATAATAACCAGGATTGTTATAAGGTCAGAAATATTCTGGTAAAAGCTTAAAGTGTCTACAGTTTGGCTGCAGCATGTGGTTTAAGGCACCTTTTGCTGCACTGAATGTTTTGAAAGCATGTCCTCAGAAGGCTATATAGCTTTTACACAAGAGAATAACACGTGGTGCCTGAGCTGCCTGGTGCATAGGCAGTGTTAAATCCAACATGGAGCACAGCAGTCACAGCTACACTTAAAATACAAAGTCCAGAGAGAAAATGTGGGTTCAAATCAGCAGTTACTGCTTCTGCTTCCCAGAACTGTGGGTCGCCGGGCAGATTACACAATTGGACTTGGTTAAGTGTCTGTCTGGCCCCATGAATCTTGAATTCTTGGCTGTGTCACAGAGCAGATTTCGACACCTTCTCCCCTTCCTCTCTCTGTGTACACGCTCACATGTTTGCACAAACAAAGAGTGGTGCAGTTCAGCATGCTGGGAAATGGGAGCTGAGCATTCAGGCTCCTTGTAGCTGAATGGGGACCTGAACTCCAGGTCTGTTCCTTCTGCTCCTGTGCTTTACTTACAAGGCTGTGGGGGTGTGACAATGAACTTTTCTCCAAGGTTTCACACTGAGCAAAGCAGGCATAGAACATAAAGTGGTTTGTGTTGAAAGGGACTTCAAAGGTCATTTAGTTTCAGCCTCCAGCCATGGTCAGGGACACCTTCCACTAGACCAGGTTGCTCAAAGCCCCATCCAACCTGGCCTTGAACACTTCCAGGGATGGGGCATCCACAGCTTCTCTGGGCAGCCTGTTCCAGTGTCCACCACACTATTATTGAAAATTTCTGTATACTATCTAATCTAAACCAACCCTCTTTTCAATTTGAACACCATCCCTCTTGTCCTATTGCTTCATGCCATTGTAAGAGTCCCTCTCCATCTCTTGCAGCCCCTTTAGGCACTGGAAGGCTACAATAATGTCTTACCAGAGCCTTCTCTTCCCCAGACTGAACAGCCCTGACTGTCTTTTCCTGTCTTCATAATGAGATACTCCAGTCCTCTGAGCACCTCCTCTGGACACGCTCAGGTCCATGTCCTTCCTATGTTGGAGACCCCAGAACTTGATTGAGTATTCCAGGCAGGGTCTCGGGAATGAAGAGCAGAGGGGCAAAATCACTTCCCAGATTTTTTGGTGCAGCAGGACACATTTGGCTTTCTGAGCTGCAACCTCACATTGCTGCGTCATTTGTGTCTCATCCACCAGCTCCACAAAGAGCTTCTCCTCAGGGCTGCTTTCAATCCTTCCTCAGCCTCGTTGTATTTGTACTTGGGATTGCCCTCATCCATGTGCAGGACCTTGCTCTTGGCCTTGATGAGTGTGAAGTTTGCTCTGGGCCACTCCCAAGCCCGTCAGGTCCCTCTGGATGCTGTTCCAATGGCGTCTGGATAGTCACACTTCTGTGTGTGTTGTCAGGAATTAGTGACAGAGTATTTAAAGGAAAAATTAGTGACACCATGGCTGAATGAACAATTTCAAGATGAATTGTCTTGAAAAGAAAGCTGATGTTGAGAAGCCTTTTTGACTTTGAGATGTTGAGAAGCCAGTGGAACTTGCCACGCACATCTGAGCAGTGCAGTGCAACATATGAATGCAGTTATCCACTGAGAGAGTTCTGATTAGTGCAGCTGACATCAACCTATGGCTGAACTGGTTCTTCAAACATTGTCAAAGTAGCCCTGGTCTGGGTTGTCAAGTGCCTCTCCAAGATCCAACAAAAGCAGGAACAAAGCACCAATAATTGTTACCATGTTTATTTCATGTTTCTTAGTTTCAGAAAATAATTATGATCCAATAAAAAAATACATATATAAAATATGTGAATTCAGGATTAATATAGGAGTGTCATCTGTGTGGGTCTCACAAGGTAAAACAGATATTCAATCCAAATGCAAATCCTAGGCAGATGAAAACATTTTTTTTTTTTCTGTCTGCTTCCTGCTTATCTTTCTGCCTTCAACTCCCAATCCTCCACTTTCCCTTCTCATTACTCTAGTTACAATCCTGGATCATCTCGTGTATGTTTTTTAAAAAGTCTGGAAAGGGGCAAATGCTGGGCCAAATGAGATGGCTAGTTTGTTCTAATCAAATTCAAAACACTTAATTAATGCAAAATTCAGATTACAGAAGTCAGCCAAGTCTCTGTTTCTGTTGGAGCCTTAGCATGTAGATTTCTTTACTGTTTATGATTTTTAACTGTACAAGCCCATCAGAAAAAACTTCTTCCTTTGTCTTTCTTATTTTTTTCCCTCTGATAAAAAGATTAGGGCTTTGGGGACAGGAGAGGACTTTGGGGCTTGCCAAAATGACAGGAAAGATTTAGCGAGGATAGTTCATTCTGTTTTGCTCTAAAACTAGAATTTGAATATCTTTTGCTGGCGGTTACCTCCCATGGGGAGCCTGTGGTGCCTGTACTGAGGAAAAGTTCTCACAGTAGGCAGAGGCACTGTAAAGTCAAGCTACCTATGTTTACCTTTTATTTATTTATACTAATAGTAGTTCACCCACATCTGATACCACTGCTGTCTGGTTCCAGCACCCTTCCCTGCAAAACTCTTCCTAAGGAAGTACAGTCCAGTGGGTACGATGTGTCAGACAGTCATAGAATCACTTAGNTTTCCCTCTGATAAAAAGATTAGGGCTTTGGGGACAGGAGAGGACTTTGGGGCTTGCCAAAATGACAGGAAAGATTTAGCGAGGATAGTTCATTCTGTTTTGCTCTAAAACTAGAATTTGAATATCTTTTGCTGGCGGTTACCTCCCATGGGGAGCCTGTGGTGCCTGTACTGAGGAAAAGTTCTCACAGTAGGCAGAGGCACTGTAAAGTCAAGCTACCTATGTTTACCTTTTATTTATTTATACTAATAGTAGTTCACCCACATCTGATACCACTGCTGTCTGGTTCCAGCACCCTTCCCTGCAAAACTCTTCCTAAGGAAGTACAGTCCAGTGGGTACGATGTGTCAGACAGTCATAGAATCACTTAGGTTGGAAAAGACCTCTGAGGCCACCAAGTCCAACCTATGACCTAGCACAACTAAACCATGGCACTAAGTGCCATGTCCAGTCTTTCATTAAGCACCTCCAGGGATAGTGGTTAATGACTCCACCACCTCCCTGGGCAGCTTGTTCCGATGTCTAACCACAGTGAAGAAATTCCAGCTAATGTCCAACCTAAACCTCTCCTGGCACAGCTTGAGGCCATGTCCTCTTATCCTGTGGCTGGTTACCTGAGAGAAGACTCTGGCCCCCACCAGACTACTACCTTCTTTCAGGAAGTTGTAGAGAGGGATAAAGTTCCCTCTGAGCCCCCTTTTCTCCCGGCTAAAATACCTCCAGCTCCCTCAGCTGCTCCTCATCAGACTTGTGCTCCAGACCCTACACCAGCTCTGCTGCCCATCTCTGGCCTTGCTCCAGCAGTTGAGTGTCCTTCCTGAAGTGAGGGACCCAGAACTGGACACAGCACTCAAAATGCCTCTCACCAGTGCCAAGTACAGGGAGCAAATCACTTCCTGGTCCTGTTGGCCACACTATTCCTGATCCAGGCCAGGATGCCATTGGGCACAGCTGCTTTCAACCGGCACCCTCAGGTCCATCTGGCTGCTTTCCAGCCACTCTACCCTCAGCCTGTAGAACTGCAGGGGGTTGTTGTGGCCAAAGTGCAGGACTGGTACTTGGTCTTGTTTAACCTCATACCATTGGTCTTGGCCCACAGATCCAGCCTTATCAGATCCCCCTGCAGAGCCCTCCTACCCTCTAGCAGATCAACACTCCCACTCAACTTGGTGTCCTTGAATTCACACAGGGTGGTGCAGCTTGGTGTGGCTGAGCTGTTGAGCAAAGCTTCCCTGGGGTGGTAGGGAATGTCCAGGTGAGGAAAGCCCATAAACCTGCTTGAACACGTTGCAGGCACGATCTCATCCTGTGACCCCATGATTTGTCATATTTCCTATCTACCATGGGCAAAAACTGTGATGTGACTTTTCCAGGCTGGATGGGATGTTGGGAATACATTCCCTCTCACTCTTGCAATGGCACAGGAGAAAGTAAGGGAGAAGGAAGAGAGTGAAGAGCATTACCTGATACAGTGCAGCCTGATCCTTCCCTTTTGTTTGTTCTCTGCAGCACATGGGAGAAGCAGCAGTCCAGGCAAATGGGAATGTGGTTCAGCTGTTGAATAGGTCTCTGCAAACTTGGATTGTTTCATCTGCACCACTGTGAAAATCACTCAAAAGGTGCCAACATAAAATATCCCAGCTTTAATTGAGTTCTGTCTTTTTGAAAATCATGGCCTTATTTTCAGCATAGTGCTCCAACTTAACACACAGAGCTCAACGAGGACTAACATGGGTGAGCCTGATTTACTTAAAGGAATAATAATCTTCTTTATTTAAAGGAAAGAAAAAAGAAAAATAGCAAGAGCAATAACAGAGCACCTCCCTGCTCTACAGCTGCAGGCTTCTTCTCTGATTGATTTCTCCTTTGAGAAATGCTTGCAAGGCTGTTCCTGTCCATCACTCCTGGCTAACTGCTGGAGCTGACTCCCTCCAAATGCTTTTCAAGGATCACCAGACAATTGGCCTTTCTCTCTTGAGCTAATATCAACACAACCCACCACGATCTTTTTGACATGCACATGGTTGAGGCAGCAGAGTACTGCAACTGCACTGGGTAATGCCCACAAGAGCTCCTCAAAGGAGAGGTCAGTCAGAGAAGGAGAAAGAAATCAAAGTCAGAGTGGTCCTCCATGTTTTTGTGTGGCACACTTGCTCATCCTTTCATGCCATTTCCACTCACAGAATGTTGCACTGGAGGGGTCAGCAGGGCTCTGCAGACTCCTGCCTGAGCATAATAAAATAAAAGTGCAAACCATTTTTTTTTTTTTCATAAAAAGAAGAGATTCATGTGATGAATTAATGATGAACCTGCTTTTTTTTTCCATGCAGACCATTAAATATGTAAAATCCTAAATCAGCTTTGATGTACCAGTGAGAAAGCCTCGGTGAGGTTTGCAGAAAACTGCAGTGATTCAGTTAGGTAGCATCAGTTTTACTTTAGGCTTTTTCAGAAGCCCAGAACACAAAAGAATGTCTGGGAGAGATTAATAAACAGAGGGACAGAACTGTATTCTGTGATAAATTACATACATAATGAGTAATGACAGAGCTTTTTGCTTTTCTTTTCAATTTTGGTCACAAATAAGCAAAGTAATTAACCAAGTCCTCTCAAAAGGGAAACTTTTTTTCTCAGTGAGCATCAGCGAGGGCTGTATTTTTTCAGCTGCACTGATTCAGAGTATTTTGTATCACCTTTTACAAAGCCAAACAAAGCTTAATGGTATTTCCATTAAATTTCAATTGAAATACTTCCAAAACAATTCTTCCATAAAGATAGGCTATTTGTCCTGATTCAGCTCTCTGATAAGACCTTATCTGGAATAGCATGTACTGTTCTGGTAAGCATTTTCCAGAAAGCAGAATAAGTCCAGCACAATAAGTGGAATTTAGTTCTTATGAGATGTACTGGAAGTACCAAGATTATTCAGGGCAGAAACAAGCAGGGGGTACCACTTGCTGTCAAGTGACACCTATCAGAGAGGGGTGAACACACAGAAGGAACAACTGCTGGACAGCACTGCCCAAGAAAAAACTGAGGTGAAAGGGTGAAAGTCAAGAGCTGGAGGGTTTTAAGCATCATGTTCTTGGATGACATTCCAGTGGATGGAAAGGGCTTTATTTAGTTTTAGGGCAGAACTTGCTCACTTCACAAAAGAAATCGAATAATATAATTCCCTCTGACAAAAATGTCACATTTCCCAAATGACAGCAAATTCTTATGGATGTGTTCTTTACCATCTCCATTTTTTTAAAAGAAAAATTAAGGATTTTTAAAGTGAAGCCAGTCAAACTGGGCAGGGCAAATATTGACTCTCTCTGAAGAGAACACATTATTAAAAACACAAGCAAATCTGTGTCTCTCACCATGCAACCATTCCATGGTAAACCAAAAAGCATCAGGTTGCATCAAGGAAAAAAGCGGAAATGGATTTAATGGCTCTGTTTCTCTTCCCATTGGTGTTAATAAGGAACGACTGTGAAGTAAATAGAATTATATCAGTGAGACTAGAATAAAATCCAGCCTTTGTATGAGAGCAAAATAGGAAAAAATATTTCTTTTTTGTGTGCTACATTTAACTACCTAGTTACTGAAAGTGGTGAAATACCATTGTTAATTGGGTGTAAAATTATAGCAGAAAATTATGTTTACACTATGAAATATTGGAAAAACCTTACAGTTAGTTTTTTTGATGTGACTTAAAAGGTTATCATGTTTGATCATATCTTGCTATAACTTTGTCTTTTCAAAATAGGCATTTTGATGAGATGACTTCCATCAATTTTCAGCTGGTGCAGTTAACACATAGGACTTCAAAGTCATGTACATGATTGCTGGAGCAGTTATACAAAATCTTGCAAAATTATCAATTTTTGCAGGTGGTCTTTTCTATAGACTAGCAGCAGCTTTAAAAAAAGCTTCCGAAACCGGTGGTCCCCACAGGTACTTTCCAGAGCTTTTCCTGTTTCACATAGTTTTCATTTTAATGTATTATATAGGAAAAATACTGCTTTCTACCTTAAATAATAAGTGAGATTATTTCTCAGAAGTTGTTGGCTGATAGTATAAAAAGTGGATGAGGTTCCTTATATGGAAAAGACAGAGCTTAGGGGCCATTTATTACAATGAAAGTTGTCATCAAGAGGACAAATTTAGCAAGACAATACTTGCTATTTTAGAAAGATAGGGCATGTTACTCAGTCATGCACTGACAGCCCTCTTGATCAACAGGGGTTTTTATGCCAGCTCTGCAAAATGATTGGGTTTCATGGGCTGTGAACTGATATTCTCCTCAAAGGGTTTTAATGTAGTACTTGAACAACAAATATGAAATCTGCAGAGTGTTTGAGTAGCACTGTGAGCTAACACTGCATTAAAACCTGTGTTTTCATTATTAAATATTAATTTATGGTTAATGTAAAAACCACAGGTATCATATCCTTCCCCATCCTTTCTGGCAACTACAAGTGTGTCCCAAGTAATAAATGTATAAGTTCCTTTTATTCCTGTGAATTTGTCTCCTATCTTTTTCCCTCCTTTGCTCTCAGCTTGTGATGGCTCTCCAGCCTGCCCAAGGCATGGAGAAGGCTCTCACTCCTCTCAATAAACTGAGTTGGTTTCAAGACCTCACTCCCTAGCAGTGGGTCAGAAGAGTGGGTGGGCACAGGTGGGTGGGTGGAGGCCTTCCACAGATAAAGCTGTTGTTCAGCATCTCACATCAGGTCATCTAACTGGCCTAGACCTTTTGAAGGCTAATGAGAGAGACTGCCTGCACCAGGTGTCCAAAATCTGCTCTACAGAAGACACCTGAGGAGCACTATAGAAAACAATGGGTCAGATTTAATGCAGCACTGCTTTCACATAAAGTGACACAGATCTCCAATGTGCTTTCAGTTTAGAAAAAGTCCTTTTAGCTGATAAATCCAGAAAATGTTTTTAAAATTGTCATTCATTTCTTGGAAAGATAATAAAGCTTCTAAGCCATGCTTTTCCTTAAATATTGTACCACAGGAGTGATGGACCTTCAGCGCCCTTATAAAAGGAAAACTCAATTTCATTTAAGGAGTCCTCCTTAGGTCTCCTCATTCTACCCCTGTTCTCATAAGAGTCTTCTCCTTCCCCCTGCCCATGGCAGAGAAATAATAGAAAGGTCAGTGCAGAGTACATTTTAGTATCTTTTATAGTATTATACATTGCCCAAAAGTTTAAATATGGAAAGTATTACAGCACTACGCTATGTTACATGATTAGAAACACATTTTGCTGGAGATACAATCTGTGTTACCAACAAAATAAGTATGTATAAGATCTGGTTTAACTTAGTTATCCTTTTGTCCTTTTTTTCTGCTTATTGTTATGTAACAGTTGTGATGGTGAAATGCATAATGACTATTCCGGACAGTATGATAGAGCATCATACGGCATTTATATTGCAGGGTAAAGCATATAAACATATGAAAGTCATTTAAAGATACAATTAAACTTCTAAACAAAGAACTTCATAAATATTTCATTTGAAAACCCAGCATCGACCAACTACCTGAGGGCTAAGGGGACTTTTTTTAATACAGCATAATAAAGATTTAATAAAAATGCTGTTGTTAGAAGTGCAAGTGTGTTAACTCTCTCTGACAGAGGGCTATTAAAATGTATCCTTCAGTCAGTTCATTCTTGCATTTTATTTAAACCAGCAAGGTCCTATGAGTTTACTGCCTAGGATTATGGTAAACAATAGAAGCAATATATGCTAGTAATATCATATCATATATATCTATATAACCCCTTAATTTAGATAACTCTTTTTATCCCTGGGATTTTTTGCTGGTTTATATGAATTCTGAACTATCCACGTAGCCTGTGATTGCTTTTATTCAAGTCAATCCTTTGCTGCCCTCAGTACAACAGAACAGAACTTTGTGGGGTTTCTTTCAATGTAGGGCTGGTGCTGGACTGTCTGTTTTTCATGACTGAATCCACGGTTCCAAAGATGAGGTATATTTATGATTACATGAAGATTTTACATCCAGAGTGAGTATGATTCCAAATCATGTCCTCTAGCAAATAAAAGAATTATGTGAAAAATCCGGAAATTATTGTGGAAGATTTATAGAATGTTATGCAAGACTGATTAGGCAGTCATAAAACCCTCTTTGACTTTAAAAAGTAGGAACTATTGAATAAGTGTGATTTTCAACTGTCTTAAGCACTCCCAATTGCTATTCCTTGAATATCACTGGTGTATTTAATTCCAGGACAGTGTTTTGTAATAAATTTGTTCAAAAGTCGGTGAAAGACATTTTAAAGTTTTGAAGTAAGTCTTGGCCCATGAGACTGGAATCAAGTGCAAAAGATTTTTTTCAATATTTTGGGTATTGACAGAGTGGAAAAATGAGAGAGAGATTAAAAAAGAGGCTTCACCAGATTGCAGTACACAGAGAAAATGAAAATACCTTATTTGGAGATTCATTAAGCTAAATTAAAGGAGCCAGAAAAATGTCAGAAGTTAGGCCATAGACTGGCCATGCTTTAATACAGGAAAGCAAGGAAGCTCAAGGACTCTAACTTAATATTTACTTTTTTTTTTTTTTAAATTTTCTGGCAGATTAAAGCTATGTTTTTTGTTCTTCTGTTTTTGGACTGAGGTGAAGAAAGCTCAAGACACATGCTGTGTTAAGGTGGGGAAGTATATATGTCTTTATTTTTCAGAGTCAGGATGTGATATTTCACATTTTTGTATGTTTGTTTTTACTCCTTTTCATTTCACTAGGACACTTTTTAAAAGGATTTTTCTTGATATTTGTTTACACAAATAATATTTTTTTATGTTTAAAGGTTTTATAGGTGATAGAACTGCCTATTATTAAAATTACCTAATACTTCCTATTATGAAACTTTGATTTTGTCTACTTATAATAGTGCCAAACTGTAACTGCTCTGACTGAAGTTTTCCATGCCAAGTAGCTGTCCCAGGCTGTACTTTTCTGGAAAGCTCCTGCCAAAACAGTTCTGCCATTTCTAGGAATGATGCAAGGAAAAAAAGTATTTTTTGCCCATGTACTTGAAGTTCTTGAAATCCGGGCTTTGAAATGTGCCAGTGCCCCTATATGTAGGGTAAGAGAAATTAAAATTCAGGGGGTTGGCTTGTAAAAAATTAGGTATGCTTTTGGTGGTTATTTTCCTACTTCAGTGAAGATGCAGGTAAGAAACCTTAAGTTTTATGGATTAAAAGCTCCAAAGCATCCACAGGTGTCTGATTGTCCATAGCTCTTCCTCTACTCAGTAGGCACCATCCCTCACCAAGGGAGTGTGCCTCAGCTCACACTGGTAGAAAAAAAGGAGGACTTTATGTCTTATATGGTCACTAAAATGAGAGCACTAAAATGAGTCTCACGTCATATTCTTTATGACAATTATCTGTTTTCAGCTACAAACCTTGCTCTCTCACCAAAAGGTAAAGATGGAATTGTGCTCAGATGCAATAGAAACAAAAACTAAATTTGAGAAAGAGAAGGGCAGGACTGAAACAATATATCTACAGAAACAAGAACTCAGGGATGTAAAGGAGAACTGAAGGAAAACAGAAAAGTAGAGGGGAAATTCAGAGAATTGTAGAATCATGGAATGGTTGGACTTGGAATGAGGCCTTGAAGACCCTCTAGTTCCAAGCCACTGCCATGGGCAGGGACACTTTCCACCAACACTGGTTGCTCCAAGCCCCATCAAGCCTGGTCTTGAACACTCCCAGGGATGGGGCAGCCACAGCTTCTCTGGGCAATCTGTGCCAGGGCCTCAGCACCCTCACAGGAAAGAATTGGCCCCTAATATCTGATCTAATGCTACTCTCTTTTAATTTGAACCTGTTCCCCCTTGTCCTTTTACTACATGACCTCATAAATTGTCTTGTCCCTTCTTTCCTGTAGGCTCCTTCAGTTACTGTAAGGCCACAAGTGGGTCATCCCAAAGCCTTCTCTTTTCCAGGCTGAACAATCCTGCTTCTCTCAGCCTTTCCTCTGACCATCTTGGTGGCCTCCTCTGCACTTGCTCCAACAGGTCCCTGTCCTGCCTGTGCTGGGGACCCCAGAGCTGGATGCAGCAATGCAGGTGGGGATTAACCAGAGATTAGAGGGTCAGAATCCCCCCTTCCCTGCTGCCCACGCTGCTTGGAATGCAGCCCAGGGCACATTTGGCTTTCTGGGCTGCAAACACACATTGCTGGGCCATGTCCAGTCTCTCATCCACCAGCACTCCCAAGTCCTTCTCCACTGGGCAATTACCTGGGCATGGAATCAATAACAGGGAAAACTGGAAGTGTGAAATAAACATTATAAACATCTAAAATTCTAGGCATCAAAGAATAGGGAATTCTGCTTTAAGGGTTTGCTCACGTATCATAGCAACTTTTAGTTAGAGGTCTATGTTTTTTACCTCTAGGAGCTCTGCCCCCATGAGAGGATGGAGATTTTCCTTCTGGAGTCTGTACCACAGATAAGGTTGTCTTCATCACCCGTTTGTTGCAGAACTGGGAATGAATGTAAAGCTGGAGAAAAAGATTTCAGTAAGAGAAAGGGAGAGCCTCATTATGAAGACAGTGCAATTCTAGACACTGAATTCCCACCTCAGCTTTAAATATGTTACTGAGGAAGTAACTTAAAACAAACTTTACGTAGATTTCTGCTAACAGAATGTATTTCAATTTTTGGTACCCAGATTCAGACCGGGAAACATATTGGAAGACATGCTGAAGACTTCCAACTGCAACTTATGTCAATGAGAGCTGTAAATCAAACCGCAGGTGTGTCAGACAGGATACTCAAAATTCATGGATATTAAGTGTAATCTCCCTACTTCAGTCTCATGTTTGTAGGATGCACATAAAACTCACATGGATACTGTGAATATAATTAATATTTGTAAAGCTTTCAAAATTATACTGATTAGCATCATAAAAGAAAACTCATGGGGAGGTTAATTAATGTCCCTTAGAGAAGGGTTTGAATAGTGTGCAACAAAGATGGCATGAGGCCATCCATTGAACAATGGGGCCATGGTACTGAACAATGAAGTAAATATTGAACAGCTGTTCATTAAGTAAACACCATCCACTCTGAGAACTGAAATGGCTGGTGTGCTATGGAAAAAAACCCATAATGATCATGTAATGAAAGCCTGTATCAAAATGCATATTCTCAAGATAAATCAGTTGAGGTTGCATGGGCAAACTTATTTCTGCCGCACTCTCACTTCTGCATATAACTTTAAAATATTTTTGATGCTATTTTTATATGTCCATACCCTATAAAAAGATATGCTCAACTGCTAATGAATACAGTAAGCAATAGAGATAAAAAAATAGAAAAAAACCTGGAGGTTATGGTTAATAAAAAGTGTGAATGGAACAGAAGAATGAAGCGGATTCAGAGAAGGGGAAAATAGGGAAGGATGTCCTTACCTCTGCCTGGAAGGCCTGCAGGAAACCATGGAAAGGGTAATTCTCCATCATATAAATGCTTCACATTCCCAGTTGAAAAATGAATTTAAAGTAATTTATGATTTTCAAATGATTTTCAAATCCTGTTCTGAAAATGAGACATGAATTTCCCATTGATTTCATTACCTACTGAACCTTTTAGTCCATGTTCAAAAATTCCCAGCCTTTGAGTTTTCCACATCCATTACAGATCAGTGTGTACATCACTGGCATCCATCTGACTTCCTAAACAATATTGTTTTTCCAGGAGCTTAACAAAAAAGTGAGAACAAGCTCAGAGTTCTTTGCTTATCCACTTGCTCCATCTCACTCAGCATCTTCTGTCGTGTTTGGAAGACACTTTCCTGTAACAAGTGTCTTATTTTATAGCTTATATTGCAAATATTTTCACCTTGCCTTCTACTGTGAAACAAGCAAAGTTAAAATAATAGCTAAGAAAAATATCTGAACATACCTTGCACAAGAGTTGACGTTGGAAGGCAGTAAAATTATGTAAAATATATCCCAGTGTGCTGTCAATGTGTTGTGCTTTGTACTCAGAGAACTGGTTCATTTTTGTTCTTTTCAAACACACATTTGCATTTTTTTTTTTTTTTTTTGTCACATGCTGTTTTGCAGATCAGTTCTGAATGGTCACTGAGCAAGTGCTGGCCATACTTGTCTCACTATTATTTCATGTCTTTTGGACTCATTAACTTATCACCTGCTGTCTAAGATGGGTAGAGCTATTTGGTACAGTTGTCATGATTTTTACAAGATTTTGTAATATTTTGTTTGACAAAGTTGGAACTGCAATCTGTTCTAACAGATTATAAAATGTTACTCCAGAGTGAATTTTTTTCATTAATTTTTAGACTAAGACTAAGCTAAATATTGCCCCAAATATTCTTAAAAGTAAAGAACCAGAAGCACGAGGAAGAATAAAATTAAATAAAAGATACACTGGGTGCAGCTGCTATTCATAAATAGAGAGATTCTATAGAAATATCCCCATGATACTGCTATAATGTGATCTTTCAAGAGTGCATTCTCAATAAAAGTTATGTTGAAGATATTAAAATATGTTTCTTGACCTAACCATTTAATTTTAACAGAGGTAGGGATGATCATAATGATTTTGAGTGTCTCTAGGTCAGAACTAGAGGTTCTTTAATAAAAGCTTTATACTTCATATAGCTTGACCTTTATACTGAAATTTTATTATTTCTATAACACATCCTTTCCTTATAATCACTTGTGCTTCTATAAAGTCCTAGGGTTGACTCTTTGGAATGATGAATTGTAACTGATTTTTTTATGGTTCCATTAGAAAAATAGGTAAGAAAGCTTTTTAAAGAGTCGAGTATTGCACTCTGCAACACAAGGCACTGTGTTAAATACATTGAATTTCCTTTAAATACATGATACAACTTTGTTGTTAAACTCGGTTTGATGTTCTCTTTACTTAACTTACATTATCTCAGTGGGCAATCATTCTCTGGAACATTTTGAAACAAATGGCAATTTCAGTTCTAACCAGCTCACAGTCTTTCACACAGCACTCTTAGCCAATCATGCCATGTGCAGGCCTGTAATTTAAAAATCCTTATCAAGGTAGAGAAGAGAAATGCACAAATCATGGGAATATAGGATATTTTGATTGTGTAAATGAGCCAAACAATATTATTTCCTTAATATATAGCCCTCAAAAAGAGAGGAACTACAGAATCACATTAAAGATGATTAGTGTACACATGTGCAATGGGCAAGTATTAGGATAAGTACAGTAAAAAGCACCCACACTGATTCAGGAATTTTAATTAGGTAATTATCCATAACATATTTCTTATGAATTTATTAAACTTTTTCTTCTTCTGCAACTAAAGAAACTTGAAACTCTGTGAATTCAAAGCAGAATTTAAAGTTAAATAAAAGCACTATGAAACAAATTTTGGTGGTTTTTTTTTAGTTTATACCACATCATTTAGTAAATCAAATTACTTAGAATAATAGGGCTCAACAGTGTATGTATACTGATTCTATAGAATTCTGAAGTAAAATGAAACTTGAAATCTGGCCTTTTCCACCCATATTTGTGTTTAGTTTGTGAGCAGGTCTTTACCATGTTCAGAATTTATGGGACTATCAATATTCTCATAAATATTTCAATCAAAGGAAAGTATTATGACGGAACATTAGAAATTTAAACTACTTAAATGAGGAATTCTTGCACAGAAAGAATACACAACCAGTTTGTTTTTTTTTCCCGGTACACACAAAATCCCACAGATATTCTAAAGTCTAGTTATTGGTATATACAGCATAGATATTTGATATTCAGTATTTTGTAGATGCTCACCAAAAATTTAATTAAAGCCCGCTGGTCAATATGATTCTAGAATAAATGAATGTTCTTGGAAATTACTAAAGAAGAAAACCACCATATTTCTAGAAACCTCATAGATACCATTATTGTTGAGTGATTATAGTACAATATGACTCAATTTCCCCAGCTAAACAAATCCATATTTTGACTTTGTGATGAAAAATTATTCTGTATTTGTCTTTTTAAATTTTGTTTTCTTTCAGTTTAACTCACTGGAAGGTATAACTGCCAGCAATTTACCCAAATTTATTTTGGTATGATTCCTGTTTGATTTGACAAAATTTGAAAACAGCTGGTAATGCATTAGTTTATAATACATATTCTTGTTACATAACCTTTAGATTCTCTTTCCTTTGAGGAGCAGTTAGTTTCAGGTGACTCTAAAGGTGTGTGGAGAGCCTTTATCTTATATTTGTGTGATACAACTTTTGTCATGTGTCTTTGAATGCAAATACAGTTTAAAGTATTATTTAGAATGTGGAGCATGTGAACTCTTCCTAGAACAGATATACTCAAACTCTTCCTAGGTCACTGGAGTGCCCTTCAGAGTTTTACTCTTCTTAGGCAACTCACCTCTTAGGGTTGAAGGAATTTGAAACTGATTGTCTGTATGGTTATAAGGGCAGATGTCTTGGGAGAGAATTTAAAAAGGCAAAAGCAGTCTTCATGTTCATGTTCATGTTCATGTTCATGTTCATGTTCATCTTCATCTTCATCTTCATCTTCATCTTCATCTTCATCTTCATCTAGTTATTAGAATATGACTGGAAGAGAGAGCACAGACGACCTCTGGACCACTTCCATTTATTTTATCCATGTATGCAATGCTTGTTCTGGGGGGCTGGGTCTGGTACCCCACATTGCCCCTCCCAAGGGAATTACTGCACACCTCCACTCTGCCCTGCTGGTCTTGGGACTTTTGCATCCTTGCTTGCACACTGACTTAGCTGCAAGGCTGATGGGAAATTTTGAACAGTCAGCTTGAGAAGAGTTATCTTGAAACACAGAGGATGAGGCATCAGGTCCCCTTGATTTGAACATGGGGATGGATTTTTCCTGCAGAAGGCAATTCTGTGTGTGGCAGTCAGAGTGTAGGAAATGGGGGAAATGGATACAGCTCCATCGACCAATGGTGCAAAGGGCACCTTGCTTTTAACACCTTGGCTGGAGCTTGCACCAAGAGGAACTCAGGCATTTATGCTGGGAAGATGGGATCCCTCTTTCAAGGGTATCAGGATGCAAGTGAGGGTCAGCTGCTCCCTAAGGGAAGCTGGAAGCCATGGCCAGCAGGGCAGGGGCCTTGCCAGCCCCTTCCCACTGCCTCCAAACAAGGGACTAGGGCAGTTCTAGGGATGGCAGCTGGGATTGGCCTGGAGTCCAGCTCATCATGCTAATCCATGGTGACAGGAGAGGGTAAAGACAGCGCATGAGTCAGGATTTGGGTCAGCTTGGTAATGGTAACTAGAATTGGAGACAGTCCAGGGATCCCCAGGCTGGTCCAGGATTGATTCAGCAGCTGGGTCCATGGGTCTGTGTCCAAATCAACAGGGGCTGTGGCCAGAATGGAGACAGGTACACCTGTGATATGGCTCATGGAGGAGGTGAAGGCTCCAGCCTGAGCAGGGGCTGCAGGCCCATGAACAGGAGACAAAGGTGGGGCCTCAAGTGAGGCCCTGACTCTGGATGTGTGAAATGGAGTCACATTTGAACCTAGCATATGTGTCCCAACAAAAGTATTGGTCAGCAGTCTTTAATTCATCCTCAAAACTGCTATCAGCATCCGGCTTCTTGATCTCATTTATTGACTTAGTCTAGATTGTTTTCCTGCCTTGGTCCAGTAGCCTTCTTGTCCTCTTCTTTTAAAGAACCTGAGAGGAACTTGTCAGAATAAAATGTATGCTTTGCCCTGAGTGGCACAACCCAAATGCATCTCTAGGTATGAGTACAGATTTGTCCAACAGGATTATTTCTTTTATGCTCACACAGCAGGAATTCAAGCCAGCTAACTTATAGGCACCAAGTTTGGTGACATTTTTGTAACACACACCATGTGCAGTGTATTCAGGTGTCTGGGCAAGCATGAGTCCCCAAAAGAGAATTAGAAACTTCCTCTGAAGCAGTGATTAATCAGAGGGTACATTGCACCATGGGCAGTCATGGTGGAATAGGATTCTGGGAATATCAGTCAGACTCATACTCAGTGGTGGGTAACAGCAGTTGGTGACCTGTCAAAAATAAGGACCTGTGCAGAGCAGTCAGCAAGAAAGGCTGCAGGGAGTTGTGTCATTCCACCTCAAGTCTGATGAATATTTGAAGGGAAAAGCATTCCACAAAAGGTTTAGGCCGATACATGGAACCTCTTGGGTGCTTGATCTCGTAGCTGCAGCAAGAGGAGAGAGGCACAGGACTGGGCATTGCAAACCCATGCTCCTGCAAGCACTTCTCTGGACTCTGCTGAAGAGTTTAGGGCAGAAACTTCACTTGGGTACCTTTGCCCATTCTTTGGGTAGTCTCTCTTCCTTCTCTTGACACCATAAGAAACATGCAATTTAGAGGTAGAAACACTGACCACTTCAAAACTTTTCACATCTATAACTGTATGTTTGTGGGAACTGTAGTCTTGTGTACCAAATATAGATTACATTAGTGTAATCTAATCTAAATCTACTCTACATGTCTTTTTTTAGATTTTGTTGCTTTGCTATCCCCTTCTATAAGTGCTTTGTGGAGCTTCCACTTGGTCTTTCTTTTCAGAGTAGTGTAAGTTACTTAATATTCCCACGGGCCTTCTGAGGTTAAAAGTTTTTTGTCAGTAAATTTTATTTCTTCTTTTAAAAAATCCATTTTGAAGCTCTGTGGAATTTGGAGAGAGTCTTTCCATGTACTTTTGGTTGTATTTAATTGTTTTTCTCATAAATCACATACTTTGTTTTGATGCAAGACACAGCAACAGAAGAGAATCTGACATTTTATGTAACTGGCATGTCATTTATAAGATCTCCATTAGACAAAACATTTGTTTAGATACTCTGTTATTCATTTATTTTCGTGTCAACACCAAAACCAACTGCAGAAATGAACAGAGATGAATAATAAGACAAACTGTTTTAGTATCAATGTACTCTGCCTAAGGCAATATACTGTGCAACTGGTGAAGAATGCTTATTTCCTTCCCAAAACCTCTGCTGAGAACCAGCTCTTATAAACAATCCCTTACTCCTTTGTCTTAAGGGACTATTTTCAGCTATCTCCAAGAGAAAATTTCAGTTTATATTTCACTCAGGATATTTTTCATGGTAAATTGGTAAATAATAGCTTTTAATTATGGCTATCTTCTCAGCAGTTGCATTATCTTTGCTGCATCTGCTCTTGGTCAATTGTTTTTTTCAGTGGGGTGTATAAAAAAGACAGCATACAGGAAATAAACAATAGTCTCATTAGCAGACAGATTTGACAAGATATGGCTTCTGAGAGAGAGATGTAAATTTGATAGACATTACAAACAAAAATAAACATTGCTGATCTACTGCAGCAATAGCAATGTTCCTTGCCATTAGAGCTGGGAGGTCTTTCTTGAAGAAAGATGGTGGTTAGGAAGCAGTTGAGGTTACCTCAAATCACGCATCCTCCAAAGTTTCTTTGGGAAGAAAAGACAACCAGGAGTCATCTGTCCAACTGTTAACAGCTGAAGACATCTCAGACATCATCTTTGACAGCCAGCTGAGGAATCCCAGAGACTTCTGGGTGAACTTGTGCTGGGTAACTCGTAATGTAGGTGTGCTTCTTCCCAAACCAGCAGGAATCCTTGATTCAGGTGTGTGCAAGTAATGCATGTACAGCTCAGCTGATTCCCAGGTGTGCAGTACCTTTGCTTCTGCCTGGGAGCTCTGCACTTACACACATATAGAAATTGAACACGTGAACCAAGTTTTTTATGGTGAGGCATTGGTGTCTCCCAATGTTGACAAAACAAGTTGCAACTTACCCAAAGAGAATGGTTAAACAGGTCTGTGTCTAGGACTTTAAAATATATGTATGTTGTTGTTATGCTCTCTGCTTAGCACTTAACCTTCTGAAGCTCACATATTCATTTAAATCACTGCTATAAAGTTTTGGACAATTTATGTGCATTCCTGTGTATTCCCTCCAATTTATCAATAGCTTCCAAGCACTGAAGTAGAAAGGACCAAGGCTAAGTCCAGGAGATAAAAGAAAAAGAACAACATTCCTTTTCCTGTATATGTAGCTCAGAGATCTATTTGCCTCTATAAAAGCCATATAACTTTGTAAACTTGTGCAGAATTTGCAAACCACCAAAGTTTTACCAGCATTAGTGCTTGCTAGGTATCTTTTCCAATTTGAACTGTTTTAAGAGGTTTGGGTTTTTTCCATGTTAAGTAATCTTTTATCTGTTAGTATTTTATTTTCTACACCATTGAGTTAATTATATGCATTCAGAGAGTCTTGAACAACTTGTTATTTAATATAGTGATTAGAAAGCTCTCCAAAGATGCTCTCCAAAGACCTCACATGGAAATCTGGTGAAGGGTTTTTTAGGACCGAGGGAAATTAAATTCTCTCTGGCAAAAACTAATCAGAAGCACCAGAAGATTCAACCCCCTGTAATAGTTTGGTGGTACACTATGCACTTAAGGGTCTTAGCTTGTGTCTTCTCTCTACTCAAAACTTACATTTTCTTCCTGATCACTAGATACAAAAAAATGTCTCACAAATACCTATAATAGCCTATAAGGTGCAAAGCAAAAGGCTTACCAATACAAAACCATTTTTGATTCTGAATACTGTTATCAGCATCTTTGGGTGGGTCAGAATATTTGGGAATAGGAGCTAGACCCTGGCATTATTACTCTGCCTGTAGATTCCTGCTTCTGTGGAACACTGATAAATATACTGCTATTTCCTTCTCTTGTTTCTCTTAAAAGTTAGTTAAATTAACAAATTCTTCTAATGAAAAATCTTTTGCAGCCATTTGGCCTCCTAATGAGTAAAAGAAAGAAAATACTTTCTGCCAATTTTTCATATGAGCAGGGTAGCCACACACACATGGAAACTATTTGAGTTTCCTTATGATGGCAGAAGGTTGAGCAACCTCTTTATTAAGGGTAGAGAATTTAACTTCCAGATTTGGGTCAGGTAAGAAGTAGTCCAGGAGTTGTTCACTGACTCTTTTACTGATTTAGCCTGAAATGTTGTGTTGGTTGATGCTGGTTGGTTTACAAATCAGGGTGGAGGCCAAGGAGGAGAAATAACCAAACTATTTGATCTTTTCCAAGTTTATACAAGAGTGTGAGTGTCTGCTTTGTAATAAAATAATTGCTAAATTTTCAGATGTATGGCAGGCCTGAAAAAGAGGGTCAAAACTGAAGCTGAATGCTGAGAGATCTGCAAGTGAAAGACATTCCCTGAAAAAATTCAATGACTGGAGTAATTAACTTAAAGCATCCTCAATATTCCTGACACAGCCTTGTTCAGCATTTGAGTATTGTCTCTGATATATGCCCAAACTATACTGGGTTTGGGTTTCCATTTAATGCAGGTTTCTTTCTTTATATGTTTATTATTGAGGAGTTTATAAGAATCATGACTGTTAAAGCCCTGCTTGTCACTGACAAAGGTGATTTTTCTATTGATAGGAGTTCCTCCTAGAATCATGTGGGACCAACAGGATGCAGAAATCATTCCATCAACTCCAAGTTTTTCCTCTTGATACATTGACTAGAAGTGATAAAATGGAGCAAAAATTTAATTAATATTTTATTTACATTTAATGATGAATCAGTGTTGATCATCCCAACTAGACAATAAATGTGACTTTTCAAATATTTCCAACCTGTCCATAGAATGCAATCCAGGAAGGTGCTTTTCAAATAATAAAAGTAAGTCAGGAAAAATGCTTCTCCAGTTAAAAATATGCTGTTTGTGGGTTTTTTACACATGTAGTTTTGTCAATTTATATTTTTTTCAATAGATGTGGAAGAGATAGGAACTTGCCTGATTTTCAGATGCTTCTGGTAGACTAAAGGGTGGTTATGTTCCCTTCAAGCATATTTTACTTTTTTTCTTATCTTTGAATTCTGGTGGGCATGTGTTCTCAGTGGAATCCAGTATTCAGAATACAATTCTAGATTGATTTTGCTTAAAAATAAAGTGGAAAATTCTTCAATGCCCACAAGTAATATTTGTAATAACACAGATCAGGATGTGATAGCTTCTTTGCATCATTGTAAGCCTTTCAGTCATAACTGAATGCCCTTTCAAGAAGGAGAAGGTCAAAGCAAGTAGTTAAGAATACAATGTATTATTTATTTGACCTGTATATTTAGAGTTCAAACCAATGGCTTTTCTTTACTTTCTGGATCTACATAAACTCTTTTTACAGGACAAAAATAGTGAGTTCCTCAACAAGAAATTACTTAGAATATTGTATATGAGATGGAATAATTAGATAGGGAGTAAAAATCATAAATGCAGTGACAATAAGTTTAAGAAAATTAGGTTTTTGAGTACTGCTTTGAAGTTAGAAGTGTTAAATTTTCCCATTCTTGGTGCCATTATGTTTGGACATAATCAGCTATGGCAGAGTTACCTGTCCCTGTCACTCAGCACAGAACTCCCTTGTATCGATTGGCTGCTCTCCATGTACCTGTGAAAAGGTTGACATTGCCCCAGCTGTAATTCTGGCATGGTGGTAACTTCTGCTGTGGTAGCACCTGTGTGAGGTGATGGTTTCCTTGAAGGGGTTTCCCCCTTTGCCAGTGAAATGCCAAATTATTTCCTACTCTCTTGATGTGTTTTACAAAAACAACAGATTAATGCGTGGGCTTTCCAGAGCGCGACCGCGTTTCTTTAGCGTGCTGGCTCTGCTGCTGACGTGTCCTGTCAGGGTTTCAACCAGGGTTTCTCCTGCTGAAATCAGTGGAGGAGCTCCCACTTCTTTCCTGAAAGTAGCACTGTAGACTTGATTACCAATTTGATGAGTTTTACCTGTTTATTATGGCCCTGGTGCCAAACCTCTGCGTTGGACTGTAGCTCCAAGAAGTGCCCAGAGGCGTGTGGATTCAATTCCAGCTGAGCAGCTTTGTGCCTTGCAGTCATATCTTGCTTTTCCTTGCTGTGCTCTCCCAAATATTGTTTTCTTTGAGAATATCCACTCTGTACAAATAGAAGGAAGGAATTTTTTTAATGACTATACTTTGTGTTTGATATAGTGTCAAATTGATACTGGGAAGAAATCTACAATTTAGCTCACCTGCTGTCCCAGCTGTGCTTGCTGTATTTCTGCCAGGATTTTTCCTCTTCCTTTTTTTTAATAAATGGAGACCAAGAAAATAGAAATAAAAATCACAATTATTGGAACAATAAGAAACAAAAAATTCTGTACAGCATGCCTGCTGTACCTGAAAGTGAACTTTCCTTGGTCCAAAATAGCAAAGTGGTAAAAGGCTGAACTTGACCCAACAGATTGTATACACCTTATCTGGCAATATTAACATGCACTTGAAAGTTATTAGTGCCCCAAACCTTTCAGTGCCAAAGTGTGCCCTAAATGTTATTTGATACTAGATGTTACATAAATTTGTATTTTCATTACTAAGCAACTTTAGGATATGTAGTGTATGTTTGAAAAAAGGCATGGTAATAACTCACTAATAATGGGTGCCATGTGAGGGGAAAAAAGGCAATATTACCTACCAAAGAAATATAAAACATGGTTTATATTTTCAACAGTTTGAGAATGAAATGAAAACAGAATATTTGGTGCACCTGTAAAAACATATTTGATCATAATGGCAAGTACAGCATTCTTAGTGTGGGATTCATATTTCATAACTCATGTTCAAACAAGAAAAATGATTATAATGTTAAGTATTTCCTGAGTTTATTTTGATGGATGGCAGAATAAGTATCTTTTACTCATTAAAATACAGATTGGTATAATTTAATAAATGAATTTAATACACAGATGTTCAAGACTGTTTGAACAGAGTGCATATTAATCAACTTCTCTATAACTGATCCTCTTTTATACTTTTTAAAAGAAATTTGCAGGAGCCAAAAGTTTATTAGATCTGTATGATCTTGGTCCGGTATCAGATATCAAGTATGTTGTTTGAATCATGTCAGGTGATCAA
Source organism: Notiomystis cincta (assembly GCA_013398075.1). NCBI lineage: Eukaryota > Metazoa > Chordata > Aves > Passeriformes > Notiomystidae > Notiomystis > Notiomystis cincta. The sequence continues at coordinate 605,746 of VZRX01022237.1, read as the reverse complement.
AGTGTTTCTTTTTGATTGATGAACCTGTAAACACCAAACTATTTGAGTGGTCATTGCTTTTGCATCTGTTTGAGACCCTGACACATCCTTTGAAAAAATGGCCAAGATTTTTAAGAGTGACTTGCAATACTGAGACTTCACTTTTGGGTGCCTGCAGAAGACTGATTGTTAGACAGCATTAACTACTCTGGTTTGCAAAGCTGTTTCAAGTTAGATGCTTCCAAAATAGGGCCCCAGAATAATTTGTCACATGCAAGAACTGAAACTAAGAAATGCAGAGCCTGATTTTTCCTATAGTTTTTGCTTTGCCAGTTTCAGTCACTGGTTTCAGTGAAGTTGCATTGAATTTGCATGCACATAAATGAGAAAAGAAATAGGACCTTCACTTTTTAAAGCATGTGTTATGGAAATATGTGGAGCTGCAGGGTATCCAAGTGAGCTTAGGAGGTATTTGTAGAAAAGACTGGATCTCAGATAAGCCTTGGCCTAAGAACTGCAGAAGATTGTCACTATCCTGCTGCTCTTAAGGCACCTGAAGGAACCTTGGATCTTGAATGGGCTCCAGAGCCTGGAGAAGGAGCCTGGGCACGCTGCAGAGTGATGCTCAGGGGTGAGGACCCTGATATATGACACTCTGAGCTGCCCTTGTTTGTCAAATACTGAACACTTGCATGTTTCTAAAATTAGTAACATAAATCCCTTCCTTCAGGATCTGTAACTTGGTTGTCTTTGGGGAAATAGTGCTCTCTCTCTGGTTTTAGTGATAACTTAGAAGAGGTTTTTGCTCTTGAAGTGGGATGTGTGCAGGGTGCCCTCCTTCCTGCAGCAGATCAGGACACTGTGGTGTGACAGATTCAAATCCTTTCTCCTCCACTGGGACGTGATGTAAAAAAATCAGGTGCTGTGCAAATCTACAATGGGCATGATTGATTTAGGCCCCTTTTCATATAGGATCTCACACTTTCTTATGCTGATAGGGACTAGGAGTGAGCAGGGATTCCATTCCTGTTGTTGACTATAGGTGAGTGAGGATACTCATCCCCCAAGGATCAGTTCCTCTACCCTGATTTGGAGCTTCTGCCATTAAACAATTGAGCAGAACAAGAGTTACTACTTCTCTGTTTCTTTCAAGAAAGGTTTTGGTCTGTAGCTTTTGTTCTGGGTCCTTGTCTTGTAGGTGAGCTCTGAGTTTACACCTTTGTTCATCAATGTAACAGTGCAGGGTCTGGCAGCCTGGCTCTGCCTTCCTATTGACCAGGGGGTTCAGATACAAACAGCCTTTTGGGAATGGTTCCTGGCTTCTGCAAACTTCCTGACTGTGCCCAGGAGTTTATGAGAGTGCTGGCTGACCTGGGCTATAGGTATGCCAGGAAGCACCCTAATAAATTCACACTGGCCATTGGATATGCCAGTGTGCTGGTGCTGCTTACAGTACAGTAAGTATACACAATATAGATGCATGTTTTTTATATATATATATGTACTCTATATATATATATGTACAGTCCCCTACATATAGCCACATGGTTCCTCCTAGATCACACACTGCAGGTAAATCTGCCTGACTGGTATCTAGTTCGTCAAACACCTTTGAGCAGAGTCAGCTGTACTCTTGTCCCTCAGGGCAAGAAGTTGGGTTCTTGGCAAACTGGAAGGAGCCCCACTGAGAATTGCCAAAGAACAGCTATGAAGGCTTCAGTGGTCAGAGCAGGTGTTGTAGGAGTGCATGAGCATTGGTGATATTTGATCACACAGGACAAACTGACCTTTCTTTCCAGGCTTTATCCATAAAGTGGAATACCAGATTAGAGGCAGAAAGTGAAAATGAAGAGGCATGTAATTTTTAAATTATTAGAGGTCATTGTTCCACCAAGTGACCATCTGTTCCTGAGTGCATTCTCTGTAGTCAGATAAAGCATCTGGGAAAAGGACACTAAGGAAAAGTTTTAGGTGATCACACAATTTCCCCTTCTGTTTGTGGTTAAGCCTCCTTGTTCCCAAATTAAAGACTTCTTGCCTTCACAGCAGCAGTTCCAGTCACTCTGACATCAAAATTGGTACCCAGGTGGGCCACTGATAATTAACTGTCTTGTGTTTGTCCCCAGCTCTGCTCCTTCCAATTTACTCTAACATCTGGAGGGAGCTGTGCTGTGATGGCTGATGAGTGAGCAGGATGGCTGCCTGATTTGTAGTCAAATTCCTGAATCTTTCTGAACTCCATGTTCTCGCTCCTTCACTGTCCAGCACCTTCTAACCACTTGCACCATACAGAATGAATGTGAGAAACTGCCAGTCCAGACAGCAGCACTTCTCACCTACTTTGCCTGGGTTTCAAAGGCTGCATGAGCTGCAAGGCAGCAGGAACTTCTGCTGAGGGACTCATCTCAAGGAACGTGGTCTCACTGTCCCAAAGGGGGAAGAAGGCAAGAGGAGCACATGGAAGGATTCTTTGCAGCAACCTTTTCATCTCTAATAGTCAACAGGAAAAGCACAGCTTTGCTTTGTTTTTCAGATGGCTTAGCTATGATATCATAATGATAAGAACTTTGCCTTAATGTCCACTTCTGTAACGTATCAGCCAGATAATCAGTTTCTGCTCCAAGAATTTTAACGAGAGGTTTGTGGTCTGCAATCAGAACAGCTTCTTCCAATGTAAAGACTCATGGAATGTCCTCATACCAAAATACAATAGTCAGAGGGTGAGTCTTTTTTCATGTTTCATGGAAGTGGAAGCAATTAGCATCTTTGTTCCATTATTATTTTAGGTGAGAAGCATCTATTCCTGCATCAACTGAGCAGGAGGAAGGGGAAAGGTGATGTTTTTTTCATCTCTTCTTAACTTCTTGATTTCATTAAAAAGCTTCTAAAAGGTTTCAGTCTCAGACTCTCCAAGTAACATTTTTGTCATTGGATTTATTAATGCAGATAAGTCATAGAGAAATTTGCTATAATAATTAGCTGTATGCAAAGAGGATCTGTAACAATGTATTCTTTGGCACAGTGCTTTTTTTGTCATTCATAACCTCACATTTTTTGGAAATAGTTTAAAGCCTTGCAAGTCACTTCCATAACCCAGTCAGTTGCTTGTGAATGGAAAAAGCCATGTTTGCCCTTTTCCTTACCTTTGCCAATTTGTGTTAGACATTGCAGCACAGACTCCAGGCTTCTCAAGGGTGTTTTTTCAATTGGATTTGAACAAAAATCTCTTTCCAGTTTTATCTTGCACACTTGTTATATTATAAATGGAGGTGTCACTAGTACACCAGCTATGTGCTGCTATTCCAGAAAAGAACCTTATTCATGTTAATGAGGATGCTTATCAAGACCCTGGTTCCAACTCCATCTGCTGGTAAGCCTGAGACAGACCCACCTTTGTAAGCTGATGCTCCCCATTTAGTAGTGGAAAGATTCTTCTGAAACCTTTGCACAGGTCCCAGGGTTAAAAGTTACGATTGCTACGAGTCACATTGCTCTGAGATTTTACTTCACTACAGAATGTGATCCTCTGTGCCTCAGAAAGAGGCATTATTTGGGGCAATCTTAAGAGATCTAACCTCTGGTTTTAAGACAGAGATTTTTACGACATTGACCTTTTATCTTTTTCTCCTAGCTTGATGTTCTAATTGTATCTGTAATAACTGAAGGATATGTGGCCAATTACAACACTGAGAGTAATACATGAAATAGTTCATTAGTGTACACTTATTCAAAAGTACAGCACACAGATCAAAAAACAAATGTTCTTTCTTTACATCAGGATTCATTATTTCCCAGTCTCAGACTGAAGAGTTAATGTTTCCACCCTAAAGATTAAACAGATTAACCTGTTGATGAACATCACCTTGCCTTCACTTTTTATTTTAATGTTAATGTAACCTAGAGAAACTGCAAATATGCTCAACAGGATTGACCTATGTATAATATGTTTACATAAACATGTGTCCACTTCTGATGGTCAAAGAAACACAAGCCTTAACTGAAGTTTTTGAACAAGAATCTTTACAGAGCCCTGCTGGTATCAGTGAGTTATGAACTAACATCATGGGGATGTGTTTCTTTGGAAGTGTTGTGCTTTTGCAAACAAGTTACTATCAACTTTTGAAGACCTTCTGCAATTTTGTTTCTTGTAAAATGGGACTCAGAAATCTGAGGACTCTTGGCAAATGGCAAAATCTCAATTAATAAGCAACCCACTGAGAAATCTCTTTGTGTGTACTTTTTTTGGTGTTTTTAAGAATAATGAAATCCAAGGTAAGTTGAATGGTGAGCCTCAAGGATTATGTTTTTTTTAAAACTTCCCCATCTTTTGTGCTTTTGGTACTCCTTCTCTTGCAACAACAGATATCAGGTACCTCACTTAAGAACTGCTTATTAAAGCAATAATCACTGATCTTCACAGTGGGAACTGCAGAGCTGAGCCAAAGTCGCAGGTGCCAACTCCACCATATTTGGCTGCAAACCTTTATACATCATCTACTGTCCTGCTGCTTTTTTGGCTGTTGGTCTAGGAATTCCAGTCAATTGGCAGGCTTGTTGGAGAAGCTCAACAGCTCCAGTGAAGCTGCTCTGTGCTCAGAGATCTTGAGCAAATGGCCACTGCAGATGTACAAATTGACTTCATATTTGTCTAAAGGATTAGATATGTCAGATCAGCTCTATGGGTGTGGCAAGACTGCAGCAAGCTGAATTCCATGGCTATGCCCATGTTGGTAAGTTTGTCAGTGCCAAGGGATGTTTCTGAGTGCTGGACCCTGGTTCTGTCCCAGCAAAGTGTTTGAAGACCTCTGCCATTGTTTTACCTTGGATTAGAAGCAGTCTTGTCACAACACCCTGGTGCTACAGCTGAGTTAAAGTAGATTATGGAGGGGGAGACTTAAGTAGCTCAAACAGGGAGCAGGGCTGGTACAGCCCAGCTGCCTCTGACAATGGGTGTCCTACATGAAGCATTTTGGGTCTCTGCAGCAAAAAGGGGCTCCTTTAGGCTCAGGAGCAGATCCTACAGCAGGAGGCAGCTCATACAGGAGAGGAGAAGTTGTGTCTTACCCCGGGCAGGTGCAAGCACTGGAGTGAAACTCAGAGACCCCTGAACCAGCCCCAGCCCCCAGGCACAGAACCATTGCCCAGCCTCGCCCTGCTGGGAGTGGGGCCAGTCCTGTTAGAGCTCTGTGTGGCTCTGCCCTGCAGAAGCAGGACCTTTCTCCTTGTCCACCACCCTGTCCTGAGTCTGGGTCTAGCAGGAGGTTTCTGCCTTGCACTGCCCTCACAAGGAAGATGTGCTCTAGGGCTAGCAGGGATCTCAAAGTCAGTGGTCAGCAGACCTTCAAAGCCAAGCTGTTACAGGAACTGTTTACCATGCAAGTTATTAGTTGGGCTGTATGTGTGCACACCATGCACCAGAATGAAAATTGAGCAGACACACAGATGTCAGAAACTGGAATCAGGCAGTTCCACTATTAATAGTTCTTCAAAGTTTTGCCAGGTTAAAGCAGGCCACTTTAGGCAGGAGATTAACCCATTGCAAAACGTGTAAATGTCTTCTATATCCAGTGAAGAAAGAGAAAATATAATTTAAGATATTAAAAATTACCTTTTGCTTTTCTCTACCCTGTTTATTCCTAGCTTTATTGCAGTTTTAGCAGTATTATTGGAGTGACAAGTGAGTAAGGACCTCATTAGAGGGCAGAGGGAGCAGGGCTGGGCAGGCTCCCTCCCCAGGTGTCTGGAAATGTGCTCTTTGCTCGTNATATATATATATATGATGCTTTTTATCTTACTGTGGTTTCATTTAAGCTCTGATCAAATCATAGGAATCTCCCAAGTACTCTCTTTTTTAGCATCACTGTAAGCAATTCTAGCAAGCTCTGTTGAGGAAAAAGCTGTTTTCCAGGTCATGCTTCCTAAAATTAATGTACACTATCTATAACAGATTATTGGTTAACCTCTACCTCAGTTTTTTCCCATGTACAGATTGAGTTTGAATTTCCACCTGTTTTTCCTGACTGACATCCAACATAAAGCTAAATAGATTTATGCATATTTTAGTACATTGTGGTGACAGTAATAAATTTAGTTTTAGCTTGGCAGTTCAGAAAACATGGGAGGGAAATAATTGTCAGTCAAGGCAATTTAAATTATTTTGATTTTTATTCAGACAAAAAAAATTGAAAATATTTTGAGTAAAAAAATGCTTTGTTTCACTTGAATTATTTTGATTCCTAAGGCATTCTACTTTTTGACATTTAAAAAAATATATTTGAAACCCATTTCAAAGCTTAAAGTCGCTTCAAATGGGAAACCAGAAATCTTTCAACTTCTAGGGTGTTTTCCAGTTCTTTTCTGTTAATGAACAATTTGTTGGAATTGATTAGAAATCATAAAATGTCTGGCCTCTCTGAACCCACATTTTCCACAGAAAAAAAATGGAAAATGCCATGAGCTATTAATTTATCTACCCAGAGGAGAAGAAAGAAAATAAAGAAAACCAAAATCCAAACCAAAGTGGAGGCCGTGGAGGCAGCTCTTGTGGTCTTTCTTGTCCTTAGTTTCACATTTTTCTTCCCTTGCTGACAGACCCCTCTCACCCACTAATTGTAGAGAGAGGGAAGGAAGTGGTGTAAGTTCCTTTCCAAATTGGCTGTCAGGTACTTGGTCACATATTGGCTACTTGGTTGGGTTTTGCAGAGAACTGGTAATTTTTTTAAATATTTTTTTTCCCAAATTTAAATGTCAGGTCCCGAATTTCTGGTGTGTCTTGTGTTCTGCCATATTCTGTTACATCTTTCCAGACGTGGCAGTGTGAAATAACCCAGTGTGACAGCAGGCAGCCAGTCATAGCTTGAAACATTGTACAGCTGCGTGGAAGGGGCTTCCACATTCCCTTTCTGAAGATGGTTTCATAGCAAAAAGTGAGGTTAACATGACACAAAAATACAAATTCAGTGATCTTATTACACATGACTTTGAACAAAGTGGTATTGCTGAACATTTCTCTGAAGAAATGTGCAGTATATACTATATCAAAGCAAACTAAATTAAAGTTATGCTCACCTTTGTTTTTAGCTGCAATGACAAATTTGAGTGTTTAGCTGATCTCAGCAGAATCCAATCCAAAATCAGTTTTGTGCTTCTAAAGTAGTAACTTTCAGAATTGCACCACAGATGAGCTGGACAATTACTGTCAGTTTCTTTGACATATTTAACTAACACTGACATCCTTCAATGCAGAAATATGGTCATTTATTAATTTCTTTCCTAGATTGTATCCCTCACCTTGTATTTTTCATATTATTTAAAGTCTAGGTTCATAAGTTAAATAAATACTTTTAAGAGGTGGTTGCTAATGGGTTACAAATCTAGCTAGGACTTTTTCCCTCTAAGCTTGGGAAATACTTGTAAAAGGCCATGTCATTTGCAGCAGGAGCCACTGCAAATTAACAAGTCTTGTGCAATGCAGGCATTTAGATCCATTGCAGCATCTGGCTTTGAGATCCAGCTCACAGGGACATGCCTGGCTGTCAGAGGGGGCACTGGGCACCCACAGGGGCTCTTGCTACCCCAGCTTCCTGCTCTCTGCTGATGCTACTGCAGCCACATCAGCACAGATAACTTGCTAGATTTGCTAAAATAATCTTGAGAAGGTGTCTGGAGGCCAACCACACCTGATTGTCACACTGACTGAACCAGTCCTCCCTGGCACAATGATGGGAAGACACCTGAGTCACTTGTATCACACCTGGCTGCCTTTGTCTTCAGCACCCACACAGGGATTCAGCTCAGAGCTACCTGCTTTTCACTCCTCAAATTAAGAGCATTCAGATTTGAAATCTGACTTCTGTACAGTAGACAACTGCTTTTCTGGCATATTGTTTGTATGAAAGCTGCATCACATCACCCTTTTTTTTCCTATATTGCAGCATTATGTGTGTTTTTAAGACCAAACATTGAATTTTCCCATCTCATTACTTACTAGTTAATGTTTCAGTACTTGCTAGTTAACACTTAAGTACTTCCTAGTTAATTAGACATCTCATGATATACAATATAGCTGTAGAATGCATATAATTCCAGTATAGGACACACACCCTACATGAGAATTGTATCTGCACAAGGTCTCTCTTGAGCAGATAAACACACACATGACAAATAGATCACTCTGCCTACAAAGGGGGATGAATTTCCTTAATCCAGACCATGTTTCTTATGCACCTACACAGATTTCATAGAATAAAGCTCTGCTGGAATTTGCCTGAAAATAACAGGGGGCAAATTAAATTTTCAAGTGGAATTCAGAACAATAGTAATATTTCCTGAAAGGCTACTAATTCTAGTGCAGCTATTTCAAAGGCCACATTCTTTGCAGGTCGCTATGGAAGGCTTGCTCATGTTATAAAATGATAGCACCCTTTTGTGGTCTGAGCTCTCTGTTACACCTGCTGTGTCCACTTTTTCCTCCTCATTTTTGGTTCTGCTTGATATAGCATGGCCTGGTGCTGCATGAATAGAAAGCAGCAATGTAAAGAAACCTGCCCCATCTCTCAGGGATTTTTTTTTTCCTTTTTGACTGTGTCTAAGATGCAATTAACTTCTCATAAGACATAAAATAACATCATTCAAAGCCAAAATTACTAGCTGGTATTATTCCATGTGTTAAATTACCAGAACACTGAAGCTAAAGATGGGAAACACCCTATAAAATAACTCGTTATGAACAATGCTGGTTTTATCTTCTTGTTATTTTGGGTTTGCACATCCCTTTGATAAATTTTCTTAAAAGGGATAATGCACCCACTCTATTGCTGAGGGACTACAAGAAAAAAGCCTGTTCCAATCACAAAATATTTTCAGATGAACCAGTTGGGTGTAGGCTCTAAAGCTATTTCATATTTATTTAGGTTTCTGTGAAGATGCCAATCACACTTTTCAATAAGCTTGTTCAGATCATGAAGAAATGTACCTGGTGGTGTGTGAAGTTCAGCTCCCATAGCAAAATCTGTTCATAACCTGTAAATACTCAGAGGATGAATCAAATCTTCCTCTACTCTGGCTAAATTGGTGTCAAAAGGGTTGTAGTCACAGCAATACACCTGCTCACATATAATAGCCTTCTCCAGCATTTCCCCACAGAAGCTTCCTCATTTTCAGTAAATCAACCATTACTTTTTTCCCTCCAGTGAAGTTTGTCTGATCTCTCATGTCCTACTTCCCCTGTCTGCCATATCCATGAGCACTTTATCTTCAGAATCCATGGTGAGTCTACTCCTGCAGCTACAGAAGGGCAAAGGGGAAATAACTGACAAGCAACACAATTCAGACTTGAGAGTCTTCTCAGATGGAAAGAATAAGAAGTGCAGAAACTAATATTTTCAGGACACCTGAGATAGAGTCTTGAATACTGGTGAAATAAAATCTAGCAAAAAGACATGGGGGAAAAATGCAAAGTGCCTCAGGGAGATAGGGATGCCTGTGAAGAACCAGTGCTGAAAGATGCAGCAAATAGTTTTGCACTCAAAAAAGAGATAAGTTGCAGATCTTTTTACAGTTCTGTGCTTTCTTTGCTGCTCAGGTCTGCAGAGAGAGTTGTCAAGAAAACACTGACAACCTACAGAAAAAAATAGTGCAGGTGGTTCTGGGAAAAACTAATAGAGAATTCAAGTTTCCTGTGGCTGAGTCATGTGCCTCTTCTCATCACCCATCCACTGCAATTATCTCAGACTCTTCCTTCTCTGTGTCTCTGTGTCTTTGGAGCATCTCCAATTCCCCACCTCACATCTGCCGGACTCTTTCGCAAGCTGCAAGTCAAGATTCATGTCTGTTCTCGTGCTGAACACTTCCCACAGTGGGCAGAGTAGCTACATCTCTCTCCTCTATTCAGCCCTTGGTTTATCCAAAACTCCCAAACAGTGCAGGGTAACCTCTATAAATACTGAATTTGGCCATTGGCTGCCGATGTTTTTAATGGAGGACTGAGAGATAAACAGACAGATCCTGTGATCGTGTAACTTTCTTCACTGATGTTGGAAACCAGACTGAAAAAGGGTTAGAAGCCTCAAAGGACTGATTTATGAGGAAAGATGATCACTGTGGTATTTGTTATTACGAGATAGATCCGTCTCCCTCTCTCCCTGTGGCTTTGACCAGAAATTCCATTCTGGACCTGAGAAAATTTTTCCAACAAAACATTTTAAAACTTGCATGTTCCCATGAAACATGTCAGTTTCTAGGACTGGCATTTTTCCGAAGGAAAAATATTTTCTTGAAACACTTGACCAACTCTAGTGACCACGTAAGATATAATAATTTGTATTTACAGATTGGGCAGAATGGAAGAGCAGAAACTGTTAAACCAAACAGCATCCACCCAACCTAGAATAACTAAAAGAGTTTCAATCCTTTGTTACAGGATACTGCTAATCAGCTGGGAGTATGAAAGCTTTCATCCTCTAACAGAACATTATAGTTTCAGATTCCTATCCAATCAATTAACTTATTTTGCATTACTTCGGGATAGAAAGACCTGAAAAGTCCACATTTATTTTGAGGAAAAGTCTTATGGGATTTTTCCACCACTGTTCTTGGATGAAAGCTCTTTGAACTGTGATATCTCTTCTCTTTTGTGGTAGTACCTCATTGCCCATAAAATCTCTGTTTTTCAGCATAAGCCACGGCATCCAAATCTGTCCCTGATTTCGGAGTTCAGTCACTCTTATCAGTGACTCCATGGCCAGGAATGTTCACTGGGGAAGTGAGGTCAGCTTTTGCTTGGAAGAGGTGGTGGGCTACATTTTAACAAAGGAAATACTTTCCGTTTTTTGCCGGTTTGTTTGCTTGTTTGTTTGTTCTAGATAAAATTTTCTAGAGTTTAGCTAAAACCCTGTGCTTCACTTGTCCATTATTTACCAAAAGGTTGCAGCCAAACCCCTGCAAAGCAATAATTAGAGCGCTTTACTTTTAAAGAGCATTTAAATGTTCCTGGAGCAGTGGCTGTTTGCCTGGAGGAGAGGGAGCAGTTGATATACATTTTGTTTCTTTTTAATCTGTCATCCAGCATCTCTACTATTCCAACAGTGGGCCTCCTGACTTTGTTCATTGTTTTTAAATTAACTGAAAAAATGTTGCTTTTTAAAGGTGAAAGTATAAAGAATTACAAACAGCCCAATGAGCTTTGCTACATCCTTCAAAGTACTGCTGCTCACTGGTAGTCCTAAATCATTAGCTGGGAGAGACAAGCCATTTTGGAGAACTCGTGCACTCTGCATTTTATACTAAGAGAACCTGGAGGCTTTTCTTCCCTTTGTCTCTTTCCATTTGGCTCCTTTGCAAGTGGAGCCTCTACTGACATCCACTGGTAGCCACAGGACAGCTGCACTCCTGCAAAGTGCTTGTAACCCACCCGTGCTAATCCCCTCTCCTGTGCCAAGTCACTGATTTAGTACCGTGCTAGATGTCAGCTCAAATGTTAGGTCAAAATAATGTAATCCTTCCAATTTCTCCCTCCTTCCCAGAGGAACAGCCCCTTTCCCCTTCCATGGTGGTAAATAAATTCAAGAGACGAAAACCTGCTAGGAATTTCTTTGGCTGTGCTCACCAATTAGCAGTACAGAAAATCAAACCACAGTTTCCTAGGTGTAGTGGGAATTTATAGGGAACGAGCGCTACCAGGAACATGAGCTTGTATGTTACTCATTATACATTTTTTTTTGTTGTTTAAACTGCAGTAAATTAAGACTTAATGATCAAGGGTGCAGGAATGAGGATTAGAGACCAGATGGGAAGAGCTGAGGGTGCTTTGCTGAACATGCTGTGCCACTGACTCTTTCTAGTCATTAATCTCATGGCCTGGCTTGTCCATAAGTACTACAAGTACTGCAGCGTGAGATGAGTGTAAAGATAATTAAGAATACACCTATCAGCAGTACCTTCTTCTTTCTCTCTGTGAGTTTTCCATAGGGGCATGTCTACAACACAATAAAATTCCAGGAGATGTAGGACTTTGGTTTGGGTCCCTGTAAATTCGCGTGTCTTTGCACAAAGGAAATGGAGAAAAAACTTTGGTGTAAATGTGAGACTTAGTGGGTAAATCAAGAGCCAAAACAGTGTGCTCATAAAAGTTTGGCCAAGTATGTTATTTTCTATAACTTTTAGCCAGTTCTTTGCACACTGACTTATTTCTTAGTTAATTAGCTTGGTAGCTATATTCAGTGACGAATTAGCAACCCTTACAGTTACTTACACTTACTTGTAATCTCTGCATTTCTTCTGTGTACTTCAAATTTTTCTTTAAATCATTTTATGGTCACTGTAGTCACGTTTCTCATTTCTGGTTTGATAAATGTAATTAGTAAGGAGGGCTGTTAAAGAACAGGAGGCCACAGTTTGAGCCATTCACTGTTTACTTTCAGAGGAGGAATAATAGCCATTTTAAGAATTAGAAAAGTATGGCAGAAATCATTAAGGTGTTTCCTTTGTTGGCATCACAACATCAGTGCCAACCTGCATCACTGTATCTGGAGCACAATACTGAATATGGTCATGGAGGCTCAGCAAAACATTTTGCTGATCCCAGATTTAGCAGTCTGCCTTGTCGTCCCACCAACCTAAGGACTTCCAGCAGCAAAGAGTCAGTATGCTTCTCCTTTACAGAAATTTCTAGAATAGGATTGACTACTTAGTATTTCCTGGAGAAAAGCACCAGCTGTGCTGGTCACTCATGGTGTTTCTTCTAAGCCACACTATTTCTACAGCAGCAAATAATTCTCACTGGTGGTAGCTGACAAAACTGAGGAGCTGAGTTGCTGAAAGCAGCAGCAGCAGCAGCAGCAGAGTTGATGAGTACATGTAAATCTGAGGTGCTACCCTGCAGCCAGATTTACCTGTCAGTCCTGGTGTGTGCTGTGTTTGAGCTCAGCCTTTGCTTGTGAGGAGCCTTACGATGGGCCTGGGGAGGCAGAGCTCTCTCTGCTGTGGTGACACTCACAGTGGCTACTGAGGGAAGATGTTTGTGTTTGTTTTGAGCACCATTCCCCAGCTCCCTGATCTTTTCCTGATGGCCCCACTGGCTCCCAGCCTGCATTTAGGAGGGTCACTCCAGCCCTTCATCCTTGGCTGCCACATCAGGGTTGTGTCTCTTGTGCTAAAGAGCCTCAAATGAGCCCTGCAGCAAATGGACAGTAGTTTTTGTCGACTGAGGTGTGGAAAAGCCTTCTGCTCCTCTGTTTCTGCAGATCTTTAAGATTTATACATTTTCAAAACCACAAATGATTAATCTGCAAGAAAGTGAAGCTGAACGACCGAGTGGTGGGGTTCCCAGGGACGTGAAAGGAGTTGTCCAAGCAGGCTGTTAGTGGAACCTAACTTTATTTGGCCAGGTCTTTGAGCTCCTCTGTTCCCCCAAGCTATTTGATGCTATTTTCCACTGTGCATATGCATCTGTTCATGTAATTTAGGAATTAATAGTTTAAAAACACTCCAGAAAATTACTTAGTATGTTTCAGCTACTTTTAAAATAAAACCTATAAATTCTGTCTGAATGAAACTTGTGGGGGAAAACAGAGCATACCCACTTCATTGCCCAGGCTTTGGTGTGCTAACTGAACCATGCACATCATCTTTATTAAGGCATCCACCACCTAACATCATAAGGATAAGCATTATTGTTTTCTCCTGGACCTCAAGCAGTATTTAAATTGGAAGTTGGAATGTCAAAGCCCAGAGATCTGAGTGTGCCTTTTCCTTATGGAAAGTTCAATGCTTGGGAGTTCTTAATCAAGATTGTCAGACGTTTCCTGCTCATTTTCAGCCACCAACGGCAGGCATAGGTGACTCCCTCCCCGCAGTCGGGGCGGACAGAGCAGCACTGTGTGATCTGTTGCCCACTGAGCCACCTGCAAGTCGTTTCGCTCCAGCTGTGGTAGACCTCATGCAGAAACACAGCCCCGAAAGAGCTGGCTCCTGGCCAACAACACTGTTAGGGGTTTTTAGCTCAGTTCTTTCACTGACCTCCTCCTGAGGAGCATAATTCATTAAGTACAGTATCATAAAGGCCATGGCGATTAAAAACAGAAAACACTGCCACCAGTGTAGCCCATAAAGGAGGGATCAACAATACAGTGTGTAGAAATATATATATATATTTTTTCTTGTTAAGTTCATGTTAGTTTATTCTGCTGTTAGGAGCTGAGAAGGAAATGTCTCCGGCCTTGCTTGCTTGGGATCTCTAGGTATAAGTTTAAATGGATAATATTTAGTCTGTGCTACTGTAAATCCCAGTGTGGGGCACAGCAGGCTGTCCAAAGTGATCATGCTCCTAAGCAAGGATGTGTGGCAAGGATAAGGGTCACGAATCAGAGCACTCCATGGAGTCCTCTGCTGTGAATGGAAATGCAAAATCTCATTTCACATCACAGCATCACTACTTAACGGGAAAAACAAAACAAAAGAGGGTAGGATACACAGGGTTAAGCATGCTCAGAGCCCATCTTGTATATTTTCACATGATGACCCAGAAAAACTGTTATGTTTAAGAACAAATATCATTCTGTTATCTAGTAAATGATTTTCTGAGTAACTCAGGGTTATGGCTTCCAGGCAAACAATCTTGTTAATGGATACAGGTTTGAGACATCCTAAAGGTGTAAGACACTGGGTGGCCTTTTTTGATCAATCAATCTCATTCCAAGTAGGATTATTATGAAGCTATGTCTAGGCTATACCCATAATTACCTTTGAATTGCACCAAAAGAAGAAATTTTGTTCATCCTCAGAGTCTGATGACTTGTAATGATGATTAGGAATAGGAAAGCAGACTTGGAGGGTTTTCCATGCAAAAGCTGAAGGAATTTGAAGTTTTAGTTAATTAATTGCTGCTCTTCCTTGTCTGGTGGTTGAAAAGGAAAAGGAAGACCAGTATTCCTGATGAGGGTCATACCCACTGTATAACCATTATATGTTTAATCACAGCCATCCTGCTTCCTCTTCTCTGGTCTTTGGTGTCTCATTTCAATTTTTTTTCCCCAGGAATTTATCACTTCTTCTTCAACCTGTCTGTAGGTGCAATTCAAATTTCATGTCTGACCAAAGCATAGAGACTCAAAAATACTGATAGTAAATTACAGCTGATTTTAATTAAATTAATACTGAATTGCTTCTTATTTTGCACAAAGCTCCTACATTCAGATGTAAATAATAGTGGAAGACTGTGAGAAATGGAATTAACTAAGGTGTTATCAGACATCTACAATAGAAGCTATAGTATGCAAATTTTTCCAACCTAAGTTGTCTTGTTCAGTTCTTTCAACTATTTTGATTGTTTTAATTCTCAGTTGGGATTTTGGTGGATCTTTTCCAATTTTTAGGACCTCTAACTCCTAGGGGAGAATGAGAACCTTAGGGCTGTTGTAACAACTACTGCAGTAAACATTGCATCGTCATTTTACCTCTTTCAATGTGCTGTTAATCTTCTTATAAGTGATACAGGTTATCTCCATTCAGAGATGGGTGAGTTCTTGAAGATCAGACCATTTTTTACCTGTAATGACAATTTTTTTTTAATGTACAATATGAAACATCCAGAATTTAATCCTTACCCAGCCTTTCTGAATGTGGTTTCCTAATTGAGTAGCCATACACACATTAATATGAAAAGTGTTTCAGACACAGGGCTTTCTTGCTTTATTGGCAGCATGATAAACTTACATAGGTATCAATCATCTTCAGAAGTTGAAACATTCAGTCTCTCCTCATTATTGGACCACAGCAAAGTACAGGACTCTGAGGGCTGCATTATACCTTGTGCATCATCAGGAACGAAGTGTTGAGGGATAACACTGCAACATGAACTCCCAGGGCTTTCCCAGTCAGTGCACCCCATCTTCAGTGATTTATCACTCTAGAAGAAAAGGCAATGTGCACCTTTTCCTTTCCTGAGTAGCTCCCCTTGGAGGCTTAGATGAGTGTAGGAACATGGGACTAACTTTCTACATGATCAACTCATTTAGCTCCCATTCCTGGGAAAGGAAGGTTGTGAGAAAGGAGTTAGTGGTTCTGATTGGGCTTCTGGTCAACTCATGCATTTGAGAATAAAATTTCCTTACTTGATTTCTTGCTGTTGGATACTCAGGACCAGATCCAGAAATAGAAGGGAATCATTATACTGTCCAGTGCTGTGATATTTAAAAATTATATGTAGGAGTGGCATTCAAAATATTGGTGTGTGTGCCAAAGTTGCTGAAATATGTAAAGATAAATGGTAGGTGGCTCAGAGTGAGATTCACAAAAGGTGTCTCTTTAAGTGAGAAAATAAAAAAAAACTTTGAAAGAAGATGTTTCTCTTGGCAGTTCCAGGATTGCAGTTAGATGATGCTGTGAAATGGATTCCTTGTACAAAACCCCTCCTGTTTTTCAGTCACAGCTCTGGAAGGTGAAAACTTCCAGATGCATTAGACCTATTTATAGATTATATTTTCATTGTTTCTCAGTGACATTCTTATATTACTTATCTAAAGCCCTTAAATTGGGATAGAGAACAGTGTAGGTTTTTCTGGTGAGGGTTTAGACAATTCCAACAAAAATTCAGCAAGCATCCCATCTGAACTGCCCTCTTAGGGCTATGTTTACTAACTAGTAAATTCAATAAAGCTAAGCTTCCCTCTTTGGCCTCTAGGCCAGCTGGTCCTCTTTGATAGAATCTTTATTATTACATTCTCTTGTTCTCCAAAGCAAGATGGTTGTGCTGAAATTGCTCATGGCAAAAGTCGTTGGCCTGTGGTAACTCTCAGATTGTCTGGGGGAGTACAGGTTGTTCTGGGTCAGCCTTCTCCAGGGACCAGCAACAGTAACTTCATGGCCACACCACTGGCCATGTGTTCATGGAACCAACACAGAGACACCTCCTCCCACTGATTTCAGAGGGGTCTCAGGGTGACTGGTGTCCTTGTTTAGGAGGTTATTCAGGTGCACAAGGTCAATGGCATAAATGTGGGTCCTGCTGTTCCCCAAAGTATCTGCTGGACTAGGTGCTCCACATTATTCAATGATAATGATCACCACTTTGCTGCCCTTATGAAAGAGTTATGGTGTCTGCCCACTGAGCTGACTTCATGTCTGGGCTGGTCTAAACTTTTCTATCAGCAATTTAAGCACATCTAGGAGTTCTGTTAGTGTACTGGCCATGCCATTGTGAAAAGATTGATATCACTTTCATGCAGAAGATACATTTCTGACATCTCTATGCTCTGTTTTGTTATTGGTGATAGATTAAATCTGGAAAGCAAAGCAAATTGTTTAAATAGTGGTTTCTTATTCTTCAGGTAATTTCTCTTTCTCTTATCATTCCATATATTTATTTATTATCTGTATTTTGGGGTTTTTGGGACATATTTTGCTAAGTAAAAGTTAATTTTGTTTGGAAGTTGATCTGTAAAAAGCAGATGAATAGTAGAAAGTTTCACAAAGGTTATAATACCTGCCCTGAAAGGGAACCTTAACACCAGAGGCAATTTTTAATTCTAGTATGTCGGTTATTTTTATTTGTGGTTCTACCATATTCTTTATTGCCTATAACTTAATTTTTCTGGCTATTGCACTATTTTCTCCCAAAAATGCAAAGCAAATATAAACACAGGATCAGATACACAGTCATGAGCTCATATGAAAAAGATCTACAGGAACTCGATACCAGATCATACAAGAAAGGAAGCATCTCCTCTTTCTTTCACTGTTCTGTTGTCACCTGAACCTGAATATTATAGGCTCTCCAACAGGGCTGGGGTCAAAGTAAGACGACACTGAATGTGTTTAAATTAACCCTGTTTTACCTGCTAGAATTTTCAGCCCTTTATTCAAGGTGTTCCACTCCTACCCAGCTGAATTGCTGCCCAGAGACGCCTCTGACTTGCCATTCCCTCTGGAGGGAGCAAAGGGTGTAAGTGGCTCAGGAAAGCTCCTAAAGTGGCATAATTTAGGCTTCTGGTACAACACATCGTGGGCCAGTCTGATATTTCACTCGGTTTCTTGGCTGAACGGTTAAGTGAGCAAGGGCTGCCTTCCTTACTGCTCGGAGAAGAGCAGCCCTTGGGGGAAGCCTGTGGGTTGCATCCCAGGAGGGCAGGAAGGGTTAACCCTTCAGTGGTCTCCAGGACCACTCGAGAAGTTATTTCCTATGGTAACAATGCAAAGCAAATGCTGCTTGTTAATACAGATGGGCAGTGAGCTAGGAAGGCATTTTTAAAGTCTTTCAGTGCTGCATGGTGCAGTGAGAATATGTGCACCTGAGCCAAGCAGAAGAATGTTTGTCCACAATTTCATTACTGTTTGTGTCTGAGTTAGTGTCTTCATTAAAATGATAAGTTTCTCTAAGAGCTGCAAATGACAAGTGACCTTATAATGTAACATGGTCCTGCTTAGTCTGCAGGAAAGTATTAAATGTCAGGACTCATAATTGTAAGGATTTGATATTTATGAAGGTCAGTTCAAGTGTGGGTAATATAACATAATATTATGTTTAAACTGAGATCTCTGTTCCTAGGAACCTTTTAAAACACCCAGCTGCCACTGCTGAAATTGTGCAATGATAGATGATAATTTTTTTAGACTTAACATGTATTGAGAATTTGCAGCTCATGTAAGGTTTGTATTAAAAGCTGATATGATATTTTAATTCAAACAGGGGTTAGATTATTAAAGTTGGTGAACAGCCAGAAGTATATAAATTTTTAAAATGTCCATTTATTTGACTTTTGCTTTTCTTTGTTTTTATTGGTAAATACATGAACAAATTCACCTGAATTGGTACACATAATTAATATTTTCATTCAAAAATTAGCATATTTTGCTTTTATTTGAGTCTTGACCCTGCAAACCAGTTTGTAATAAACTTTTTCAATGATAAAGGGAGAAAAAAAATTCCATTCCACAGGTTGTATATCTCATTAAGATTAATTTTATTCAGGCCAATTCACAATTCAAAATGCTGTAAATGAAAGACTTGAAGCAGCATCTCAGTTGTGTATTTCTCGCAAAGACAATTCCTTGTGGAGATTCTGTTTCTCTGGAACCCAATGACCACATGATCACAATTTATGCAGACACAGATTGAGCACCTTTCCCAGGAAGTTAATCTGTCTGGGTGGATGCAGGTTTGGGGTTATCATTAGCCATGAAACCTCACTGGATGGCCAACATCTTTCAGCACCTGGCAGGGTTATGCTTTGTGTTTGCATCTTTGCTCTTTCCATCATCAGGGCACCTCACATCTGATCAGCAAAGTGTGGAAAGTGCCCATGGAGGACATTTGATACTTTTCCTGGTTTCCACAGAGTGCTTGAGCTTTTGGCTGAGTCATCTTAGAAGGAACATGGAGAGCATGAGCTCTTTCCATGGAGAGCTGTCTCACAGCAAATGCCATACAAGAAACTAGAAAAGTAGGAAAAGTAGGTGATTCATGACAAGGGTATTATGAGGGTGGAAGGGTTTTTTAGTTATGGAGAGGTTATAAGTATGAGGACAAGTTTGGAGCTGGGCCCTTTATGCTTGTGGATTTATTGGTAGAGCTGTGGTTTGTTATTTAAGGAGGATTAAATGATGTGATTTTGACTTTTTAATTCTGCAAGCCTCCTGCCAAGGGATATAGATGCCTAGGACAGCATTAATGCATTAGCAAATGTAGGTAGCTATAATGTAGACAAGTCTGAGCAAATTGTCAAAACTCCTCATATAGTCAGGGGAGAGAAAGAGATTTTTAGGATGCAGTTACCAAAACGTTAGGTGAATCATTCTCTGAAAGAGTTTTTTTAAGATTAATATTTCAAATATAAATGTAATCTCTACTCCCTGTCTGTACAAGATAGTGAAAAGGCAGGGTAAGAGGTAAATAGGGTGTTTTAGGCAAGGGTCATTAATAGCTCTTCCTGGGTGAGTGTTACCTAGGATCCAGCTTCATCTTTATGAATTACAGGCATTTTACAGTTGTGTTTAATTTAGAAAGCCAGTCATGAAAAGTTGGCCTACAGTTTCCGGTTGTCCTACAGTTTCTGTTATATGCAATGGAAACAGAAGGCATAATTAAAGGAGGACCTGGGGCTTGGTGGATGGAATAGCTCTTTGTAAATAAAAGCTGATTTCTGTGGAGTCATGTGCCACATGTTACAAAATGCTTATGACACCTTGAAATCCCTCTCTCATACAGAGCTACCTGGGTCCAGAAGTCTATAAATGCTGAGTCAAACCCACAAAAATATTCAATCATGACAAGAAAATTTGATATCAGACTTGTCTAAAGACAAGAAGGATATATGCTTCAGCCCTAGTGAATCCAAAATTTTGTGTGGAATTGTTTTGATCATATCATCTCCAAGCTTTGATATCTCTTAGGAATCCCAGTTATATTCCATCTACTGCATTTAGCTGTCCTCCCTTCAGACTTACCTTTGCTTCAGCTATAGCATATTGCTCTCCCACACTTTTAGGTAGATCAAGTAATCATTCTTTTCAAATAACTGTTCCTTTCTCTAGGGAATGATTGCATAAGAAAAAGACAATAGGATGATGAAAGAAGTATAGTTTTCCCAGCAAAGGCAGGAAGAGAAGTGGCTGGTTTGGGTTTCTGAAGACTTTCCTTCACCTTTCACTGCCTCTGAAACATCATCATCTTCCCAGCAGACAGAAGACTGCAGCATCCCTAAATAACTTTTTCTGGGAGAGATCAACAAGAGGATAGAGCCTCCCATCAACAAAGGTTTCCTTTCCTCCCTCTTCATCTGGAACTTGTGAGAACTGGTTGGTAATTTGGAATGTGTGTTTGCCATGCTGGTAGCCCACTGCAGCCTGCCTGTACACACCAACAAACAACTCATAGAAGCTCAAAGATAAGGTTAGAAACAGACCACACAGAGGAAAGCTATCAGTGCACATGTCCTGTCCAACCACAAAGCTGGAAAGGGGAAGGTATCTGATTTAACTATCAAATTTAGTTTAACAAATTTAACTAACAAATCCATCTAGCACAAATGGACTCAGTTTGCAGCAGGACCCGAGGTGTCTTCACACCTCCACTAATTAAATCATTGAAAAAGATAATTACAGGAGCTATATAGATGAGAGTTCAAAGGAGAAAAGAGGAGTCTGCACAACAGTGAGGCAGGAGGTGGCTGATGAAAAAGTGTTGGAAAAGTAGTAAGAGTGGGGAAGAAGAAATGTGGTAGGACCTTTCATATGAAAAGGGAAAATTTTCCACTGAAACAGTGCAGAAAGTAAATAGGATAATACATGTAGATAAAAAAGAGTTTTTTGGTACTTCTGGGCAATGCAAAGAGGAATGACTTAAAAAGAGAAATTCCCTCATTAAAACCAAACAACTTACAATAAAGGGTGATCAAGTGCATCCCACATCAGTGCAATCACACATCAATTAGGCAAGTACTAGTGTAATTGCACATGGAAAGAAGAGTAGAAAGAGAGGGTGATTACATAGGTGACAACTGAAAGTGCATCCTTTCATCATAGGAAGGTTAAACTAACTTTCAAAGTACAAAAGGAGTAGCACTGTTTGGAAAAAGATGGAGTTGCATGTGTTTCAGAGATGGGGACACCTTGGCATATCTTCAGTATTGAAACTGTATTTTGTTAGTTGCAAACCTATATATGAAGTGAAATCTGTGCACGTATTGGGTATGTGGGAGGCTGTGCTGGACTGGATAAAGTGTGGCAGCATGTTGGATCACAAAGTGCATCCATTCTGTCCTGTGCAGTTCTCACTAGGTGGTGGTGGTGGTGGTGGTGGTGGTTTGAGTGCTGGTATATCTTTGGAAAGAAATTTCACTGCATTTCAGTGGTTAGAGTGATAGGAAAGAAAATGTAACAATTTTGAGTGTAGTCTGAATTAGGCTGCATATTTATGAATGTCTGTGTAATGGCAGCCTAGGTTGAACCAGCTCCTTTATTACTTTTGGTAACTGGTTGCTTTTGGTGATCCATGGGATTAAAAAAGGATGAAAATGTTGGTCAGCCCAGGCCTCCAGCTCCAGCACAATTTGCTTTGACTGCAGATGAACACCATGATGAGGTGAAGGACTAGCTCTGATGTATGGGAAAGAAATGCAGCATTTCCTTCTGCAAGGACCATGTGTTGTCTTTCATAGGAAAGTGTGCATGCTTTTTTTCCTTTTGATCTTTATACAGTATTTTCTCTGTACTGTTGAACTACACCAAATGTCTCTTTGAGAGTTAGGCAAACAAACATTAACCTTTTGCCAGCTGGTGTGAAATTAAAAAAAAAAAGGATTTTTAAAAATCTATTTCAACTGCTTTTCTGTCAGACAATGATTGTATAATTGAAAGACATCCAGTTGATAAAAAAGAACATGTTTTTTATTGGCAGCACAGTAACATGAGTTCAAAGACTGTATTTGCCAAGAGTGCATAACTCTGTAATGGCCGGCATACTTTTACAAGTGTTCTGTGGTATTACTGACAGAAAGATCCCTTTGGTCCAAGACAGATGTAAAATACTTCATTTAACAAATATTTACTCCACAATTATCTGAAAATGTAGAAAGTACAACCTGACATGTTTGAATATCTAAAGAACCTGTTTATGGGGTATTCTATTATTGTTCCTACATAATAATCCAAAAAATATAGTTGCAGGGGAGGCTGGATGATTTAGGATATTGGTAATAGGATACAAAGACTTTCACTTCTTGGTCAGCAGTTCAACTCTGGCTTAGGTTGGTAGTAACTCAAAATGATTGCTGCACTGTGTCTAGGGTTAATCACAGGTTGGTGCCTTCCAGCTTCAGAGTCCACCACCATAGTGGCCAAACTGGCCCAATGACCACAGGCTAGTGGCACTTCTGCAGGAATTAGGGAAGACCATGAAAGTGGCTGCAGAGGTGTAGGACCCCAGCACCTCTTGCAGAGAACAGTACAATTACCTACTCCAGGAACTTGTCACAGGTTTTGTCAGAACTCAGCAGTGACAGAGACAGTAAAAGCTCCTGCAGATGGAGCACCATGGAATGTCAGCAGGCAGGTGTTAGGAGACCTGAATGTCACTGGGAACTGTCACAGCAACAGCCACGCTGCTGGAGGGCTCTGTGGCATAATTACTGATGGGTAATCAGACTTGCTGAAGGGTGAGCTTTATCTCAGTTTTTATGTGGTGTTTTGAGTTTGGGAAGCAGCAGAACGCTGAGGATTTGGACATTTGATCAAGTCCTGTGGCTATCCCTGGTGGCCCTGCCTTTAACTGGGAAACCAAAGGTTGTTGGTGTCCATTTCCTATCACCAGGACCAGCTGCATGACCTAGCTCAAATCCACACTCTTCAAACTTCTTGCAGTCCAGCACAGGACATTGCAGTAAAGTTACTGACAGACAGTAATTCCTGACACATGCTAATGCTCAGAGTGTGCATGGGAACAGTTTTGGAGAATATTGGATTTGGAGCTGGCCCAGACCAAGACTATACCAGGGGCCACCTGAGAGGATGACAGTTCAAACAGTCCTGCTCTGGTGGGAGGAATATGATCAGGCACTCTTTAATTCAGTAGTGCAAGGACAGCTATGCCACTCTATCCAAGAGGCTTTGTTTTCCTCTTTGAAGTGAAAATTGTGGCAATTTTGGTTCTTGTGCATTTAGATTTTTTAAAATAAGATTTGTTCAATTGTCTGAGCCATGCTTCATAAAAGGCAACAAATTTGATCCTTCTCTCTAGTCCTGGTATGAAAATAATTGTATCTGAATTTAATTTCAAGATTCACAAGGTATTGCAGCTCTAGCTGATGTAATTTTATAGAACCACAGTTTACATCTGCAGTTTTCCACTTCCAAATATGTGCACATGGTGTGATTCTTGGGATTATCCTGGGAATGGCCAGGAGCTGGACTTCAATCATCCTTGTGAGTCTCTTCCAATCCAGGAGATTCTAGATTCTATGGTATTTAACACCTTTTCTCTCATGAATACTGTCAAACTGGGAAAGACTGCAGTGACATCTTGATGAGT
Source organism: Notiomystis cincta (assembly GCA_013398075.1). Classification (NCBI taxonomy): domain Eukaryota; kingdom Metazoa; phylum Chordata; class Aves; order Passeriformes; family Notiomystidae; genus Notiomystis; species Notiomystis cincta. The sequence goes on along the minus strand of VZRX01022237.1, from coordinate 581,748 downwards.
ACAGAGTTTTCGCAGGAAGGGAACAAATTCCAACACTGTGGCTTTTTTTTTTCTTTTTTTTTGAAAAAGATTTTAGGTTGTTTAAACATTCCTTGATTTCAAGTTCAGATACTTAGCAACAGAAGGTAGTATCCTGAAACCATTGCTTATTGGAATTTCCCAAAATGATCCAGTGTACTTCTACCATTTCAGTCCTAATTTGCCTTCAGGTAAAAGTGACAGAAATCTTTTTTTTAAATGATATTCTTTCTCTCTGTCAAATGCTGTGCTCTCTAGCAATGACTGATGACTCTGCACTTTGGGAGGTTGTTTAAAAATGTGCATACCAATACAGGTGGTTACTTAAGTTACATAAGCTTGAAGAAAAATGTTTAAACACAGAGGCTTGGATTCAGATAATTCAATTAAGATGCCTGAGTTAGGATCAAAGCCACAGTTTTTTCTCTTTAATTATTGGAGAAATAGGCACCACCAGGAGTAATTCAGTATCCTCCAGCATATAATTAATTACTCTGTAAGACCTGAACCACAATCTGCAGACCCCTGTCTGTACTGGTGGATAGGCAAAGGCAAAATCAATCCCATCCATGATGATGCTGCCCTAGGATGGCATGAGCCCAGGTCACTGCATCTTAGAGGAGCTTTCTTGGCTTTCAGCTGCTTTTGAGTATCTCAAACTGGGCATTGTGAACAACTTGGTTATACTTTTACCTAAATCACTTTCAGATACCTGAGTCCATATAAACTGACAGATTCAACAGTGGCAGACCCTGTAAAAGGCAGAGCAGTGCTCTCCATCAGAGAGGCAGGGACAAGGAGCAGGGACAGGTCAGGCTAAGCAGCCACACATCCTGGACACTTCTATTTGTTTGTTTTGGTTCTGCCACATGACAGTAGTGGATACCACTTCTTATTCTGCAGGACAAGAAAGCAGAAAGCTCTGCAGCCTGATGGCCTGGTGAGGGGCAGGCAGCCCTGTGCATGCCCTGGCTCACATCAGCTGGTTCCTGGGAAAATCTTTTCTGGCTGCAGTATCCCCAAAGGTTTTATGCCCCTTGGTTTTTTTATGCAGGTTTTTAATTCTGAAACACAAATTATCTCTGGCAGCCATATGGAACTCTGCACCCTTTATCCTGCTTTGGGTAAGGCAAAGTGGAGGACCAGGGGCTGTTTTCCCTCTGTACATGTTCTGCCTTCATTTGCAGTGTGCAGACTTTTGCCAGTCCACAGCACAACCCTTCCTGTCTTGTACATGCCTGGCCCTGTTGATTTGACCATGGTTGCTCAGTTACAAATGATAATGAATTGAGATTCAATGATGCTCTGTGGATGGAACTGACAGTGGTATTTTGGTATTTGTTTGGTATTGTTCATGTACTCGTAAATGAAAGAGAAAAAATAAATTACATCTTTTAAAAATGAAAAACAGACTTGAAAAAGTTGGTCTATAGATTTTTTTAAAGTGTACTTCTACTGACAAAGCTTATAAAAACATTCCAAAGTAATGTAGTGTGATGACCCTTGCTCATAATCACAGAAAGCCTCTCCAAGTTTTTTTATTTTTTAATAAGCCTATCATTAATCTTCAATGAAAATAATATAGATTTTATGAAGAAAGCTCAACAAAATTCTTGGAAAACTTACAAGACATTTAACAGCTGAACAGTGTATCTCACAAATGGACTTTAAAGGTGCTCTTTCAAACTGAAGCCTTTATTTGATCTGGTTTTATAGTTAGCAATTGCTTTGGTCTGAAACTTCACCCATTCTTTCCAACTAATAAACAAAAGAATCCTGAAATATAGCACTCGTTGGAGGTACAGCATGACAGCCCCTGAACCAATTAGTATTACATCTTAGACTATTGAGTTTGGATTAATTATTTGTTCTACGACATCCTACTGTACCAGAACTGTATATTTGTATATACTGAACCACATAAACCACAGGATTAGCAGTATTTATATACATAAAATAAACATGTAGAAGAAGTGATGGATTTTTTTTTAAGTTTTCTTTTGTGATTTTATTTGGTTTCAAATGTTTTCTCCAATAACTTTAATCTGGATTTCCTTTCTGATAAAACCCTGGTTGTTTGCAGATCCACCCGTCAGTTTTATGAGGATATCTTTGAGACATCACAATTATAAAACAAACTGGAAGGAAGAGCAGCTGTACTTACAAACAAACATCACAGGCACAATTAATCTGCTTCAAGGGTTTATGAGGGGAAGCATAAAATATCAAATAAAGGGTAATGGGAAATATTTAAAAAATGCTGAAGCTGGTAATAATCCACAGAGCAGAGCAGCCAGTGCACGTTCAGGAAACAAAATGTAGCTAGTAACTCATTTGGTTGGAAGCCACCCATTCTCTACCTCCCAACCTGAACTGCAGGGCTGNCCTTTTTGTTTTCACTCACACACCTCTGTGCCAACAAGTCTGCTGGAAACAGGCATTGAATCAAGCAGGTGTGTCATAATTTTTTTTAAAACTCACAGTATAATTTAAGATTTTAAAAACTAAAGATTCTTCTATAGGTAACAACAGATTCAACTCCAAAATTCCATTTTAGAACCTGAATTAGCTGGATAATGCATTTGTGATTTTCTTATCCTTTTCTTAACATTAACAGAAAGTTTCAGCATGTACCAAACTGAAATAGTTCGGTATATAAAATTTCCTGAGGTTTAATATTTGAGACTTCATCTCCTCATGTCATAAGTAAAGCGTTTTTATCACTTTTTGTCTCACTGTTCATGGAATCATAAATTATCAAAGAGACTCTGGTGGTCTGATCTGCTCATTGTGGCATTTCTGCCATATCTGTTATGTATTTCTAAGATGATTTCTTTTTGCTGTGACAGAATGTGCATTAATGGATAGATGTTGGCATTAATATGATATGAATTTCTATTTGTCCAAGAAAAGAGGTTTTGTTCAAGATGCACAACAAATATAATCAGAATGGTTCTTTAAAGAAAAGAAAAATTCTTGCCTCCTCTCAGTGGAACACAGAGCAAGAAGGTTCTTTTCTATCATAATGTTCACTTGGCTTTGGTTGTACATAAGCTTTTTATCAACAGACTGTCAGCTTGGGACACTTCCTATGAACGGGTCACGAGTGCCACGTGCTGTCTCAAAAGGAGCTGTGTGTTAGATCTTTCTTGTTTGAGCTCTACAAGCATGGAGGGTTTTGTCACAGGGACAATTCCAATTGAGACTTTGGTTTCAAAGGGTAGCTTAATTAGTCTTTTTGAAAGGACCTGACTGTGTTTGATTCTGATCTCACTTGAATTTAGGCAGTCTGTAAATGCAGTATGAGATTCTGTCTTGTAAAGCACTTCCTTGCTGCCTATTTTGAGGAAAAGGTATTAAAAAAAAAAAGGTGTAGCACTGAAAACAAATCAATTTTTAAAACATAAAATAAAACCCCATGTTAAAGAGCAACAGCCCAGTGAATTTTTCCAAGATGAAGGCATAGTGCCTTTGGATTCCTGCCTGTTTGTGCACATGAGGAATGTTGGTGTCTCGGGATAACCACTCTCCTTGTCATGTATTTTGCTTTACATGGACTCAGAACTGTCATCGCAATGCATATAAACATTTTTTATTTTCTTCACCTGCTCATGTGGCACCCACCTGGGGCCTGCTGGCAGCACACTTGGCTTCAGCAGGAGAAGGAGACACGCTGCCAGTTTGGAAAGCTAGCCCTGCTCCCTTCATGTGAGCTAAGCCGAGTCGATCCCTCACTGTTTTTATGGAGTGGTTAAGGACAGGGCTGAAAAACTTCAGCTTCTACAGAAAATTCAAAAACACGTGAGGAAAGTGAACTATAGCAGAGACTCAAACAGTCCCATCAGTGCTTTGGTGAGACCTCTGCAGCAGAGGTCCCTCTCCTTTGCCTTTCAGCTCTGAATTTACCGTGGTGACTGCTGAGTTTCTGTGTGTGCTGTGCCAGGTGGGCAGCGAGCACCCTTCACAAGTCAGACACATGGCACAGGGGCTGTTGTTGCTCTATTAACAAAACAGCTTGGACTGAAACCTTCACTGCTGCTGGGCTCTTCCTGGAGTAAAGGAAGTGTCAGCTATGGATTGCTCAGAGCTGGCTGAAACATTTATAGAGGAACTGAAATTTTCATTGATTTGAGTTCATGGATACTACATAAAAATTCAAGGCTTCCTGCTAGGTTTTTTGCATTAGTAAACACTTTGTTGAAACACTTTCCAGTGTCTGGCTGTCAGTCTCTGAGGCCTGAAAGCTGCAGGAGAATGGAAACAGCACAAGGGGAAGCTGTTAGAAGGTGTCTTTTGATGAGCAGGGAATTGAAACTTCAGTGCAAAGGCATCTTCTGGGCCATGAACAGATGTCATCCTTACAGCTGTGCACACCAACACACAGGTACTGGAATACGTGGCAACTGGGGGACTGAAACTTCTGTCCTGCTCAGAAGGAAAAGGTGTTCCCTCTTTTTTTCTGCTTATGCCTACAAGCTCCGTGGCCAACCTGTGTGAGCTATTTTGGGGAAGGGGAGTCAGAGAGCTGTCCCTGCCCATGCCTGCCTACCTTCATTTACTCATATGAACAGATCTTCTTTTGCTTTGCTATAATGGGAGCTGCTTTCTCTTGGAAAAAAATTCATTCCTAAACCCCTTTATTGCTGCAGGTGCATAACATTGTGGTCATAACTGAGTTTGAAATAGGAGAATTTTGTTGATTTATACTGAGGAGACAATTCCTGCTTGGAGTTAAGACTGACATTTGTTACTGGTGGGGGGAACAAATTGGGCACACTTGGATTTGATTTATGGGTGTGATCTTTGAAAGTGAAACTCTGCAGTGATGGTTGTAATGTAAATAACAGCACCAGGACTGCCACTTTGGAATATCCTGTGTACCTCTGGCATCTTGTTTCCTCTGTGTACCCCATTACCCAGAGGATGGATGCCTACCTGTATCTTTAATCAACCCAATCCACAACTATGTAAGTGATCAGAGTATTTTCAGGTGCAGTGCCTTACGAACAGCACTCGTATTTCAGTAATCCCTGCAAGGCTGTCTGGGACGTGAGTATTCCCACACACAGTGTGTGGCATTCTGCTGCAAAAAAACCCAAGGGTGTTTCCAGTTAAAATCTGGCCTTTGCATCAAGTTCATCCTTTGGCAGAAGAGTTTGTATTAGGTCATGAAGAAGTCCAATAATCCTATAAACACACATCCTAGAGGTACGGAGCTTTTTTAAAATTAGGACTATGTACCATGTTATCAACATTTATCCAGCTGGTCAGAAAATGGAAAGACAGTGAGAGACTATGCAAATATGTATATGTCTTTAATAGATTACTGAAACAAGCAGCAGAACGATTCAACTCTCTTGGGCTAATTCCACAATGATTTAAAAGCAATGTTTATTACAAAGCATGGAGTTCAAGCTGTGGAATTTGTCTCTTCACTTCCTGTGTCTTTCCACTCACACTCACCAGCACACACTGAATTCAGAGCTGTCAGACAGTTTGTGATGGTGGCAGGGATTTGGCTGGACCTTCTTTTAGGCATAGAAACTGAATAATTTCCGACCTGCCTGAGGATTTTGATTTCAAAGTTCATGGCTGTTCAGATCCCTGCTTCTGATTTTTGCCCACATCTATCTGCTAACATCTTTGTAACTGACCACTGTCAGAGAAAAGATTTTGGACTAGATGGGCTTTTGATCTGACCCAGAACATCTGTTCTTATGGCAAGAGATGCATTGCACAGGAAGTAGGTGATGCAACTTCACAGATTGCTGTTTAGGTCTGGACTGGAGTGAAAGATGCTCTTTTCCCCCCTGTAAAGCTGAAGATATTTTGCACTTTGGCCACCACATAGATGTGCCTCTTTCCTTCAGGGACACTCCAGATAGCTGTTCTCTGATGGAAGATAAGGACTGTTACTAATACACTCTGCCTCACTCAAACACATTTTTCTGCTTTGGCCAATAAAATCCTGATTTGTAGATCTTTGGAACATTCTGTCTGGTTTATTTATTGATTTATTTATTTACTCTTCCTGGCAGAAGGAAAAATGTTGCTTATTTGTTGGACACTAATTATGAATTTTATTCTGAGGTCTTCATGACTTAGATTAATTAGATGCTGTTACTGAGTGTTTCTGTATTTAAACACCTGTGGAAAGCAGGGAAAAGGATTCTTGAGATGCTCCACAGCGTTCTTTGGCTACATCAGCAGACCAAGCAGATCCAGAACACGCAGTCACCCGTGTTGCCAAGTTGTCCATATGGTTCTGAGTGAGACACCACTTCCACAGAGAGTTCTACCCTACCCTCATGTTCATTCCTCACTTGACTTAATTCATCAATGCTTTACCAAAAATCAGTTTTTTGTAATTTTCATAATTCTTTTTTTTTTTTTTTTTTTTTTTTTTTTTTTTTTTTTTTTTTTTTTTTTTTTTTTTTTTTTTTTTTTTTTTTTTTTTTTTTTTTTTTTTTTTTTTTTTTTTTTTTTTTTTTTTTTTTTTTTTTTTTTTTTTTTTTTTTTTTTTTTTTTTTTTTTTTTTTTTTTTTTTTTTTTTTTTTTTTTTTTTTTTTTTTTTTTTTTTTTTTTTTTTTTTTTTTTTTTTTTTTTTTTTTTTTTTTTTTTTTTTTTTTTTTTTTTTTTTTTTTTTTTTTTTTTTTTTTTTTTTTTTTTTTTTTTTTTTTTTTTTTTTTTTTTTTTTTTTTTTTTTTTTTTTTTTTTTTTTTTTTTTTTTTTTTTTTTTTTTTTTTTTTTTTTTTTTTTTTTTTTTTTTTTTTTTTTTTTTTTTTTTTTTTTTTTTTTTTTTTTTTTTTTTTTTTTTTTTTTTTTTTTTTTTTTTTTTTTTTTTTTTTTTTTTTTTTTTTTTTTTTTTTTTTTTTTTTTTTTTTTTTTTTTTTTTTTTTTTTTTTTTTTTTTTTTTTTTTTTTTTTTTTTAATTCTCTGAACAGTCTTGCAGAAAAGGAAAAGGTAGAAAATCTATTAAAATAGTGATTATTTCCTTCTATCTGGGATTTGTGTCACCACATCCAGGGTACTGCACCCAGTCCTGGGCTCCCCAGCCAAGAAAGACATGGACATACTAGAGCAAGTCCAGTGAAGAGGAACTGGGGTCCTTCTGCTGCCTGCAGCTACCTAATGGGATGGTATGGAGAAAACAGGGCTGGAATCTTCTCAGAGATGCTCAGTGATTAAATTCTGATGTGAAAACCACAGGAAATTCCAACTACATTTTGGAAACAGTTTTTCACCATGAGGGTGGCCAAAAACTGGAACAAATTACCCAGAAAATCTCTGGAACATCCATCCTTGGAGTTAACTCAAAGCTTGACTGGACAAAAACCTGAGCAACCTGATCTAAGTTGACCCTGCTTTGAGTAGAGAGTTGGATTAGAGATATTCAGAGGTTCTTTCCAACATAAATTATGCTATGAATCTATGATTTTATCCAGGAGATAAATCTAATGAAAACTTACCTTCTTTTCCTTCACAGACTATTAGTACTTGAGGTTTCTAAGTGAAGAAAGGCACATATTTTGTTATTTATTTGGACTTTTACTCCCTTTACTTACATCAGGTGTATCTAGACTTGTGTAATTTCAATCATCCTATATAAAATTCTAATGATTCATACTAAGAAAAGAAATTCCAATGAGATCTCATTTTGAATTTATAGCTCTGTTCTTTCCTGTAGGAAAAAATAAAATACTAGTCCAGAGAACTATGGGTCTCATTTCTGAAAGATTTTTGCTGTGACTAATAATTTTTGATGCCTCAGATTCACTTAATTTAAATTCTAATAATGATAATAATTTTTTTTTAAATATTAGAACTTGTTGTTTTGGTCTCAGTCACTTATAACCAATTGCAGTTAACAAAAGCAGAAAATACATCAGTGTGTCCACAAAACAGAAAATTGAATTTGCAATTTCAATATTTCAAATTGAATATGCAAAACCAGAGCCTTATAAAAGCAGAGATTATTTCTGAAAATCTGATAAGACCAAGTAAGTGAAATCCAGCAATCAGAATAAGTGCAGAATGCTAACTGACTTGTAATCAGTTTAAATGCCAATAAAATTGATGTCAGTCATTTAGGCTGTTCAATGAAAGACACCCTTCCTATTCAGATAATCAGTGTTGTAAAGACAGATACCCAAATCACAAGATTTCACAACCATAGAAATACTGTGATGAAAAAAAGGATGTGATTTATAATGTTAATACACTGAGCTTGTCTGGTGTGAACTAAATGTTCCTGCAACTTGAGCACAATCATTCATATTTGACTATTTATGGAGTCAATAAAATGAAGGATCTCTGTCTTCTCTCCAGCCAACTGACCTCATGAACATATGTTAGATCTCAGAAAGGGGAGTGATGACCATAAAAGTAGTGTTTTTCTGAAGAAAGAGGAGGAATTTAGAATCTCATTTGGTTTTCAGACTTTAAAAGATTTAGTAAAGGAGAACTCTTTGGATTATGGCTATGAATATATTCTCTCTTTCCTCAAACTCTGCATTCTTCCACTTTTCCAAAATAAATTTAAAAATGGAAGAAATGAACAAACTGAAATTAATTTTAAAATTTCTAATATCCATAGCTATTTCATGACAGATGATTCTACATGTCCTCTAACAACTGGCTGCAATGAGTGTTTGTGTTTGCTCAGCTTTGAACGTGTTTGTAAATGCACTTTCTTGGTGATGAGTGGCAGCAAAAGGAAAACACAAGAGGCTGTAATCTCACAAATTTGGAAGAACACTTGCTCTGAAATGGCTTGAGCTGATGTTATGAAAATGCTAGAATGTAAATACAAACTATTTTCATGCCAGCATCCTGGCCCTTGTGAAATGTGATGTTCATTTCCCAGACCTTTCTCTAGAGTAATTTGCAGTAATTTATAGCTACTGTGAACAGCCACGTCTCCTTTGTGCAGAACAAATTTGTTTGAAATATTAATCAGTTCCATGAAAGGAATTGCATTTTTGAACGTTTCCCACTGATACATGACAGAATACACAGTCATTACTCTTTTCTGTGGTTTTCCTAAAGGTCTTTTTTCCTCTCATTATTACATCAGGAGAATGGAAGGCGTTTTCAACACCTGCTACAGTAGCTCTGAAATGAGAAGTCAGAAGAAGACCATCTGCTTGCTGGCCCTTCCTCTTGTCACTCTGTTTACATAAACTTCTCCTGAAAACCACCCACTGTTTCCATACTAGGAGCATTTTTCACTTCTGGAGAAGGAGTTAACTAAGGAGAGATTTTTTTTTAATGAAGCCCTACATTTTAATGGAATTATATATGTCAAACCTTGCTAAGCCAATGCCACTGTATATTAGCAAAGTACACCAGTCATTAAGAAAGCTGTGATCAATGAGAAACCACTGAGATATTTACTTTTCAATCTACACAGTCACTGCAGATTGAACAAACTGGAACTTCAATGCTAAGTGTTTTTTCTTTCTAGCACTGAACCATGAAACATATCTTGAAGGAGTGTCAAAGTCCAGAGTCATCTGGCCGGGTTTTTTTTAAGTGTTCTAAATATATGATATTTAATGTTTAATACCAGTTTTACTTACCTGAAGATTTATGATGTTACAAAGTGCTGCAACAATGTAGTAAAGTGTATGCACTATAACAAAGAGAGATCAAAAATAACTTAATGGAATGATAAAATAATTTCATGTAATGATGCCAGAGATGGTATCAATTTTTGAAGAAAAATTCACCTTTCCTGGAAGCCAGAAAAGCAGTGGTCTCTAGAATGGATGTTGTTATTGATTGTCATTGAAAACAATCTTCATATTATTATGTGTGATCAAATTAACTTGTATGCATAGAATGATAGAATCATAAAATCATTAAGATTGGGAAATATCTCCAGGAACATCAAGTCTAAGCTTTGACTGAACATCACCATGTCAACTGAACCACAGCTCTGAGTGCCACATCCAGCTGTTCCTTGAATACTTCCAGGGATGGTGACTTCACTGCCTCCCTGGGCAGCCCATTCCAAGGCAGAATGACCCTTGATGCCAAACCTGAACCTCCCCTGGCACAGCTTGAGGCCATTTCTCCTCATCCTGTCACCAGTTGCCTGTGAGAAGAGGCCAAAGCCTACCTTGATACAACCTCTTTTCAGGTGGTTGTAGACAGTATTAGGTCTCCCCTGCGTCTTCTTTCCTCCAGGCTAAACACCTTCAATTTCCTCAGCCTGACATAATTTACTCTCTAGACCCTCCATCAGCATTTTGAAGCATTTATTGCTTCAGCACCTCAATGCCTCTCTTGAAGTGTGGGGGACCTCATTCCACCTAATTTGTAAATGTGGTGGAATCAGTTAAATCAGTTAAATATTCATCAGAGCTATTATAAGTGTGCTGCAGGCTGGATTAATTTCTCCTACCTATAAGCCCTTGAGTTACATAAAACCTAGAGCTTTGTTAGACAAACATGAAAGCAAAAGCTTGTGTTTTTCAGTGCTAGTCAGATTCTGGTGTAACATTAGAAAGTACAAAGCAATGATTTACATTCTTGATATTTAACAAATGAAAAAATACCATCTGTATATATTTGGTGCTTTGTCACTCTCAGGATTCTTGCACCAGCTCACATATAGTCATTCCAGTGGATGCAGAAAACTTTCAGTAAAACATGTGTTCTATTGTGGTCTCAGGGCTCACAATCCTGAGTGCAGTGACACTTCATTTTACACAGTCAGTGCTAAGGAAAGTGCTTGTCACATACAGCAACACAAAAAATTGCTTGTGATGTACATAGCCTGGACAAAAGTTCTTGAATTAAAATTTTCCAAATTTCAAATGATCTTTTCTTGGCCATTTATGTGCTTTATTCTTGAAAAATCCATATTCCTTTTCTTGGCTGAAGTGTCCCTGAGAGGCTTCCCCAATCTGACTGCCTGCTGCTGTGTTCCAGAATTGCTGATCACTTAGCACATATGGACCCCAGAATATTAACCTTGGCAAGATCCCCAGGCTCTTTGCAAAATAAGAATTCACACTTCCCAAGCCAAGTGTAAGTGGAAGGTTCCCACAACACTGGTGAATCCAGAAAGGTTCTCAAAAGTTCTTCACATCCAAACAACTGAAGAGTTTAAAGCTGTTGATGGGTAATTCTACTTACAGTCCATTCTTGTGGTAAGAAGCAAGTTATTAAATTTTCCTTTTGAAGGCATACTGCTTGAAGATGCCAGAAAATAAGAACTTTTCTTAGCCAGTGTTAATAATATACAGTTTGAGCTGGAGAATTTCAATTTATTTAAGTTCATTTTATTTTGCATGGAAGAAAACCTCCTCCTTAGTAACAATTTGAATATGGTAAAAATAAAAGTTTGGTGGAATTTTTTTGTCTGTGAGTCCCTTACCTGCTTATCCAGTAAAAACATGGATTCATCAGTCCATCTCAGTGCTTGGAGCTGGAATCAGTGGGAATAAAATCACAAGCAGAGGAAATTTATACTCCCATATTGACTTTAGGCTTTCCCAGCTATATTGGTATCCTGCCTCCTAACTCTTGACTCAGAGGCAAGTACTAGAAATACTTCTGCTGCTTGGTTTTACAACTTAGCAAACACACGGTGCACAGATTAAAATCTCCAAGAATTAATTCATGTTCATCCAAAAAGGAACTGCCACCTGAGGGTTACCACAGCAGAGGGGATTGTCCCTGAGGGTTCATGGACGTGGTGCACCCTTGCACACCACCCTTCTGAGGGAGGTTGATTTTAACACCAGGAGCTTCACAATAGGGTTCTTTTAGAGGACATGGAAGTTACTCAGTGGTTTCTACTTTACTGGTGGTAAAAAGATTTCCATGTGGTGCTTTCGTAGGATTCTGGGATATCGATCCATTCCTCCCTCTTATGATTCATTCTGCCACTTAACAGATTCTGTCTATACATATAGAACATGTACAGATCCATACAGCTGTCTTTGTACGTTCAGAAACCCCTCCTTTGATGCTGACATCAGTCCAGGGTACAGGCTGGTACTGAAGATTTAGGGTCTGATTTACTTTTGTACTCAAATAGACTGAACACTGTCAATTTTCCAAAATATATTCTTCCTTTTCATAGGGAATGGTACACTGGTTATCAACAGAGTTTACAGAAAATAATGGGAAACTATGGGAGAAGTTTGGCACTAAATTTTATTTTTGCTTCAACTCATTTCCACAGGTCAGGCAGTAAGAAATCATTAAAAAATGCAAGCTGGAAATATTGCCCTTTGGACAGTTTTGAAACTAAATTTAGCGTAGGAGAGGAGTGGTAAAATATTCCTCCTCCAACAAAGAGATTCTTGTAGGATTTATTTTTAGTTAAAATGTATCTGGGTACATCCGTAGCTCTTTGGAACTCCATCTAGAGTTCAACTGCAGCTTATTCTTCTTACAATGACATTCTACAACTGTAGTAAAAAAAAGATATGCAGATTTTTATTCCAGGTTCTTTTAATCTGACTGATTCAAGTATCAGTAAGGACCTATGGAAGGCAACATACACCTGACTGTGGGCTGTGTGATTCTGCTTCTTTTCACCATTCCCTTAAGTAGATAGGTGAAGAAAATCAGCTTTAAGCATAAAGTGCAGTCAAGCACTTCTCCTTAATCAGGATCACACACATAATGAGATATAATGAGATATAATGAGATTGACAACAAACATCAAGAAACCAGAAACAGCTAAGAGGACTACTGATGGCACTGGGAAACATTAAACCATTACTTGCTGTATATTTACCTACATAAGTAGGCAACCAGTTAAAAGAAAAAGAATAGATTCTACAGCATTGTTCTGATTTCTGTACACACAGCACAGTTAAAGGATTCTTTCCTCTCCTATGTTTGCAAGCATTTGTTATTTCTTAGCCAAACAGTTTGCAAAAATATGAAGTGATAGAACTAGCTGAGTCCCTATGGAGAAACAAGTGCTTATCTGACAATGATGTCTGCTGGAAAAAACACAGCATCCCTGGGTCACTTGCAAATTATAACCTCGGGCCATTATCATCTCATAGCCCTTCAATAGCTTGTGTGAAATGTGTTGATGGTCTCAATCCAATTCCTAGCAGACAGGTGTCTGCATCACTGGAATCACCAGGTGGAGATGACTAAATTTTTTCCCATTAAAAAAGGTGATTATAGGTAACACAGTTTACAACATTAATATAAAGTACTTACAGTTCCCACAGCAGATGTTACAGAAACTTGGAATCCTGCTCACTGGAGAAAATTGTGCCCAGATGCTTGTACTTAAACTTTATGGTCCGAACTCTGCCCTCAGATGTACACATAACTCCCAGAGATTTCAGGGGGAGTAATGTTCATGGATGTCAGGGCTGTGTCTAACTCTTTCACAGAGCCCATATGGATTGTTCAAGTGTATTTTGGAATGTGTGGTCAAAACCCAGCAGCATGACAGAAAATGATGAGGATGATAATAGCAGAATAGCTCATATGAGCCTCATTCAACTTCAGGACCAAAAGATACCAAGGCTTTCTCAAACACAAATTCATGTTTTGTGTTCTGATAAATCTCAGCCTCAGAGACTTCAGAGAGTTTTGCTTTCAAGAATGGTGCAGCAGGCCCCTGTGGAGATTTTAACTGAGTGTCCTCTCCTTATTACTGCTCTACTTGTGTGTCAGCCACTCCTGGAAGCTCTAGCTTGGTTCAAGACATCAGTGTGTGCACTGACCCCCCAACACAGCTCTGTTTGAGGTCACATCCTGTGCCTGTCACCATAGCATTTGCATGCTTGTATATAACAGCTTGATCTTTGACACACTTAATGAGAACATTAATTTTAAACACTACGTGAGCTGCTACACAATCATTATTGTTTATTAGTTGATTTCCTAAACATTAGAGCATCAGAAGAGCCCAAATTAAAACTATGTTCAAAAAAAAGTTTAAGGCATACTAACTATTCTTTTCTTTGTGCATGTAATTTTGGAGACGTGATACGATGTGCCATAAATTTAGCTAACACACTGTGTGATTAATCTGTCAGCATAATCTGCAGATAATGTCCTAAGGGCTGTTGTAAATCAAGCTCTTAACAAAAGCAGAGGCTAGAAATAATGTTTTTAATGGTCATTAGTAATGATATATAGAAAAACAGGATAACCCACTTTAATGTGGGATTTTGAAAATTTAAGTTCAGCACTGAATGCTGAGTGTATGACATGTACAGCTACATGTTCCCTGTAGGGAAATAGACACATCAAAATGTGTTTAATCTAATCCTGAAAAGAGTGGAATGAAAGCTTCTTGGAGACTCCTTCGTCTTTTTCTTATGACTATTGAGTAATCTCAGGATAGCACATTTTAATAAAATTACTAATTTTTACCTTTCCCCTTACCAAGAAGATTATGCTGGAAATGTATGATTTACATGGCTACATTTGTCTTTGAGCAAACCAACATCTGTGCAGGAATTGTCCTTTAAATAACACCAATGAAGATATGGTCCTTCAAACAAATATTTTATTTCAAAATTTCTTGGCTCTGCAAAATACACAAATTTCTGTTTTAGGAGGATCAGAACTAGTTATACTGCAGAGATTAATCATGGGTTGAAAAGTATTTTGAAAATATCCTAGTAAGTCATTAAAGAAGTTTTAATTTATTTTGGAGCCATAATAATAATAATAATAATAATAATAATAATAATAATAATAATAATAATAATAATAATAATAATATTTACTCATTACTAGTTAGTATTAAAGAAAGAAGACCAGGAAACCAAATGAAGGTACTGCCTGGTTCCTATGTCTCAGTGCAGCCAATATGGAAAATAGAGAGTTGAGTATCTTCCAGTCTCCGCAGGTTCTTGCATTTTGATGAAACATTTGCTTACTTCTGGTGGAAAAAAAAGGCTGAATGTCAGACACTGCAGAATTTCAGGAGATCTTCTGGAGAACTGAAGTTCTTAGGAATTTCATAGTGAAACCAGGTAGGAAGCACTGTGCTGACAGAAGAAAAGAAAGCAGGAAAGCCTCGAGAACAGTGGAAATTTTTGTAACAGAAAAACTAAGATCAAAGTTTTACTTAAAATACGAAACACAGAAACCAGTAAGAAAATGAAGACTGGTACAGATAAGATAGGAACTTCTACATGGCACTGGTATGAAGTGTAGAAAATACATGATCATATCAATAATAAAGGAGAGAAAACAAAAATAGTAAATGATGAAAAAAAAATCATTAAATGTGAAACTTCCATTTACCTTGAAAATTCTTAGTAGATGGCCAACCTGCTAAGAAAGAAATCCCAAATATAGAAGCTGCTGATAGGTGGGGTTCTTTTGCCTAAACATGGGCAACCAGGTGCATTAGAGGTACCTCAAACTACCCAAGATATCTGAGTGGAGATGAGAGAGAGGTTTCAGGCCTTCAAGGATCTCTCTTTTCTGCTGACTCAAGTGGAGGCCATGTAGGACACAGCTCAGTGCCTAAAATGATGCTGAATCCTTCAGTTTAGACAATGGAATGTCTCCCTGGGTTACAAAACAGATTGTGCATAACTGCTGAAGTACCCTCAGGTAAGACTGGAGAGACAATGCTGTAATAAACTGTACCAAGGAGCCCAACTCTTCTCCTCATCATGGATAAAAACCTTTGTTTCACTGCATGTAGGAAAATGGAATATCACTAATGCTAAATTACCCCTATCTGAATAAGACAGATGTTTTGATTTTAAATTTCTAATATGAAGTTATTCTTTCTGACACCACAAGTGTATCACTTCTGGTTGGGTTTGATCATGTTGGCTTTTTGACCTCTACCCATGAAATCACCTGATTACTTTAACCTCTTAATCTCTGTCTCTGATATTTTCTGACTGCCTTATTTAATGTTAATGTGATTATAATTCAATATTGGAAAGACCAACAGTTTGCATTTATATTCTGCTATTCTGCTTTTCATACTGTGATGTTAATTTATTTCTAAATTATTGTCAGCACTGGTTGTTACGATTGAATTGAATAAGCATCATCAATATTCATTGCCTTGGGAAAGATGAAGGATTCCTTTTGGGGGACTTCAGGAGTCTGGGAAATGCTGGCTGGTGGCTGCATGTTGCCAGAACTGAATGTCCTGAGAATTTAAAAATATTGTTCGTGTTGATTGTCTAAGTCAGAACGTGTTGCATACGGCACAGGACAATCCCGCGTTAGACACTAAGTCAGTAGAAGAATTTCCCAATGCTTGTGGTTCAGCTCAAGTGTTTGCAACTTGATTGTAGTTGCTTTGAATAAACATAATAAAATCCTAGCCATCTGTGCACAGCTGTGTGATGCACACAGGGACACACACCGCACGCACCCCCAGATGCTCTCACACACATGCACTGGTGCCTGCAGCGTGTGCCTGTGCGTGTGTGCATGTCTGTGCACACCCCCCGTGCCTGGCAAAGACCACTCGCACAAAGCTGAAAGCAATTACAAACCAAATCATCTGGGAGGAAAAAATTAATCAGAAAAATGTGAGTGATAATTAAAAACTGTTTACTTCAAACCCTAAACAGCGTAATCCCATGGCTGAAAACCTTGTTTAAAAGAACCAAAACACTTACCAATGAAAGCAGCAGTAACTATACCTATATCTGTAGCAGGTGTAGCAAAAATTCCCAATTTACAATGTGGACTTGGATGAGGGTTTTATGCTGGAAGCTGTAGAAAACTGACACTGTTAGAGGAAATCTGACTGTTAGTGTTAAGGACAGTATGAAGAAAGCAGGTTTTGGGACTAAAATAAAAGGAAAAGGTTATTGATCCAGTTCTAGAGCAGTAAATAACAATACATACAAAGACATCTGTGTTTAATATATATTTTTACTCTGAATGAAAAAGATAAATAATAGCTTATATAAAATATAAGATAGTCTAGTAATAATCAATGTACTTAAATAACAATCAGCATTAGATCCAGTTTTTTTCATTTGAAATTTTTAAAATAGCTGCCCAAGGAAGACATTAGAATCTACAGCATTCTCTTTCAGTGAGTATTTCAGGACTTTGGAAATGCCAGACTGTGAGAACAAAGATAGTGCCAAGACTAAATGTAAAAGGAATAATTGTACTGGTGCTAGCAATTACAGGGTTGTCACGGGGAACTGATTTCAGACAAAAGTATGGAATATATGTTAGTTCAACCAGATTCATAACAAATTTGAAGAATTTAATTAAAAGCAAGCATCATTTGCTTATGAAAATAGATTTCAAAATATTTTGATACAGCAATAACATTACAGCAACATATTACACTGATGATAAGAGAAAAAGGTCAGTCTAATATATTTTAATTTTTGTTAATGTTCTTTCATTAGGAAGGAAGGGGCATGGAACAGCATTACATTAAATAGAAGTAATCTGCCTAAAAAATAGACCCCAATAAATTATTTTAAACAGGTGATAAAGAAGATAATTTTTTTTAAAAGGATCAAAAATGATAAACAGCTGCAAACAGACTTCCCAGGTGGACTAATGGATTCATTCATCAATAGCTCCTCAGATTTGTTACAAACCATACTGGGGCTTTATTTTGATGTCCACAGTGCAAAGATCTGTGAAGAACAATGAGATGGTATTAGAGAAGGGCACCAAGGAATGAATCAATTTCTGAAGAACTCACTAGAAACTAAATCTATTTATCTGAGTTTTAACACCAGCAGGACATCAAACTCCAAATAAATCACCTCCCTCCCCCCCACCCCTTTTGGTACAGGAAGGACAAAAAAGGAGGTGTTATGGGTTGAGATAACAATTTAGTAAAAGCACATAGCAATGGAATAAGACACAATATCCATTGCAAAACAGCAGAAGTATACAAAAAAAGAGGTAGTGTTTTTTCCACAAAAGGATATTAGGATATTCACCACCGGGAACAAAACCAAGACAGCAGACACCTCCTGAAGGTCGTGTCCCCAGAGAAAGGCAATATGGTGACAGTTCCTGTGCCACCTGGCATTTGGGAACAAAGGCAATATGGTTGCCTACTAATAATAATTAGTTTAGATGATGTTTCCCACCCACCTGCCCAAAATAACTAAAAACAGTGATAAAAACATCGGAATCTGGATTGTAAAACATTGGAAGCTGGATTGTCTGAGGCCACACTGCCCCCTGCCAAGGTCCCCTGTGCAGGGACCTTTGCAGCAGCTCCTACAGCTCTGCTGCTGCTTTTCCCACCACTCCACCATGCTCCTTTCATCTCAGCTTGCCTGGACTTGACTAGGCTGGGATCAGCCCCGTGGCCAGGCTGCTCCCCTGGTGCTCTCATTTCAGCACTACCATCAATCACCTTTCCTCTGCTGGCCTTTTCAGCACCAACAGTCCATATCTGGTGACAATGAGAGAGGAATGACAAAGGGACCAAGACAAAGGGGTTGATGCAAACACATTTCCAGAGCGAGGGAAAATGGCCAACTTCCAGTAAGGACACCCCTGCTCTGCAAAGAATAACAACCTGGGCACACCCACATGGTGCTAAACTGACCCCTCAGTAACCAGGACATAACCTTTGGTCTTCTCTTAATCCACTTGTCTGTTTTCCAAATCTCTTAAAATTTTGATATGCACAAATTATATGTTCCCCCAACAAATGTGGTTGAATTTGGTAAACAAGGTCAAATTTATTGGCAAGCTGGGAAATGTAGAATCAAAGAATGGTTTGGGTTGGAAGGGATGTTAAAGACCATCTACTTCCAAACCCCTGCCATGGACAGGAATACCTTCCACTTAAGTACCATCCAACCTGGCCTTGAACTCTTCCAGGAATGAGGGATCCACAACCTCTCTGAGCAACCTGTTCCAGTGCCTCACCACCCTCACAAAGAATTTCTTTGAAATATCTAAGATGACAAAATAACATGACTATGGGCCAAATAAACCCTTCCCTGCAGTCACATTCCCTATCCCTAGCAAGATCATCATCTCTTAAAGTGAGAAATGCCCGAAAATCCTTCAAATCTATTATAATGCTGCTGTCTTCAAGTCCAAGGCATGTACAACCGTGATAGTGATGGTGGCAGTTTTACCAACAGACACCTTCTAATCTTCTCACCCAAACTCCAGGTGGTTTCTGGAGCTGCTGCTTGGTGGGATGGGGGGTGTGGAGGATCATTTCTTTCAGATTCTTACCTCTACCTCCATCGCCCCACCTTAAACCCATCAGGGATAGCCTGGGCTGCCCCTGCCAGGCTGCAATCACAATGTGTGCAGGTTTTCCAAGTTCCCTTGGGATCCGTTGATATGTTCCTGAGATCATTTTTGGCTGCAGCATGGAAGTGGCCTGTAAGTTGCATCAATTTGCATCAAATTCTGCCTGTGAGTCTCTTTTCCTGCATTTAAGTAGCTGTGGTCTCACCATCTCTCGTCTCACTTCATAATCAGAGGAAACCATCCTGCCAAGCCCTTCCCCACTGCAGCTGGGTTCTGCAGCCCCTCACTGGCTCTCTGGCTGAAAGTACTGGCTGAACATCATCTGCAGGTGACAGGGCAGGGCCAGCCATCAGGCATTTACAACTTTTAAAAGGGAGGATGAGTTAGAATCTCATTAGCTGTAGGTTTTTTGCCATGGAGCAAAACCTTTTAGTGATTTTCAAGTATCCTTGGCATTTCTTAGTAGACAGTTTTCCTAATGGCCTTGTGAAAATCCAATAGGCTGGAAGTGCCAGTAATTTGCAGATCCTTTATGTCCAATGTCTTGATTAAAGGTTAAAGTTCAATTATTTTAGATCTCAGCTATATCACTGCCATCAGTTACCATAGTCCTTAAAATGTATTTCTGCACTTACTGATAAGCAGCAAAAAACTTAGTGGAGGATGACTTCTCATTTCTTTTAGCTCAGGGAGTGGCATGGAATCTTATTTTTTTGTTTGCATTTTTTTTCCCCAGGTCAGTTGGTTAATTTTTTGCTTGTAAAATCAGTTCCATCTCCCAGGGCAAGACTTATGCTGGCAGTGTTTGTCAATCAGCTCTGCTACTGGTATATCCACAAGGGATTTCTTTTACAAGAAAGAGACAAAAAAGTACAGGCGAATATCATAGAATCAGGGTCTTGCTTTGACATAAACCTTGAACCACATCTTGTTCCTCAATAGCAACAAATTTGTTGTTCATTCCCAGCTTTCCTATAAGAAAATTTATGATCCAAGCAGAATCAACAAATTGAGACCAACCTTGACACCAACCTGTGTTCATGACTGCAAGTTGCTTTTTTTTCGTACTTTATATTATTGCATTTTTCTCCCATGAAGTTTTCTGGTGGATTAACATGGCTAAAGAAAACTCACAAATATTTTGCTTAAGATTTCATTAATTCATTTTTCCAATAATCTATATATCCCATTTTAACATTGTCAACGTGGCAACTTTAAATGTTTGGGTTTTTTTAAATAAGCTAAAAGACTTGTAAATATTTTAAAATTAAAACAGCTTCAGAATTTAGATTATTTGTGAAAAAAATTTTCATTTTTATCCTTGCCATTAATCTTAATATCCTGAGCGGATATTTTAATAACTAGAACAGACTGAAATAGTCTAAAATTTTAAAAATGAAAAGAGATCATAATTATATTTATTGGTGCACTGAGTTCTCAATGGCAAGGGAAATTAATTAGTCTGAACATTTTCCTCAAGGAATATGAAAATAGAATAAAAATAGACTCCTTCATTTGTTAGAAAATATCTTATAAGGATTGATATTGTAATTACAAGTCTTGTGTAACCTCTGTGCCAGTAATCTTACTGAGCTGAGCACATTTAACATATGAAGTTGAAGAAGTCAAACAAATATTTTGCAAAAC
The DNA here is from genome assembly GCA_013398075.1 of Notiomystis cincta. Taxonomy (NCBI): domain Eukaryota; kingdom Metazoa; phylum Chordata; class Aves; order Passeriformes; family Notiomystidae; genus Notiomystis; species Notiomystis cincta. The sequence goes on along the minus strand of VZRX01022237.1, from coordinate 560,895 downwards.
AAGTCAAAGATCTTCTGAGCTGAGCCACAGCGACAGTTAAAGTCCTGTCCTTTGGGAGAAGGGAGCCAGTTACAAACCTTCAGCATAGATGGCTTTGAGTAATTTCCTTTCTGACTTCCATAAATCACAGAGTACTTTAATTGCAAATGCATTACCAGTAGACCATGGCCTAAACAGGATTATGGACTTCCACTTGTTCGTAAGATTAACCCATGTTTTTGTAGTTTACTTAAGATCCTTTCAAATGTTTTTCTCTTATCTGTAAACTATAATAGTGATTGCTTATCAGGCTGCTTAATTATTAATCTCTATTACACAAATGTAGTAATTATATATTATTTGATATAAAACATAATTTTGTTAAACACTGAGTTCATTTTATGGCTAAATGAAATGAGAAGTAGGAAAGGAAAAGACAAATATTGAACTTTTCCCATTTAAGCCTCACATTTTCCAAGTTCATAAAGTAGTAGTAAAAATTAATTCATTTTGCAAACTTCTGAGATTTTACAATGATGTTTCAATCCAATGTATACAATTTGTCTGCAAATTCTAGAAATGTTTTTTCAGCCTCATTTGAAATAGAATGATTGGTTCCAATTGCTCAGTCAGTCATAAGGTGTTCATTCTGTTAATTAAAGCTTTCCAGATATGCTGAATTCAGCCCCTCTAGTCAGGGAGCTTCAAAAGGAAATGTTTGTTTTTCAGGAATCTTTTATTTCAAGAAAGTGGAATAACCTACTCTTCACAGCCATGATCCATAGAATAAGATGTAACCAATTTAACTTGCAGAGAGGGACAACTTTATTATGTATTAGGTAAAAAATGCACAATCAAGGAATGGAATAAATTTTCTGAAGAGGCTGTAGAGTCACCAGAGGATTTAAAACCAGAAATGCTTGTGCCCATAATGGTGAATATATGGACTCTGTGTGGGCATGTGAATACACTAAATGTGTTAGTCATATAATTTGGGACCCTTTTTTATGTTACCCTCTGATTTTATATTCTTTTCCTAAGCCTCCCTCAGATTAGCAGTAGGACACTCAGGGGTGCAGCATGGAAAGAAGGACATACAGAAGGATGTGCTACTTCCAAAGCAGTGTGGAAAAGAAGAATAATAAATGAGAATGAGCAAGAACTCACAGTATATGCAAGAGATCGTGTTTTTATCACTTAACACTGGCAATCACTTTAACCACTGGCAAATGATTAGAATTTAGTGCTGGAAAGCTTATAAAATATAGACTTGAAAAACTCACCCAGGCCAGCACAGTAAGGAAGGGATTCTTGATTGTTCCTTGAAACACAGTGGAAAAGAACAATTCTTCTACAAAAGCCAGCTCAGAGAGAAGTATGCAGTAGGCCCTTTTCCAACATAAGACTCACCAAATGGTGATGAGGAAATTAAATTTTCTGTTTTGAGGCAGAATATGTGATAATACAGTTGGATTGAAGTGTCCTCGATAGGGGTGGTCTGTGTTAAAGAGAGAACTGGATTTGGTATAGTTCTTTGCAGACTCCAGCAGCCATCCATCATGAGATAATATTTAGAATTTTGAGATGATTCAGCTAGCTGAAAGCTTGCCTTCTCTCAGCTTGTTTTGCTGTTGTTTATATTTCCTGTGCTTGTATATTTTATGACTTGGATAATAAACAATAAAATATGCCTAAACTCTATTTTATGACTTCTAGTAATAAATAATAGTTTGGACAGATTTTGGGATCCTTCTGGGATACAAATTAGCCTGCTTGCTACCCTTCTATATCAGCATTGATGCCATCTACTTTCCACTGAGCAGTGCCAGAAGTTCTTGGAGGTCATGCACGCTGATGCTGACTCGTTTCTCTTCCTGTCTCATGCTGAAAACTGATGAAGATGTTGTACTTCAAAAAAGGAGTGTGCCTTGAGGAAGATATTCCTGGCAACATATCTACAAGCTAGTCAACAAAAATCAAGTGTCTGCTACTAAATTTGCAGGGTCTGCCTGACTTTTTTCCCTCTAAATATCCTGGCCCAGCATTTTAATGTAAATGCTTATTAGTCAAAACAATGAGAGGAGCTTTAAAGAATTGGCTGCAATGCACAGAGGGTCCTGTGAGAACACTGACAGTTAAGTGAAGCCATGTGAAGGAGAAAAGTATTAAAGACTGTACAGGACTCAGAAGATCAAAATAAAGTTATCATGGACATGGGTGTTATATATACATATCCATGTTTATCAAAGAATGCTGTAGAGGCTGGCCTTAATCTAAGGCTGAGTGTAAAGCTTGGGAGAGGGAAGGGTTGTCTTGCAGAGCAGTGAGGATGGAAGTGAAAGGATGTCTTCTTTGGTGAGAAGTATTTCTGAAAAAAGTGGACCAGAAAACAAAAGCAAAACAATATAGCAATTGAACCAAGATCATGCACAATCAGACGAGGACAACACCTCCTTCTCAGAAAGTGCATGTGTGAAATGACCTACCCCACCATGACAGACATAACCTGGGAAAATAGAAAGGGATGTTTCTTTGGCTCATTGGAATTATGATTAAAAATCCTAATGGGCTCACTGCAGCCAAATGTTTTATGCATGTTTTTTGGAAAGACATTTTATCACCTGATTATGTATTCAGTCTGGCATGAAAATGCCAGCTCTTCTGACAACTGCACATGGTCAGAGAATAACTTTTACTGAACAAAGGGGGTTTTCCCTCTTTTTTTTTTTTCTTTTTCATAAACTGATGAAGAAACTGACATAAAATACCACCAAAAAATGGAGCAACCTCCAGCAAAAGGTAAAAGTAGGTTCAAGATGTATGCCACAGAAGAAAAAGGGTCCTGTACCCTTAAGCTGAAGTAGTACCAATTGAAAACTATGGGCAGAAGAAGTTATTAACTTGTCAAGTCTTCCTGGAGAAAATGTTCAGGTCCAGAAAGAATATTATAAAAAGAAAATCAGAGGATATGATGTTATGTCCACCTGCAACATATTATATGCGTATAAGGGCTGTTTGTGCACATGTGTTTATGTGAATATTATGTGTATATTTCATAGTAAGTAAATGTAATGCACAATTTTTGATATACAATACATAGCTGTCAGTGAAACAGATGGATATAGGGCTGTGCTTGTCTGCTGAGAGGATCATGGAGGAGCTGAGGAGGTCCTACTGGAGGTAACTGCCAGTTCCCAGAAGATGTTTTTCCCTTTAAATGAGTAGATGCATTTCTTCACAGAAGGACTAAGACTATATCCTTCTATATATGACCAACACAGTTTTGAATAGAAATTTCAAACTATGAAAAGTGTTGTGAAGTTTCAAAGCCATCAGGCACTGATAAAAATTTAGGTGATAAGTGCATATGAAATGCCCAGGATAGGAAAAGCTGTTAAGAGTATGGGTTATTTAAGAAATATCATGCTAATATTTTGTGCTTACAGTCTCTGCCAAGCACAGTCACGTGGTATTTACAGACAGGATTTCAGGAGGATGTGAATATCCATGTGTTAGATCCATTTTTCCACCTCCTTCTCTTCTGGTGAAATATTCATGTAAAACACTTCATGAGTTTCCATATTTTTCTCTCTTCCACCAGCCTCACCACAATGCCACACATCCTAAAGGCTGAAATGACCAAGGAAGAGTGTTGCAGCTGTTTCCTTACTGCATATGGAATGTTTTCACAGCTATTGACCCAGTGCAAAGTTGAGAAATGTCTCCAGTCCACCTTCAGCAGTTTGGAGCAACTGTTTAGGAAGCCCCTGCTCCCAAAGACAGCTCCAGGACCCAGGACATGACGCTCCCAGGGGACCTTGGCAGAGTGCAGCAGTCTCTGCTGTTGGACTTGCTGAGTGAAAATGAGCGAGCGGAGGTAGTGCAGTCCAGGTCAGTGCCTCGCATGTCATTCGGTGGTCTTTCAGTTGTTGATTGCTTTCTCCATCCTAAGGTCTTTGATTTTAATTGGATCATTGTGTGCACATATGGATATTCCTGGTGGCCTAACCAGTGAACATAATTAAAAGAAATGATTGCCTTTCACTTTAAGCAAACATCTGGTTTTACTTGAAGCAAGATGACTTAGCTGTTTCAGAAACATTCTTGTAACCCTGGATTCACATTTTCATCTTAAAATATATATTTTCTCTGTTCAAGCAGCATGTTAATGTAAACACTATATATAACTGACAACCAAAATTTTCAGAAGTATTTGGTGCTCTGAGCATTAGTGAAACCACAAGAATTATTACATTTTTGATTTGATCTCTGTAAATCTGTTTCAACAGTCACTCTGATTTAAACAATTATTCTGATTTATATTCCAAGAACTATAATTTGCAGAAAATGTAACCATGTGAAAACATGTTTTTGTATAGTATATCTTGGCAACCTTGTTTTGTTGTGATGTCATTGCCTTAGGTTTCGTGGAAATACTGAGGGAATAAAAGGAAAACAAGACTCTCTTTGAAGTATATTCGCGCATCCCCTCTCTCCACCTCTAAAACAGTTTTAATGTCTTTTTTCCATAATGACATTGAATTTTCTGTTTTTGCTTGACTGACATTATGGCCAGAAATGTACTAAAGACTCTCATAAAGGGAATTTATTGAGAGGGAAGGATTTGTCACCTTTCACTTCTCCCTATCAGGTAGGAATCATCATTTATATAATGAGATATTTTGTGATCCTGGGGTTCTTTACTTTCATGTTGTTACAATTCCAGTTTCTAAACAGTTAAACACAGGCACGTAAGCAAGGTACACAGAGCAGAGAAAATGAAATTTCAGACCGTTTATCAACAGCAGAAGTAACACTGGAACTTTATCCATTAAAGCTCTATCTAATCTGGTTTATTGTAACATCTGAGAGAAGATGACTGTGCTTTATTAAACCAATAGCTCTCTTTCACTTCATCACATCTGCTCTTTCTGAAAAAAAATAAAATAAAATAAATACAAGGTTATTAAGAGTAGCCCTTCATTATAAAAAGCATAAGTTACAGATACGTACAATAGAATGAAAAATGGCAAAAGAAAATGTCTTCATATGGAAGCAATCCATCTGGACACACCTAGATATGCTATATGGGGATTCCCAGTACTATTAAAAAGGTTATCCCTAGTACAAGATATTAAAAATATGCCTTGTATGATTTAGGGATTTTAAACATTTCCAGTGTTTTTACTGAAATAAAAGGAAAAGAAAGCATGGGGAAAAGGAAAGCATCACATTCAGAAACATTCCTAACCAGCTTAATGTTTTTCTTTTTCCAGCACCAACAAGAAAACACATCAGAGACAAGCTCATGCCTGTCAGATGTGATCATATGCTAAATCAAAAGACACCATTTGCTAATTTCATTTCCCCAGTACGTGCACTTGTGTGTTTGTCTGGCTGTTATCTATCTAGGATGTTTGGAAACTGCAGATTTTTCTTATCTGCTTAGTTGCATGAACTACAAGGAATTTTTCTGCTGAGGCTGATTGTGCACTTAGTCACCTTATTGCTTCTCCTGAGCAATTTCACTGATTTCAAAGTATCTCTTACCTGGTTAAGAGAATGGCTGGAGAATTGTGACTACTGACCCTGTAAATACCATCAACCACAATGCTCAACCACAGTGAGTTCTTTCCTTTGTCACTCTCTACCAGGCATAGGACTAGGTAAGTAATATGTCCTTTGACTAGTACTGAGTCTTCATAGGATCAGATAGGATAGATTTTTTTCATAGGACAGATTCTTTTAAAAATACAATTTTCAAGCAGTTAAAAATCACAGTTTGTGTTCATTCTGAGTTTGCGTATTTGCTATTAAATTATACTTTTCATTTAGCCTATCTCATCTACTCTCCAATATATTATTATCAAAAAAACCCTTTAATTTTGTGAATTGGCAGCTATTTCATCTCTGCCTGCAAAAGTAAATGAGCTAAATGAACATTGGACATGATCTCTGCACTAGTCATATACTGTGTTCTAACTGTTGAAGGCAATGGTCTATAAATCTCTACAGGAATATCCATAGATTTGAGTAATCTACCATATTTCCTTCAAAATGCCAATCATGGACTTCATCTCTAGCAAATTTGGTACTTGGTAGAATAAATAAAATTAATGGTCGTGTATTAAGAAGAGTCACTGTAAATCATTGCTCCCTCTTTCAGGACTATTGCTTTAGCAGTTGATGTAGGAAATGAAGTAGTTTTGGGGGGTAGGAAACACCAAGAGTTGTAGAGAACATTTGAAACTCAAGTTAATGCTGATCTCAGCCCACCTCCACGTTAGTCATTCCAAGGTCTACTGCAGGTGGTCTTCACACAGAAGCTCAAAAGAGTCCACTTGTGCCAAAGTGTGGAGCTGGGAGGGGAAAGTGATGGAGCATTCACAGGGAACAATAAAGCTTTCATACTACAGAAAGAATGGAGAACCAATCTGAGCAACTTGGAAAAATGTTAGCGTGCAGAAGGCAAAAATAAGCAAATAAATTTAAAAAGGGTGCAAGAAAGAGAAGGACAGACTTTGTCTTTGGGTAAGCATGGAAGCAGTTCCAGAAGAGACACTGCTAAATTGCTTATTTTCTGCTAAAATATTCGTAATGAAATAAGTAGAATCTGATCACAGCTGAAACAGCACAGTCAGTATTGACAGTTTTTCCCCGTTCTACCTCGGTTGAAATTCATTATTCATTTTAATTTTTATTGCACCCCCAACATTTCTCCTTTTACCCAGTCGCATCACTTTCTCCAAAGTTGGCTTTCCACTCTGCTGGAACTGAAAACTGAGGGTGAAATCTTGGCACTGCTGAAGTTAATATAAGTTTGGCCTCTGCAATGAGGTCTGGATTTTACATAGATGTTTAAGAAGTTCTGTGGAGGCATTCGTGCCTTCACTCAGGCATTTGTCAGTTAGGTATTAAAGTCTCTTTCTCTCCACTGACCTACAAGGATCTCAGCTTATTATAGGAGATTAGGGGCTTACCTTGCATTCCAAAGTGTCACTGACGTTATTTCATTCTGAATTTCAACAGTTAAGTGCCTAAGGGGGAGTTATGAACTGAATGTCCTTCAAGCTTTGTGTAAACCTGGGCTAGAGGAAGTAGCAATCCCTCCAGACAGGACAAACATGGGGTGAAGGCAAAGGAGTGTTTCTCTTATGCAGATGGGCTGAGAGATTTGGAGCTGTTTGGTCTGGAGGAAGAATTCTCTGGGGAGAACTTCTAGCACCTTGAGTACCTAAAAGGGCTACAAGAGAGGTGAGAGGTAATACAGACAGGAGCCTGTAGTGATAGAACAAGAGGTAATGGCTTTAAAGCCACAGAGGGCAGATTTAGACTAGATATTACAAAGAAATTCTTCCCTGTGAGGGTGCTGAGGCTCAGGCACAGGTTACCCAGAGAAGCAGTAGATGCCCCATCCCTGGAAGTGTTCATAGGATGGGGCTTAAGCAACGTGGTCTAGTGAAAGGTGTCCCAGACCATGGCAGGGGGAATGATTTTTAAGGTCCCTTTCAACCATTCTGCAATTCAAAGTAGTGCAGAAAAAGAGTAAATAAGGTCGTGATGGCAAGCATAAACAATTTGCATGACTTGTAAGAGCTGAGGTCACTGAAGGTTATGGACATCCTACTAGGGGATATGTTTGACTGCTGCCTTTGCTGTTTTCCCAAAGAACACCCCATCTAGTTGTCCTAGACCACAGTTTGCATGAGAATATTAGAAGAAAGTGGAGTCAGGAGATCCCATTTTGCATAGGAACTCAGAAAATTGCCCACTTCCAAACATACTGTGCTTGAAGATATTGACTGGGGCTTTGCCAACATCATCTCTTTGGTCAGTTTGCTGTTCCTATGCTTTGTGGTTAAGCTAGGAATCATCACAGTAGAAAAAGGGATCAGATTTTATAACTCCTCTTCTATTTATAAAAGCTACATACTGCATCCCCCTAGTGCAGCAGACTAGATTTAGTTTCACAGATATGGCTTCATCAAAGCAAAGCAAATTCAGCAAACTTCACCATGGCTTTAGTTGTGTTACTAATGCAGTGGGAGAAACCCACATGCTTAGATTTTTGCTGAATTAGGGTCTAATTCCACTGCTTTCTTCTTAACATGTATTTAAAACAAATTTGGAATTAATCAGTGAAATAAAGAGCCTGAATAGCAATTAGTTGATATTCCACAAGACAGCCTTAATGAATTTTCCTATAGAAGCTGTCTGTGTCTGACTTTGGTTTTGAGCACTGCCACTGATATAAGTAGCACATGTAGTGTCATTTCCAGGTGATAAGTTAGCAGTGGTACAAAGAGTTGGCTGAGGAAGAGCTTCAGAACAAGTATCTGAATGAAAGGCTGGGGGTGTCATTCAGCTGTTGCTGATGGAAGCTTATTTCTGCTTTTATAGATATTCATAACTTAATTTGTAGTTTAATAAAGAGAAAACACCACAATATTTATAAATTTTAGAAATGCTGCTTTTCCCATCTTCAGGTGCTATTATTGCTACAGTAGTTTACAGACAAGTGATCACTGTGTAATTGTCAACACTTTGGAGTATTCATAACCAATTTTTTACAGGGCAAAAGTAATCTAACTGAGATACTCAGAGTATCCCAACACAAGCTGAGCTTAAGATTTGCTGGTTTACTCTTTCCCCACAGGAAATCAGGGATAGAGTCACACAAGGGAACTGACTGCAGTGCTGAGGTTGTGGGTCTGAAGATTTTCATATTCTGTATGTAAGTTAAAATCCACTCTTTTGCTGTCTAGGTTGTAGGCCTTCTGACATTTGGTAGAGCTCACCATAGATCTAAGATAATCTATTTCTATTAAATTAATTAGTGAAGCAGTGATTATGTCTAGAACTAGATCATTGTGAAATTACAGTGCATGCCAAGTGCTGCTGCTGCAATCATATGTGTGGTTTAAATGGGTAAGCAGAGTATTTATAGGGCTGAGTGAAGTATTTGTGCCATTTATTATGTGTTTAAAAATCAAGGCAGAAGGGGAGGGTGAAATCAGCATCGTGCTCCACAATGTGATGTGAGAGGGGCCTTGACATCGTTCTGCTACAATGTGCCTGGCTGGAAGGACTGACATCCTCACCAGCTGTATCATGGCTGATCTACACTGTCTCCTCTTCCCATGAAAGCCATACATACAGCAGACATGTGCTTTCACTGGCTTATTGCCCTGTCACATGGAAGAGTGCCTTTGGGACACTCACATGCCTGTGTGCATCCCTGACTACACCTGTAAGAATCTTTGCAGAAGGAAGTTACACCCTGCATTCCTCACAGAGGTACCTGTAGTGTACAGTGACATCGAGCCATTTGACACCAGGGACAAGCAAAGGCTGAAAACATCACAACAGGTGAGAACTCCAGGGCACCAGTGGAGAACTGGTGGAAAAATGAGGAGAGAAATTGGTTATGGCCCATGGCAGGCAAGTCCCAGCTCCCCCACATTCCTATGCTTGTGATAATGGGCACTGATTGTGCTCCCAGGTCTGCACACCAAATTCCCCTCCTGGGAAGGGAATGTTGATTTATTTGACAGCACTGTGTGCAAGCAGTGTGGTTCTTTCACTTTCCCCCACAATCAGCCTTTTCCATTTGTATGGAAACAAACTGCTTCTGTGAAAATTCCCCAAATCTCTGGGTGAGTCAGTCCAAGTTGGAGAATGTTAGCATTTCTCCATTAGAGTTAACTGGAATCTAGGCAAGCTGAAGGTCAAATGGAACCAATAGTGATCCCAAAACCCCAGAACAATGAAAGAGAAAGAAGATGGCAGGTACAGAGTCTGAATTATTGCCAAGTTACTTAACAGACTAGTTTAAATTTTAATTACCTAAGAATTTTGTAACAGTACATTGGGTAAATCAGTCCTTTTTTTTTTTTTTTTTTCTGATAATGTTTTAAACTCTTTTACCTCATGAATGGACTGAGGCCCTCTGTACAAATATCCTGAAGGACATTGCATATGTCCTCCTGGTTTGCTCTTTCAAGACCCGACAAGACAATTGTGACCACATTGCATGATATGTTGCAAAGAACACTATGAAAATTACTCAGGCCAGGCCTGGGGCAGTTCTGTTCCTCGTGTGTGAACTCAGCATACTGCTGAGAAGACCTTGGATGGAAGATATAGGAAAGCATCATTCTGACCAGGTGAAGTGTTTGTCTCTCTTCTATTCTGAATATTGGCAGAGATTTTTCAGGCCAGAAGAAGATTTTCACTACAAGTCTCTATTTCTCAGGTGAAATAGAGCCCTTCTAAAGCAGACATATAATGTTGTGTCCCCTCCACCATCCTTGAGAGGTGCAGTCATGTACAGTCCTGCACACTCCTCTGCTGAAGTGTAAACTGACAGCGTGCACAGAGACAATTGCAGCAGAGACAACTGCAGCATGCAGGTTTTATCTCTTTAAACATATTTTAAATGATGAATCAACCAGGATAACAAGGAAGCCTGGAAACCTGTTCCTGGATTCCAGAACTATTCTACTGAGTCCTAATTCCTATAGCAATGCATTTGTCTATGTGCCTACTACACATAAATCCATACTGTAGATGTATATTTCCATATTTGTGAATTCTCATATATGTATAAAAGTCCCCACATATAGTAAACCATATTTAACATAAAAAGATTGACCAGGAAGCATTTCTCATTCACCTACATTTTTTTTGGCCTTTCTTCATGTACTGTTATTGCATGCATGTTCAGAGCTCCAGGTTCCTCTTTGTGCTCAGATTTATAGTTGGGCAACTGTAGTAGATATGAAATTGAAATACCTTGACTTTTCTGAATCTTATTCGTCTTGCTTTCCTTTTCTTACAGTGTGTCACAGACTGCTCCAGTTTTAGTCATCATCACCAGTCCATTAGGCAAAAGGAAAGAGACAACTGAGATATTTCACAAAACTCAACAAATGCCCCTCAGATTTCACCCTTTTGCCTCATTTTGGACCCTACTATTGGGACCCAAAAGTTATTATTTATAGCAATCAGGTCCCAGGTATCCATTCAACTCTTAAATAATGAACTATGCCTTTAGTGTCCCCTGGATTGGATAAATAAAAATGAACTCAGAGGTAAAAAAACTGATCAAAGAAGTATTTTACAAGCACTGAAGCAAAGTGAAGCCTTTTTACAGAGAGTTATTTGAGCAAAATTTATGCTGATGAAGAATTAAAGTACAATGCAAAACTGAAATTTTTGAGACACATTAAACGGCTGCATATTTCATTTATTAAACCACAGAATATTCCATAAAACAATGGTTCCCTCTTTAATGAAACTCTATTAAAGAAACAGACCTATCAAGGGAATACATTTTTATATCCAGTTAGGTTTTGTATTTAACAGATTCCCACTTTGTATATTTTTCTGTGGTAGCTGCTAAGTAAAATATATATACTCTTGAATGTTTGCTTACTTCTGGAATAGGAAATTTCCACACAATTTAGTGATTTAAGAACTGATTCTAATCTAATAATAATAATAAAAAACCCTTCTGGGAATACTCAATGTCACTCAGCCTGTGGAACAACAGCCTTTGTTCATTTAGGACATCATCTAGTTCCCAGAGTCTTTGCAGAGGTTTCATGGGGGGCTGAACTGCACCCTGGAGCCACCAGCCTGCCAAATTGCTGATCTGACTGGTGCTCGGGCTTCTTTAGACCTTCTGAAGAACAGCTCTGGCAGTTTATCACCTTTCAGTGATTACTCAGTCACTCTTGCTTGCCTTCTGAAGTAGAAGAATAATAAAGAACCTCAATAATGATGGTAGTCAAATTTCAGGAGGAAGCACAGCAAGGCTTAGATAGATCATCATGTCATTGTTCTTTGACAAGCTACAACACATCTGAGGTGCTCCCACTGACTGTGAACATACTGTTACTACCTGGAAAGGGCCAAGGAATGGAGCATACCTGCCAGGGGCAGAGCATTTAAGGCGAAATTACATTATATTTGCAACAGTGCATGCATGGAGAATTACAGCAGCTCCATTGGTATCTTTTAACTTGTTAACTATCTGTCACCATCAGGGATTTGGTCACCTCTCAGCTTCACAGTGCCCCCCTGGCCCTACATGCAGGTGGGTGTCCCTTAAAAGATTTTTAAAAATAAGATACCCCAAATGACGTCACTCACACAAATCTTCTCTCTATTATCAAGAAAAAATGAAATACTTCTGAATAGCAAGTTTGATAAAGAGTTTGCAAGCCAAAGAGCAAGCCAAGTCCATGAATTTACCAATAGCAAACAAAGTTAATTAATTTCTTCCCAATTACAATAAATAAATAGCAGCAGCTTTGAAATTTTATTTTACCACTTATAGACTCACAGACTCATTTAGTCATCTGGTCCCATTGCCTGCCCAAAACAGGTCTGAATCCAAAGCTAGACCATATTATCATAGAATCAGAGAATGGGTTGGGTTGGAAGGGATGGTGCACAACACTTCCAGGGACAGGGTATCCATAATCTGTATTTTCTTCTGAAGGTTATAAATATATCCATAGATGGAAGTTTAACAAATTTTTCATGGTGTTGGTTTCAAATCAACTATTATCATATATTGAGTATGCTTTCTGAAACCCTAGCCTTGTAGATAAAATTATTATTTTCAGCCTCTGGACTAAAACCCAGCCTTCAACCCCAAATCTGATGGAGCTTTTTAAGACTTTTTTCCCTGAGTTATTGAAATAATTAAAAATTTCTTTATAACTCGAATCCACAAGTAAAATTCCAATCTGGATAGTGCATTAAACATTCTAACATTTGAAAGTAGAGAAAAGGTGTAAAATACAAGATCCATATTGTTGTTCAGATTTAATTGGCATTTTCGTCATTGATCCAGCAAGTTGGCTGGTCATCTTTGCCACTTTTCACTGAAATATCTTCCTCTTCTGTACATCCTGTTCAGCTATGAAAAAACCAGAACATCCAGTTCCTGACTCCAGCCACTTTATCACCTTTTAAAATGATAATAGAAAGTCAATCAGAAGTTGTCTGAAAATATTTCCCATTGTATCTGATTCAGAGCAGTGTGGAAAATGCCATCCACTTTCCCTTTCCAGGTTCTTGAAATACTTTTTCCGTAAGTAGCATTGTAGGTATGTGCAGGTATAATAAATAAACTCAAGGAGAGGTGCTGCATGTTTTCTGTATGAAAATGCAAGATGCCACCAACTCTGTGGCTGAAAAATGCCACCTCATCTGTTCTCCTTTGAGGCTAGACCTATTCTAGCTGTGTAATCTTTGGTTTGCCTTAAAATTTAACATATTCATAGCCTCTGTCTCATATATTGTTCTATAAAATGTCAGTGAGATATTACGGCAATGTAAAGAGGCCAAAAGATATCCAGTCTATTTACTGCAAGGTCTTTTTACATTGGCATAACAGATATAAAATGTCTGTATAATAAAGGAGGACACATGTACTGGATTCTAAAGCCTTTACTTACAGAGGATGGGACAAAGGTCCTTTGTCAGAGTGTATAATCCCCAGTCATTCAGTTCCTCTTCACAAAACTTACTGACAGAGCACTCCAACACAATGGCACAAGGTACATTGTACCTCAAGCATTTCCTTCTGCTAAGGGGTAGGTCAATATTCATACTTGCAAAATCCCTTTGCCACAACAACACAGCACTTTTCCTGAGGAATGCATGTACAAGGGGGATCAGACGAAAGGAAAAAAGGCATTTGTAGAACAATTTCCCTACTCAACATTTTCTGGTAGTGCAAACATTGGTTCCATTCATCTGTAGCTCTGCTGCGGCCGAGCACTTCACTGAAATATCTCCTTCTCTTCACCACTTTATTTACAGAGAAAGACGAGCCTTAAACCATTTCAGTTTTGCTGAAATTTTTTCTGAAGTGATTTTTCCTTAACTGTTTGTTTTCATTTCTTCACAGAAGACCTGCAGTATGTGAGATGTTTGGTTGCCAGCAGAGCGCCCTGATTCCCAAAGACAATGGTGCTATAGAGAGAAAATATACATTTGTATGGCATTTGGCTCAGTTTCTTCCAGGAGCAGACAAATGAGCAGTTCTCCTTGGGCCTGCCATTAAAATGGAATCCCCAAATAAACTCAGTAGTGAGCAAGGCCAGCACTTCTCATGGCAGTGAGTGCAGAGAACTGGTTGCAGCTTCTCTTTTCAGCCCTGGTAGATGGTCAAGAGTTTAGAGCAAACACAATTTTAGGAAGGGAAAGAGACACAGACAGCGTTGGATTCAGGCAGTACAGAAATGGAAGATATGTAAACCTCTGTCCCATCGTATTCTTGCAGTTATCATATAAATTAGACAATGAGTATTTGCTAAGTGTTTGTGGCTATGCTTCATTTCCACTTCTTTCTACTCTCTTTTGGGCTTTTTACACCTGTTACTCTGACTTCTTTAAGTAAGAGCGGTAAGAGACCAAGTTTTATGCCTAAATATAGATATCTAGTGGTACCCTTAGGAGTCCAGGTCAAAGGCCAAATACCTACCCACCTACTCACTCCCTCTCTCCTTGCAGGAGGGGAGAAAGTAGAGGGAAAAAAGCCTCACAGGTTGAGATAATGATGGTTTAATAGGGAAAACAAAAGCAATATGTGCAAGCAAACCAAAAAGAGGAATAAACTCAGTATTTCCTATTGGCAGGCAGCTGTTCAGACATTTTGAGGAAAGAATGTAACAGTTGGGAAGACAAATGTAATAACTGTGAAAATCCACCTCCCATTTCTCCTCCTTTCCCTGAGCTTTTACTGCTGAGCACAGTGTCATATGGTGGGATTGCTCTTTGGTCAGCTGCAGTCAGCTGTCCCAGCTGGGTCCCCTCCCTCCCAGCTGTCCCCACCTCCTCACTGGGAGCAAAGTGTGGCAGAATGACTTGCTGCAAGCTCTGCTCACCAGACACACAACCACTGTTAGCAGCCCTGCTTCAGCTGCCAGTTCAAAGCACAGCACCATACAGGAAAGCCTCGTGCACCCCACCAGTCCCAGTACACCAGGGTAGCCACAGGAATTGGTGAGTAAGACACAGGACCTGCCAAAGCTTGCAGTCTTCTGATGAAGCAGGTGAATCGCAGTTAGGATGCCCTGAAGCACCCATGGCAAAAATAAACAGCTATTTTAGGCATGCTTATGTTTTGTAACACTTTGGGTCTTGCCTTTACCACATTTGTGTTACATTTTTCCCTCTCATGATATGATATTGCTGCCCTATGGCAATCCCTGATTGATACTACTATTGAGTGAAAAAAACCCACAGCTTCTGAATCTAGCAGGCACTTACTTGGAAAATAAATCTGAATGCATGTGCCTGTGGATTTTTCTATCTTTACCAGTGATAACCACATGTTAGCCCAGCTAAGCCCCTTTCTGATCCTGCCAGGTGTGTTGGTGTCATACACTTTAGATCACTTGGAGAGGCCGTGTGTGCCTTCCACAGCAAATTCTAGGAATGGGGTATGAAGCATATAGGCAAAGAGTCATAAAATGGTAATTTCCAGTCCTGGGATAGGACTTGGCATGTGCAGCACAGACAGGCAGTTTTGACATGACATCTTTATGTCTACTCAGTTAGTGCCTCTGAAATGTGTGCTAGCAGCCAGGTAGATGTTCAGATGCTGGACTACATTTGGTGCTCTTGATCTGAACTGTAAATCCACATAAATGTTATTTCTAGTGAAGAATTTATTTGCTATAAACTAAGGAGGTGAATGCAACATACGTAGTTCAGAAGAATTATAACCCTTGACATCTTTTTACTGGCTGGTGGGGTAGCATTTTTGGCTTCGTATTGCTTCAGAAAGGATTTAGGTAAATCGTACTTAAGGAGCCTTTAGTAATGAGGAAAAAGGACAAGTGGAATTTACCTGTCTAGACGACTGCATCTGCATGGGATAACCCCAGCTGGCAAGTATCAAACTCTGGACACACTTGAAGTGCATCTCAAGATCGAATCCCACAAATAAATTAGCTTTCCATTTCAAAAAGAGGCATTTTGAAGTGCAGGACAGTCACCCTTGACTTGTGCCTCTGCTGTTGTGGAAGTAGAGCAGCTTTGCCAACAATCCTGTCCCACCCTTCCCTGGATGGGGTAGCTCTGGTTGCTGCAGGTCAGGGCTGTAACTGCCCATGACTTCAGGAGTGAAACTCTCCCATCTAGACAGGCCACTACTTTCAAACTGTTGGATAATTTATTAGCACCTAAATGCTGTTGAAAAACACAGCATTCATAGCTTTGGCACCAGAGTAAGTGTTAAATGGCTGGAAGGAGGGCTATCTGCAGGGGCATGACTAGTGTTTCACACCTAATTATCACTTTCCAGTGTCCTCTGGCTTGATAATTGAGAACTGCAATATGGAAAGGTTTCAGAAATATTTTGGAAGTGTAATTACCTAGCTAACAGAAAATTAAGCTGTAATAAAGCCTTTTCCCCCTGTTCTTTTGCAAGTGTCCTCTGCTTTCTTATTTTTTGGAAACAAATTGGCAAAGGAAGGGTCAGTTTTTCTGAAACAAACCGGGGACAATCATGTCTCAGTTCCCTCTCTGCAGACATATGTCCTGTAAAACATTACCAAAACCGATATCAAATGAGAAGAGGCACTCAACAATAGCATGTGACAAGCAGGCGACAGAACAGCACGAAAAAAATGGAGAGATTTCTTTCTTGCCATCAGCTCTGTCCTTTCTGTGGGGAAGCTGGGTGGTGACTGTAAAAGGAGTGGCTCTGGGTGAAGGAGTACAACAAAGGCCTGTAGGAGACACTACCAGGGCCACTGCTGCCATAGCCAGTCCCAACTGGGAGCTCTGTTGATGAGGTTATAAACTCTTGAGAGAAGGTAGAAATCATTTGTATTCCTCTCTCTCTCTCTCCTTCTTTCAACAGTCCTCCACTCCAAAGATCAAAAAGGGGCTTCTTTATTTTTAAATTGCCATTTGCATTTATTTCTAGAGATTTATATCCATTTATTTTTCTGTCAACATTTTCTTCAGCTTCTAGCAGATTTATTTTGCTGATGCCTGTTTTGCTCTTGTAAATTTAAATAATAATTACTTATTTGTTTCCATTTTTTAGAGCAAGAGCAACAAGTTCTAGATTGCACAGGTGCTGATTGTGTCTTTCTGTAAAAACAGACCTTGATCCTGTCACAGCTTAAATTCATCTTTACTGAAGATGGAGACTGAGAAAGGCTCTTAAATAACCCAGTCACACAGCTCTTCCCAGCTGCTATTCTTTGTATTCATTGCTGTTCTGTACAGTACTGCTGGAAATATTACTTGTTGTCTAGTATCCTATGTCATGGAAAAGTTGCTAAGAGAAATCAGAGGAAGAAGCTCCTGGAAAGAGTGGTGGTCCACTGGGATCTGGAGGAAATGAGTTGTGAACTGGTAGTTTGGATGACTCCTCTTTCAGAGTGAAGATTAATGGGATAACCCAGCTACTGATTAAAGGCAGCTGAAAAGGGCATTGTCGACAGCCAGGGACCAGTTTATGCACTTGCTGCTTTCACAAGGACTTTCTGAAGGTAAGGAGGAGTGAAACAATTAATACAGAAAGTCACTGCATGTTGGTAAGTTAGGGGCTGTAACATGGAGGAGACTGAAGTATTTTGCCACCACGTTGTCCAGGTCACAAACCTCTGCTCAGTAATTTCTATTATCATTACTGCTGATAAACTCTGTGCTAATGGGACAGCCAGGGCTCCAGGTCTTGCCAGTTTTATGCTAAAGTCTCTAGACATGGCTTAAGGAAACAAATGCCTCCCCATGTGTATCTGTGATGGCAAAGCCCTGGAATGTCAAAATCAGTCTTAAAAAAAGTGACAGGATTTATCACAGTCTGATTATGAAACTTGTGTTAGCTATGTCAAGTGGCAAACTTCTTTAGATAATAGGGCACAAAATTCTCTTTCCACTTCAAAATGACCTGCAGCCAGACATTTCTGAAGCTTGGATTTTGATGCATTTTATTGCAGAAGTTACAGTATACAAATAGCTATGATATAAAACAGAGTAACAGTTCAGAAAGAAAGATGATTTTTAAACTAAACTGTGCAGTAGTACTGACACTTCCAAGTCAGCAAGTGTGAGGTGCTAGTGCTAAATCCTAATATTTCCATTTAGACTGATGTTTGACAGTATTAGAAAAAATGGTGATGTCAAAAGGACTACTGTTCCCGTGGCTGACAAGGAAACCATTTTATATAATTGTTTCAGCCTACAGAAGAGGGTAATTCCTTTGGACATTGCTGGGTTTTATTTTCATAAAGAGTGAATAAATTATCTCAGTCCCCCGGATCAGAGGATGTTAAGTTCAAATCCTGTCGCTGGAATAATCACTACAAAATAGTTCAGTGTTGATTCTGCAATTTGTGGGTAGTTTTGGTGGGAAAGGCATTTTTCCAAGTTTTCTCTCTTGATGTGTTGAAATTACAGAAAAACTGAATTCTCAAAAGGGTGGCCAGGATAGTCAAAATGGCAATTGGCTGAAATATGTCCAATAAAAAGTAGACTAAATTCAATAAAATGCTGCCCTGCTGTTATATTTTCATCTCTACCAAAAGCCTGTGACAACTTAACTAGATCTGGCTATTTTTATGATTTTTAAGATGTCTCCCTTAGAAGTCCCAGGGAAAGAATCCATATGAGTTTTAAGAAATCTCACACTGAGTTTCTGCAGAATTTAAAGGTGTTCTCTTGTGAGGTTTTGTTTGACCGAAGGTTAGGGAAAATTATCAGCCATATCAAACATCTGATCCTCAATACTTCATTCAACGTGGGCTTCATTTATTCAATTCACATTTATACTGAGCTTATATTCAGATTTATTAAATTTTTATTTTAGAATTATTTTTGATCAATCAATTATTTGGAAAGTGAAGAGCAGTTCTTATTAGATTAAAAAGAACATTGTCAAGAAAATAATCAATAAAACAAGACAAAAGCACAGAAATAAGAAACACTCCCTATTCTAGCAATTAATTATACCTAATATGTGATTATATTATGAAAATGTTTCTTTTCATGTTCTAGTCTATCCATTTTTGTCCTTGAAGAACAAAAAAAGGTATTTCTGGGTTTTATGAGGTTTTGTAAGGTATTTCTATGCTTTATTATAAGTGTAACATTACTGATCCCAGCCAATGAGCATCACCCCTGTGAACCATCTATTGTTACTTCACCACTCTGCCATTTCACAGAGCAGGTGTAGAAAGCACAACAAATGAATGCCTTTCATTTGATATGCAGATTGGACCTCTGGTCATTGTTAACTTTTTTTTTTTCCTTCAGGCAAAAATAGAAATATATTACAAAGATTCTCATAAGCTAGGCATAAAAAAATTTATGAGAACATTCTTTTTGTCTAGCTAATGAAAAGGCAAAAAACCCCCAAACCCCAACAACCTGAGTTAACCACTGATGGTGAAATGATGAAATGACAGCTGCTGGGACAGAGTTACCACCAGTGTGTGTCCACCAGAGTAAGTAGGATTGTATTTAGACCAATTTTGCCTTAATCCTTTAAAATGTGGGAACGGGTACATCAGTGTTCACTAGCACTGACAGTTTATTTTTTATAAAAATTTTTTTTGTGTCTTGCTCATTTGGTTGTTTTCCTAAGCAATTATTTTCATGGACAGTCCATTCTCAGCAACCTGCAAGATCAATGTCACTTATAACAAGAGAGAAGTCATAGAGATTTGAGTGGTGAGTAGCTCACTGTTTTGTTATGGTTGTAGCTAATTACTCTTCAAGCTCTGCTACTTCACAGGGATTTCACTCTTAGGGTCTCTAAACAGAAATCAGTTAGTTTTGGCAGCCTCTGGTCTGCTGTGTAACATTCATCAGTGTCTTTCCCTGGCGTTTCAAAGGCAACACTTACATGTAATGGTTTTGCTGTGAAACAAAACAGAGAAGGAGTATTGTGGTGTTGAAAACACATTTCACAGGGTTGTTACAGTTTTTTTGGAAGGATGCCCTTTATTTAATTAATCTTTCTGCATTTTGTTTTTGCATTTTCCATCACCATTTCATTATTCTCCAAAGGACTTGGTGCCCAGAGCTGGCTCCAGGGAGAGCTCTGCTGGATGAGACCGCGGGGCCTTCCTCCCGGCGTGTTTCCATGAGCCCTTCATGGCTCGCAGTGTGGCGTGCAGGCCTACTGTGAACCATCAAATGATCTGTTTTCTTTTCCCTTGAGGTGAACCACATTCGCTTGTGTAAGAAAGCAAAACCTCCACAGTAGACCTGAAAAGCAGCCTACTGCTTTGGAGAGGGCTCCAACAGGCCTTGATGTAAAACCCTGACCCCTGCTAATGGGATTCTATTGCCATGAAGCCTCCTTCAGACATTTATTTATTAGACGTGTATTTATTATATAAGGAGGTGATGCCAGTGTGCTCTGCTGGATTAAAGGTAGTTGAGCTTCATGATTATTCTAGAAAGATTTATTTTCCTCTGAACGCAATTACACACCAGTCCAGTGAAATGAGCACAGTGGAAAATCTCACCCCACTGCTTTGATGGACTAAGCTGGTGCCATCTGCAGTCTGCAGACAAGGGCTAAAGAAACTGGGACATTTTCATAATGTTACTGAATGACAGCTGAGGTGTTAAGTAATTTCTGTGGTAGACAAGCACCTGGAAGAAAAAAAGTAGCTTGCCTTTGGCAGAGCTGTGGCTGAACTCATTGTCCAGGCTGGGATCTATCCAGGCACGTCATGGCTTTGGCTACATCTAAATAAACAGCTCTGAATGCTGATTTAGAGGTATTAATGGGTTTCTTGCATCATTTATGACTATGTGTAGTGACAATTGTGCTGCAACAAATCCACCACATAAATCAGGTGTGTATTTTGGCTTGGTCAGCCCTGCATGGAACGGCAGATTTTAGGTGAGGAAAAGAAAAGTTGCCTCATAAATGTCAATAAGATAATTATTCCATCAGATGCCAGGGAAACTAGAAAAGCTCCTAGCAATACAGCATGAATATGCAGTTAGAGAGATAAAAAATTAGGTTGGCATCACTTTCTTTTATTATATATAGGGCTTGTATACATCTCTGTGTGTATATTTGTCACCTGGCAACCCCACTGCAGCTTATTTAAACAGTTTTATGAATTATAAAAATTTAAGAGTTGGTTTAAGCTCTATTTGCAAGCTGCATACTGGCTGAACATAAGTGTACAGTAAGACTGATAGAAAGTCATTTATAGAGCAGTAAGATTGCATTTTTGTGCCTGATTGTGTGGACCCTCATTACCAGAAGTGCCTAAGCTGAAATGTGGAATAATATTAACCACACATAACTACTGATAAATTGTTCAGCTGCTGATTGCAGACTTGAAGTCTCAGTTTTCTGTATAGCAAAGTCTGCATGAGCTTGAAGACTAAGAGTCTTTGAGAATTTACAAGAAAAATTCGTGTTTATTTTAATTCAGAATATTGGAAGTTTTGAAATGAAGTTGACATTTCAAATGCTACTCCAAGTTCTGCAACTTAGATCCATCTTGGGTATTCTGAGCCATTTAAAATCAAGAAGACTCTACACTCCAACAGTCATTGAAAAAAGACTCTTCCAGGGGACAATTCAGAAGGTGCACCACATTCTGGAACCTTCTCTCAATCCACTAGCCACAGGAGGTACATAAAAGCTTATAGGCTCCTCTGACTTGGTTGCTAGAGCTAAATGCCTGACATGAAGTGACTGAATCAGAGTTTGTTAATAGGAAACAGGTAGCTAGACATACTCAATGAAAGAAAACCAGGCTTTATCCTGACATCTTTTTTGTTTCTCTCCTCTTAAAAGAAAAAAAAAGGACAGTCATTGATTTGTTAATTTTTTACTGGCTTATAAAAAATTCTCTTTGTGACATGCCATTTCCAGGTCCTGTTCTTCCATGATCAATCTGTGAAAGGGAAATTCAGGATACTCGATTCCAGGCTCTAGAACAGCTCTTTGCCCACGTTATACCAAACTGGAGCTGCTTTCTTTGGAAACCAACACTACAAATCCTTTCTATGGATTAACAAACTTATTTCTGTTTTTGAAAACCTGAGCAAATGTTCCGTCAAAATAAATATTTTGCATAAATAAGCCTAACTTATCCAAATATTTAATTTAACTACAGAACAGTTCTTTTTGAGTCTTTCCAGTTCTAGTGTACAATAGGCCATTATCTGTGCTTAACAAAAGAAAGAAACAAACAAAACCCCAAACTAAACCAACCAACCAACAAACAAAAACCAACCAATAAACAAATAACCTCCCTCCCTCAAAAAAACCAAACAAACCAACAAGACCACAAAACACAAGTTTGTGGAAAAATAACAACTTGCCACACATGCCAGGGTGTCTCCTTCAAGCAAGAACAGGTGACCCTCTGGATGTTATGATTTCCAAGACCTTATCCATGGCAAGAGGAATATAAATTACACTTACTCTAAGACTCCTCAGCCAGCAGGGGGTCATTTCCCCTCATGGGAAGAATGAGGCAGATCTTAAGATGAACTCATTTTAATCTTCAGTATTTGTGAAGTCTTTTAGGAACACAGTCTTCGTGAGTGAATTTCAAATGAGGAGTAGGGTGAACAAATATATATTTGCTTAGTGTATGGCTACAATTAATCATCAGAAAATAAACCTGTGGAAGGATGCATGATGGACATGGTAAAAGCTGGCAAAAATAAGTTTGGGTGGAATACACCTTCATTTCTGACTATAGTTACTTCTGATTCAGGTGATGATATGGTCATTCAGGCGCTCTAGTGTGTCCAAAGCTGCCAGAACATCTCTAAAGAGGGTAATGAAGCTGGTGAAGAGTCTGGAGAACAAGTCTAATGAGGAGTGGCTGAGGGAATCAGGTGTATTTATTCTGGAGAAATGGAGACTCAGGAGGGAATTTATTATCTTATTCTATACAACTGCCTGAAAAGAGGTTGTGTTGAGGTGTGGGTCACTGTCTTCTCCTGGGTAACAAGTGACAGCATGAGAGAAAATGGTCTCAAGTTGCGCAAGGGGGTGTTTATATTGGATATTAGGAAAAAAATTCTTCCCTGAAGGGGTGGTCAGGTGTTTGAAAAGGCTGCCCAGGGAAGTGTTTGAATCACTGTCCCTGGAGGTATTTAAACATGCACATGTGGCACTTCGGGACGTGATTTAGTGGCGGACCTGGCAGTGTTAGGTTGATGGCTGGACCAAATGATTTTAGACATATTTCCCAACCTTAATAATTCTATGAATCTATGACTTTTGTGCCCAAATAGGGCTGTGGAACTTATTCCAGTGTCCCATGAATTCAGCAGGATGGCTGAGGTGCAGTGGTTCAAGCTGGAACAAGATCTAGTCAGTAAGAAAAACATTCTTTGTGGATGAAACCCTGCTTGGTAATTTAGTGAAACATAGTAAGAAATGGGTTGCTGTAACAAAAGGTAAAGTGTGAAAACAGTCCCAACTGCTCAGCAAACTGATTTCTATTTTATGCCTTTTGGCAGCCTCATGGTTTGGCTTTCTCCTATATTACCAACATACATAAAACTCAGGCTCCTGGATTATCTGGTTTTTACTGATGCTTAGCTCGAGCTGTTCAGGCTGTGTTTACCCTCAGTACAGCATCACCTATCTCCTGAGCAGACCCAAGGGGCTCAGCTGTGATCACTGCCAGTGGGGAATGTCCAGTGTTATTATTGCAATCTACCCCTGGGAACCAACCCTGAGCCATCCAACTCCTTCACCCTTGACTCTTGCAAGCCTCCTTGTGCTATGGCAGCATTTGGCCAGGCAGAGAGTACAGTTTGGTGTACTCCAAGAGTCTTCTGTACATGGGATAGTTTATCTCTCATGCAGAGATATTTTCTTTGTTGTGGAGACTCCGTTACCTCTGAGCTATGTCTTTGACAAAATAGTTTTGATATGAGAAGGTTGTTAAAGTTTATACACTCTTTGTGATGTGAATGTTGTTTCAAAATCTATTTTAATGATATTTTTTGCCTTCTTAAGTTTTTAAGCACAAATATTCTAAGTATTTATGCACAGGATAAAAGCCATTTAATCGTATTCATGCATATGTCAAAGCCTTTCTACTTCTGATCAACATTTATGTTTCCTTTGTATTTGCTCTTCTTGACTTCACTCATCTTCTCCCTAGGTCATTTAAATTAATATTAATAGCAGGATACATTCCCCCAGATTTCCATTTCACTTCCTTCCTCCAAACCAGCACCTTGAAGGCTGAAAGAAGAGTTTATTGAGAGCAGAGCTGTACAGCTAAAAATCTCACCTTGCAGAGATACAGAATAAATCTGGTCGCTCCAGAATCATCTGTCCACTTGCACTTGGAATAAGGTGCCTTGAGGAATCAGGGGAAGACAGGACGGGGTGGCAGACACACTGATGTTGTGGCAGAGACACTGATGTTGTGGCAGACACTGATGTGGCAGACTCACTGATGTTGTGGCAGACTCACTGATGTTGTGGCAGACACACTGATGTTGTGGCAGACACACTGATGTTGTGGCACCCCTTTTCCCAGCTTCACAGTACAATGTGGTGCAGCTCTGAGTGGGAGCAGCAGTGCCAGGACACAGGAGCCTGTGTGGACCATTATGGCACCTGCTGGGTGAACAGACAGATAGAGAAACAAAAACCTCCATTTAAAATACCCTGCAACCGAAATAGCATTAGACACTCATCAAGAGATCTCCTCTTACACTGTGGGTCTGCATAAATTCTGCTGGTTGTAATTTTCTGTTGATTTAGTCACGGTGGTACAAAACTGTTTATAGACAAGCACCTCATATTGAAACAACTCGTATGAGCACTATCCTGTTCTCATTCACAAGAAAAAAATGCATATTCAATAACAAGTTGGATTGCAGCTTTTCCCCAGTAATGATAGAATGCCATTTCTGACTTATCCCCAGTTTTGGTGTGAATGGAAAAGGACAAGTAAGCCATTGAAACACTTGTCTTTAGCCCAGTTCTTGTAGCTTTGTCCTTTTTCCCAAGACACCCCATATTTGCAAGGAGACAGATCATCACCCTGTTCTCCTTTTGTCTGTAAATCTTATGAATCGATGATCTGTCTTTCCCCTTGGTTTCCATCACATTTAGTTAAGCAAACTTATGCCAAAGCAGTGTTGGAAAAGGAATGTTCTGAATAAAGAAGTGCTTCCCAAAATCACATGAGGAAACCCATTAATCCAAAGAGTTACTGAATGAGTTAGCATTCAGTTTCGAAACGGATGTTTCAGATGTAAAACAAAAGCTTGAGCTGAGCACAACATAGCTATGTGGTAATGCTTAATATTTCACTGTTTTTCACTGTGCTGAAATACAATAAGTTAAAATTACAGACATTTTTAAAATGCACTTAAGAGATTGCACTGAACTAAAAAAGCCAAAATTTTGGTATAAAGCAATTAAAATTTTCTGATGAAAACAACATTTGTTGCAAAGCTTTGATCTTGGATGATGCATTAACAAATTGGGAAACAATAAATTACTAAACTTTGCATCCTTGGCCTGTTTCAGGTTGCTTAATTGCAGGCTGGCTCCTCTGCAGTTTTGGAGGAGATGGCATCTCTCCCCTCTCCTTCCTGTTTAATTTCACATGGTTTCACCTACACTTCATTGAGACCTGGACCAAATCATGTATCACAGGACCTGTTTAAGGATGAGAGGCAGAGTTAATAGAATTGCCCTTTTTCTTGCTCTGTGGAGCCAGATAAATGTTCTCAGCTTTCTCTGCTGTGCAAGGAGTAGAGTCAAGCCCTTCTAATCTTCCTGAATGTGGCAGAAAGTCCTTTGCTATAGGATTTCCTGCTATGTAATTGAAATGTTTGCCTCAGACGAGGAATTTACTTCCACCAGGCACCAATCTATCCTTACATGCCAGACTGGCAGCTTCCTTTGTTGTTTTGAAGAGGCTGGAAATTCTTTCAGGAATTCTTTCAGACCTATGGGACTAAGCCTGCTATTTAGTTACTTTCAATTGTATCTTTGTGGGATATTGAAGGTTGAACAATGCCATTTCAAGAGCCCAATTCTCATTCTTCTTTTCTTCATTATTTCTTACATGCTGCCAAGTCATAATTGTGACCCTCTTGCAGTAGGTGTTCCTTAAACATTTACACAGTCCCTCTCCCAAAGAGCTTGTAATTTAGCACAAAGACTCAGTCAAAGCAAGATTAAAGGAAAATAACTCAGAAGCCAATCACTTGGATGGGATTGATATACACTGTGTCAGGCAGCACCAACTATTTACTGAGGTGTTTTCAATTCCTCTTGCAAACTGCTTGCTGACTCCATATTAATGGTTAAAATTACCATATTCACATACGTATCCATTTTTTTATTTACCTCTTCCACACAGAATCCATTGACAGATACTTATGCATACCACAAACATCACATTGAATTAAACAATATGGATAAAAAACTCAAATATTCACCCTCTTGTAAGGAGGACTCCATCTGACATCTTGTCAGAAGATTCATTCCCTCCTTCAGCACACATAATCAGAGCAGTCATGACTGAATGCACAAGGATCAAACCACTAAACATTTCTTGCTCATGTATTACAAAAGGTTTTTTCTGTCCAAGTTCTGTGACCTCCTTTGGCTTCTCCAGTGGAACGTGTCAGATCCTGGCTGGCTGAGTTAGACAGGCCATGACGGAAAGCAAGTGACAGAAGTGATTTTTCAGCCTTTCTCAGAAGAGATGGCCATGGAGAGCAAGCAGAGACTTGTAGGGTATGAAGAAATCAAGCTTTAAAAGTTTTGGAGATGGCTTGGAGAAGACCTTATTGAGGCCTGCCATTATATAAAAGGGACTTACAAGAAAGATGGAGGAGATGGTTTACCCAGGCCTGTAGTGACAGGACAAGGGGAATTGTTTTTTAACTGGAAAAGAGTAGGTTTAGATTGGACATAAGGAAGAAGGGTTTTTGCATTTGAGGGTGGTGAGGTGCTGGAACAGGTTTTCCAGAGAACTTGTGGATATCCCGTTATTGGAAATATTCAAGGTAAAGGAGGATAGGACTTTAAGTAACCTGGTGTAGTGGAAAGTGTCCCTGCTCATGGCAGAAGACTTGGACTAAATGGTCTTTAAAGGTTCCTTGCAACCAAGAGCATCCTGTGATTCTGTTAGCATATCCATTCACAAATGTTCATCTTGAAGCTCAGTGACCATTTGTAACATCAGCATGTGATGGACATTGATCACAGGAACGTGTGATGGTTATGACACCCTATGGATGAGTAGGAAGAACACTAAATTTTGTTGCTACCAGCATGGTTTCTTATCTGAAGGGCAGGGCAGCTTTCACTTTCTTCTGATTTTGGGCTTTTCAAGGTGAGTCTCAAAGGTCTCTGTGGACAATGTCTCATTGTGCAGACACTGTAGACCAGCCACTGCCAGTCACTTGGGCTTTGCAGTGCACATTAGAAACCATGTTAGATGTGGGGAGAGACAATTTAACTTCTCATATTTGGGAATTAAGATTTTTACTGTTTCCTTTTCTTGTACTGTTAGAACAAGATAAGTGCTAAGGTTTTTTCTCTATCACCTCATAAACATTAGGTAATTCTCAGAAATGTACTAGAAAAAAATCAGAATGAACCAGGGGCACAAAATAATATAATAGGGTTTTTAATCAAGCCATGTTTATTCCTATCTGTAGAAGACAGAGTAGACAAGCAGAGAGATGGACAAGTAATACTTTAACAGTGACACATTCACAAATATTCCTAGAAATACATAAATTGAAAACGTGTTATAAGTGTGCTGTTAAAAATGCTGAAAAGCCTGCTCATTTCTTGACACCATATGTCTGTTTCTTGTATTAAAGGGTTCAGAAACATTGTTTATGGATATTGCATGACCATGAATGCCAAAAATAATAATCCTATTAAGCTTAGTCCAAATAGCATGTAATGAGATTCAAAATGATATGTTAAATACACATTCTAATAATGAAACTCAAATTGCTTTACAAATAGCATCGGAGAACATTAGCCTATTTTGATTCTAATAATTACTTGCATCCTGTGTTCCAAATCTATTCAATATGCTTTGCGTAAGAACAAATATTTGTTCTACTAATTGTTCTGCAATTCTCCTGGTTATTTTTAAAAGGCTAAAGGGCTACACAAGACCAGCAGTTGTCTGTTAGAATAAGATCTGGTTGTTTTTTTTACTTTAATCATCTTACAGAATTTGAAGAAATTAGGTTCTCTAATACCTCTGTCTTTTGTCCAGATTTCAGTTGTCTGTGTTTTGTATACTATCATTAAACCACTTTTCAAGTGAATCTTTGCCAGACTAAACATAATTTTTCCTCGAAGAACATTCCATCCAAACCACATACAACCACCGTAGCCCTTTCTGGACTGTCCTAAGATGTAGATTGTTGATTTTTAAGCTAGGCATTATTTCTAGTTTACATATTAATTCTTTACTATTAATATATTATGATCATATCATATTGTCAGTTATTAAGGAGCTATCGATACATTTTTGACTGCAGAAAAATGTAAAGTATCTATAAAGAAACCATATGGTTTAAATGTTTCAAAATATTGTTTTAAATAGAACAACTATGAATGGGAAAGGAGCTCAGCTTTCTTTCACTTCTGGCTTCTCGATGAAGCAGCCTTGGATCTCAGTGGGTATTAGAAATGGACCAGAATTGTATAAATGCTACTTTATCCACCCCTTGAAATATTTATTCAGGTTTCTCTCCTTAAGTCTTTTACAGATGTGAAGTCGATTAGTCTTCAGTCTCACTGCCACAATCTCAAAGACCCAGTGTGTGGCCTCCAACACATGGAAAGATGACCAATGTGCAAGATGCACAGGGGACTTTTCAGATCTGAAGCCAACAGTCTGAAAAATTGAGTACCCAGGGAAAGTGTGTCTTCTGTCCACTGACAGTGAGATCAGGTTCAAGGAGAAGCTAAGCATGCAAGTTAGATATCAAGACAAAAGTCAAGCAGACAGAACACCATTGTCTTCATTTTCCACCACAATGTATTTGTACTTTGTTCTTTCAAAAAGTACTTTAATTTAATTTTGTATCATCCAAATGGCGATTGTCTGAAGGCCACTGTTAAATCATAACTTTTTGATAATTTCATCTCTTTCCGATTTCCCTGCATGCTACTTCAAGAAGGAAAGGAGAAACAGTCAGATAGTAAAAATGCCCATTGCAATATCCTGGCCTTAAAAATATCCTGTGTTTGAATGGCAATTCCTTTTTCTCTTAGCTGAGTTGCGTGTAATTCTTTTCACATATATGGAATAGTCCTGGGTATTGAGTACAGCTGGGATTTCTGAATACAAATTCAACCTGACTGCATACCATTGAAACAGAACCCAGTTGCTTGGAGAGTCTATTGGTGAATTCCTTAAGTCTCATTAATCACGTATGTGGTGACACTGGAGGGGGCTCTTTACTTTTTTATTTCTCATTTGTCTCTGATATTCCCTGTTTATTACAAAATCCCTTCCTTTGCTGGATTTATAATGTGGCTGTTTTCCAATACAGTTGTATCCTTTCACTCCCAAGCAGAGCCACCCATGTGTGAGAGCTGGGAACCTGGAGCTTTTTGATGAATACCCTCATTCGCCACAGAGCAAAGAGACCATGACAGACCTTGGAGATGCTTGATGGTGTGGCCCACCAGGAAGATGACAATTACAGATGGAGTTTGCTGATGCTGCTTGCACAATCCGATTCCAGTTCCCCCTGCAGCAGAATGTGTTTGTCCCTCCACTGTTCTTCTCCAAGAAATTTGTCATTTCTTTTAAGAAATAGGCATGTCTAATTAGGAAATCTATTAATTAATTCTATTTGAAGCATAATTTCTGTCTTTTTATGTTGATGCTGAGATGAAAATTTGCAAAGATATTTAGGTACCAAGACGTCTTTGAGGGTCAGGCCATGATTGCTTTATGGTGTCCAGCTACCAATCCCTCAAACTAATAATCTTTCCCATTTCCAATTTGCTCGTGTCTTCTTCTGCTCTCTAATCCAGATTCCTTTCTTGATCTGTGCAGTGGTACATCGCCACCAGATACTTTGAAGATAAGTTGTTCCAGTCAGCTTTTTACCCAAAGGTGACATGCCAAAGACATGGAATGGATTTGCAGAGGGGCTTCTCCTTGTGTTGGCAGTGTGGCAATTGAAAACACTCCAGATGTCTGCAGTACATGCTATTGGTACTGCACAGTGAGAGTTTGGAAACTCCACTTGATTCTATGTGCAGAGGACAAATTTTCAAGTGCACATGAAAAATGTCACTTTTTTTATGTCTAATGTTCATTCCTCATTTGTCCAGAGACATGAGAACTGAGCACGAAACCATAATTTGCTGTTAGGAGGCACCTAAGGTTCTCTTACTAAGCTCATAGCAAATATTCTTTGATTGGAAAAATGTGACCTTTCAGATGAAAAATTGTGTGAGGGTATAGAGACCAAGTAAAAGTTGCAGATGTGCAAAAACTTACTAACCTTGGAGAAAAAAATGACTAAAGAGGAAATTTAGTTATGTTTTAAAACATGCCCTGACATATATGCCGCATATGGAATGTCTAAGCATTACTCATATAAAATCACCAGCACAAATAAATTTCTAACAGTATTCATGGAGTCTGACACCTTTTTCCCCTCATTCCAAACAATACTTAGGTGGTGTTTCTTCTCTTCATTTGATGTGGCTAATTCCCTTTCTGGTTTCGTGGTAGGAATTTGACATAAAAGAGAGCACCACTGCAGTGATTTCTACTAATTGTTGTGTTTAGTAACTTGATGCTGAGAGCTACCATAGGTGTTAACAAAAAATTGCTTCCAGAACATAAATGTGTGCTGCCAGCAGAATTTAACCTCAGGCTGTAAGAGTAACACTGAGACATGAGGAGGCTGAAGTGGAGTTCTTGCCAGATTTCCCCGTGCAGATCATGCAGGTGTTTCCCTAAAAAGGAAAAGTTGATAATAGATATGATGGCAATTTATTTCCTCCAAATGATAGCATAGGCAAGTAGACTTTTTGGCATGAGTTTTGACCAGGAAATAATTGTGATCTCCTCAGTATTACTTAAATACTTTTTTTATAGAAAACATAAGGAAATTTATGTTAAAATATATCATGTGTCAAAATCCCTGTATTTGATAAATGAAAAATGTTGGTGGCTGATCCCATAGTGCTTTTTGAATTATAAATATGGGGAAGAATCAAGAAAATGGAAAAGAGAAATACTTCAAAATGAAAACATTTGAAATAGAGAAGGTTTCATTTTATTTAACAGCTCTACTTGGCAATTGCAGGAAGATTTTGTTAAAACTTAACCTGCTGACTCTGCACCCTGGGATGGAAGATTACTTTCCATTGCCTCAGTTGTCAGGATCAGTCCAAATAGGTAAAGGTCTGTCCCACCATGTCCTTAGTTACAGCAGTTTAACCTCCAAAGATACCAGCTGAAGACACACCTTGGGAGAGGGCAGAAGTGTAACCTCTAGGGTGCTTCTTCTCTTATTTGTAATGGTACAAATGAGCTAAAAGCACTGGAGGCCTGATTCAGAAATGGGAGAAAGTGGGAGCTGGGCTTCTAGATTCAACCCTCCCCAAAAGCCTATAATATTCATAACAGAACCAGATGATTCAAAGTTGCTAAATTCAGATGCCAAGGGATTCGGTAAAACACATATCCAGCAGTTTGCAGTAAACACTCACTCCTGGAGAGGCAGACCCACAGGGGGAAATTTGAGGGCAGGGTACCACAGGTGAGACTGGCAGCTGAGTGACCCAAGTGAGCGTGGATGTGGCCCTGGCTGATGCCAAACTTCACTCAGTCCACCCACTCAGCTGCCACTCAGACACGCCAGGCACCTCAGCCCACTCGAGCTGGTTTTCCTGAGCAAAGCAGAGTGCAGTTCAAACCCCACTGCAGTCGCTGGGAAGGCTCCCATGTGTTTCTGTGCTATAGGATGAGGAATACAGAAATGGCTTGCTATGGGAAACAGCATTATTGCATGAATGTATCCTGGAGTGAACTAGCTTGGAAAAAACAGTTTCACAGAAATGATGTTCAAGTGGGATCTTCCTCTGCACATCCCCATCTATTCCCTCCCTACCTTGCCATATATGTACTGTAAAAGACAATTGAACTCAGTGTTGAAAGCTTAGGAATATTGTGAGAAACATTATTCTTGGAACACCATATGTATGTGTTGAGGGATGAGAGTGACTGCGTTCCAGTGTACAGTGGTTAAGGGGGCTCCCACCACATTTAGATTAAGGCCAGATTTAACCTCAGCCCATAAATTTGGATAAACCTTTGATTCCTGTTTTCCAAACCCAAAAGCTGTAGCGGAGGACAATTGAGGGAAAAGAGGAAAATCAGCATGTTTACAATATTAATCTATGTGGAGCATGAATGAATAATGTTAAAAGTGGAGGGGCTTCATTAGTAAAAAACATAGATTGATTAATGACCAATATTTGCTGTAAAGGCAATCACAGTTTAACAGCATCTTGAACTGTGGGATCTGTAAAACAAAAGCAGGACTGGAGCTCTTGTCTGTGGCCAAGTTTCATCCTGTCTTTAATGGGACAATAAATGTGTATCAAAGTCAAGGCATAAACTCTGCTAATTCTTCAGTACAACCTCTTCACATCACTTGGCAACTGCCCATTTAACTGAAAAACTGCTTTAAGAGTATGCTAACAAGGAGATTTAAAGGTCTTTTTTATAAGATCAACATATCTCTCCTCCATATAAACTTTTAGAAAAAGAGTAACTAGTAAATTGAGCTGTAAATCCTTCTCAGTTTTTGAATTAAAATTTTAGCTTTATTAATGTAGCAATTTTTCCTCTTCAAAATATGACACAAGTACTACAAAAAGTAAGATATTTTTATTTTGTTAAAAAAAATTGAGTTCTTTCAGATGTAGTTTTACTTTTATAAAAAGGAAATTGATTATGAGTGATACTGTCAAAACTCTTGTTTTGCGTTTTTCAGTGTAATTGTAAACTCAAAAATGTTTTTCATGCAAAAATGTTGCCCAAGTATACAATGCAGTCTTTGAAAAGTACCTTTCTTAAAAAGACAATGACACTCATGATGATCAGTCAGTCACTGATAATCCTTGTTGCTTCTTGTTTTGCAGTGAGCGGCATAGGACAGAAGACTATTAAAATTCAGCTGATAGTCTAGAATGATTCTTATGTTTTATCTCCAGGGCTGCAGAAAAGAAGAGCTTTGAGGCTGCTAAGATACATTTAGCTTGGATTTTATTAAGCAAGGTAACTTCAGGAATTAAAAAATAAATCTCTCAGGCTCTGCTGAAATGTTTTTTCCCTCCAATTTCCTTCCCAAAAAATCCCCCACAAAATGGAGTGGACAGTTTGACTCATGCACAAGTCCAGTGAAAAGATACTTTTTAGCTATAAGAACCAGCTTGTTGCCAATTTCCGTCAAAATAATTCCCCCAGGTTAAATCCTGGTCCTATTGAAGTCATTGTCCAAATGCTCATTGGCTGTGAGGGGAGATCAGGATTTGTCCCGTTCCATTCATTAGTGATGGTGTGAACCCCAAGTAGTATTACGCTTCCTTTAAAGAAAGAGAAGCTCCTACTTACTGTTTATATACCAACGTTATTTCTCACACGTTTATTGTGTTACTCTCCTTAATTTGGTGCCATGCTGGGCCCCTGTGGGATGCCACTCAAACATTATGTCAATGTTCTCAAAATTGAACTCCAGTGCTTTATTTTACAAATGGCTTCTAGCAGATGTGTGGCACACTTTATTAACTTAAGTACCCATTAGTTGAAAATTTCATTAGTTTGGGGGAAAGGGATCAGTTTCATCAATAGATCTGGTATGGGTGGACCCTTTGTGTCAACCTGACCCATATCAAAACGGATTATTGTTGTAAGTGAGACAAGTGACCTAATGTTCTGCCTATTATGCACACATGATCTATAACCTTTTAAAATACTAGTGTGGGAAAGGAGCACACTTCACTGCATCCCCAAACCATGGATTCTTAACAGGTGGCAGTCCCTCTCTTAGCAACGTTTGCCATGGGCTGTCTGCGCCAGCGTATGAATTATCAGGGGGTACAGTTTCCAACCAGGTAACCAGGGGAAAGCTGGGATGGAGAATGAAACCAGAATAATGAAGGGCCAGGCAGAAGTTTTAATGAGTGCAGCTGGTGGACCTGGGTCTGTAGTGCCATCGTCTGACTGACCAGTGCATTTCAGCCCCAGCGTTCCACGTGCTGCCTGGATCTCTCGGGCTGATAAAGCCCCAGAGGTAAGGCTGGATGTTGTTACAGCAGGAACATATGGTACATTTTACTCCACAGTTTTAAAGTTTTGATGCTGTTTGTTCTTTGAATGATGGCAGCAGTAGTTTCCAATTCATTCCCTTGACCTTGTTTTGGAAACCATTTTAGGGCCAACTTGAAAGTCCATGCAAAAATATTTGGCGGGACCACACACCAAAAGGTGCACTATATAACCCTTTGGCTGTTTTGTGCAGCAGTTCTCACACCTGCCTTGAACTCATTGACCTTCTGAAGAGGAAAAAGTAAATCTGTCTGGAAGTGATGAATCATAGAATCATTGAGGTTGGAAAAGACCTTTAAGATCATTGAGTCCAACCATCAATCTGATGCTGCCAAGTCCACCACTAAACATGTCCCTAAGTGCCACATCTAAATGTCTTTTAAATACCTCCAGGGATGGTGACTCAGCCACTTCCCTGGGCAGTCTGTTCCAGGGCTTGACAACCCTTTCCGTGAAGAAATTTTTTCCTAATATCCAAACTAAAGGTCCCCTGATGCAACTTGAGGCCATTTCCTCTTGCTTATTGCTTGCTATTTGGGAGAACAGACTGACCCCAACCTGGCTACAACCTCCTTTCAGGGAGTTGCAGAGAGCAATAAGGTCTTTCCTGAGGCCAAACACCCTCAGCTCCCTCAGCAGCTCCTCACAGGACTCGTGCTTCGGACCCTTCACCAGCTCCTGCACCTCTAGGATCTCCCTGTTTCAGAATATCCAGTCTTCCTGCACTTCCTTACCCTTCAGGCCTGCCTGCTGTTGCAGGGGAGGTCATTCAGCTCACTTCTCCTGAGCTTTGCACACTGTGAGGTGGGAAGCAAGAGTTAGGCTGGACAAACTGCCCTGTCTGGGACTGCCCACTTCAAGTGCCATCCTCAGGGCAGCCATTTCCCTGCCATGTATTCAACACCATATGCTGGTAATGTGATTAGAGGTGTGAGACAACCAGGAAGATACCAGCTGGGGTAAACTGATGCTGTTGGAGTCTTTGACCTGATTTGCAACCATTTCCTCTCAGCCATGTCTGGGCAGCCCACAGATGGGACTAGCCAGACAGAACTGATGTGGAATAAAAGTCTTGTTTTCCATGTTTTGAATTTGAGAGGCAAGGGTAGAGTTGGTTGTCCTCAGTGTTTGTAGAGAGAAAATTGGTCATGGATCCTTCTGCTCATCTTCAGTAACAGAGAAATGTTTTCCTGGAAAAAGACACTTCCCTCTGTTGTTAATTAAAATCAAAGGCAAAACACAGAATCAGTAAACTCTTAAATCAAAGGAACTGAGATGGGCAAACAAGATTTCCTACTTTAGTGGTGGCTTCCTTTCTCCTTCTGCCAGCTTTGATTCTCAAAGTTTGGGCTTCTGCCAGTCAGCTGATCAGAGAGGTTGCTGACAGGTATGTACTTATTTCTCTGGAAGACACAGGTTAGGTACAGAAAAAATGGTTGCAAAATCAGAAGGATGGAATATGTGCCTTGGCCAGCATACTCCCAGATTCTAAGTGGTTGGATTTATCTAAGGGACACTTAGTTTACTTTTAGTTCTTCATGCTTGTTTCCCACCTCTGAAATTTAGATCTATTTGCCTCAGAAAGTGTTTTCAGGTAGACTGAAGAAAATTATATGAGAGAATGAATTATGTCAGTTCTTATACAGTGTCACATCATCATAAATCATGTTCTGAAACAAAACCATACTAATGTTATTATGTTTAATCTTCGGTCTAGAGCTGAACAGACAAAGAATTTACAGAGATTTAATTCCAGTCACTGCTTCTGCTGACAAACTGAGGTCCTCCCTCTCTGAAATCTGTAGAGAAACACGCAGTTGCTTCTTCAGCTCAGGTTCTTTGCAGTAATTTCAGTATATTTTGCTGGAAAGTGTTTTCTCACAGCCAGGTCTCCCGTGATACCAATATGAAGTGTACACTATATTCTTTCCCTGTTTCCTCTAGAGCCTAATATATCCTTTGCAGCACTTTCAGCTTGAAATGAAGTGTATGACCTAAAGTCTATAGAATAACATGAATCACTGTACAATAATTTATAGGGTCACCTCATAATTACTATTGAGTGTAACATGGCTCCGTTTGTTGGAACATATACAGGAGAAAGGTTATTTTTGAAATTTTTCTTGTTTATTCAAGCCAACATTGCTCCAGATTTGAATGGATTTATTGACACCACAGTAAAAGTAATCATTGTCAAAACAACTGGGAGAAAAAGAAATTTAAAAGGTAGAAACTTCCTGCTCCTGAATCTTTCTTGCAAAGAGGTGGGGAACAATCTGTGGCCCATGGCTTTTCCGTGAAAGGTGATTTTTTCCATATCTAAAGAACTGAGATCTACTCAAGGATTGGTAATAAGAATGGACTAACTGAATGATAACAAAGCATGTTGCATGGAATGTTCCAAAAAATCATGTTTTATTTGGAAGGAAAGCAGATTAAAGCAAAGAAGAAGCCAACAATTTAAAGGGGGAAAGTTATGTTTTGGGCTTGTTTTGCAGATTTTCAAGTTTCTGCACTTAGTATCCCTAAGTTATAATTCCCCCTGCCTTTGTCCATAGGAAAAGACAGAAGTGTGCTCAAACCAGTGGTGCCCTTGGTAGCAAATGGAAAAATCTTCAGGCAATTCCAGAAGTAGTGTTGTACAAAAAGCCTACCTCTGGCACATGTTTGTGGAACCAGAACCAGAGACCTTGCTGAATTTTACCAAAATCTGATGGGTTAAAAAGCACCAAGACTCTTCACACCACAGTGGTGTCCACAGAGCCTTGATGACCAGGGTATATCAAAGCCTGTGCAATAAATATAAGTGCTGTGTTCAGAAGCCCAACTTGTTGCTCTTCTGGTATTTAGGATCTCTTAACACCATCACACATTCCAGATGTGCATTCCAGACTGCTCCAGTTCTGAACGTATGCTTGGCTTGACCAGACATGGAGGGGTTTATTCCAAGTATAGATGTATTCATTTGCAGTCATCAAAAAATGTATATTTATGGAGAAAATTTTGGGTGCTGTATGCCAACACACCAATTATGAGTGTGTAGATTAAAGAGGTACTGTCAGGCTGCATATGTTTCACATACATAAATTCAAAGACCAAAATACTTAGAGACAGCAGATGGATTAGTGACACATTCAGAAAACTATGGGTACATGTATTTTGGTAAATTAAACAGTGTCAAGGCATGGGCACAGGCACTGGGATTTACTCATCCACACTATTCAATTGTTAGAATAGTCCTTGGTGTGGTTTTGGCCTAGATCAACTAACAAGCTCCCAAACAATTGATAGGTATGGCTTGTGAGTTAGTCCAGGCCAGGGACCATTGCCAGCAGGCAGCATGCAGGCAGCTGTCCTGTGCTAGAGGTTAAGAGAGTTTAATGTTATGGATGCGTCAGATTGTTCCAGATGGCTTGATGGCCCTGACACTATTTAGTTTACTAATATAGATTTAACCTTTAGGTTTTTATACTCATCCATTTGGACCTGTGACTCACATACACCAAATAAGCAGCTGTGGTGATTTCAGATGTTATTGCACCTGAGCTCTTTGTTACTGGCTCTTGCTGGAGGTTGCTGACCCCGCTGTAGAGCTGCCAAAAGTAATGGACTTCAAGTGTTTTAGGACCAGTGAAGGTCAAGCCACGATGTGAGGTCTGTACATGTACTGAATATGGGGAAAACACTGGTTTAAGATTCTTTCCCCACGCCTTGAATCCACATATTTATAGAGCTGAATGTAAGGGCAGAGCTCTCACTGCTGCTGCTGCTCTTCAGCACAGGATGACCTTAATCATGAGTTACCATTTGGATAATGACCCTTTCCTAGAGCCACTATTTGGCTTCCATGGGCTGCACTGCTTTTTGTGAATCTGTGTTTTACTTTGTTTTTCCTGAATCTGTCCTTTCCTGACTGTTGTTGTGCAAGAGTTTTGCACCCTAAAATCTATGTACCAATGATATTTTCTCCATTTGCAATCTACCCTATCCTTAGAGACAAATTAGCTTAATAGATAATTGGTTTAATGACATCTGATATCTGTTCAGTTGTTCCAGGCAGGTTCATTGTGAATAGAGCCTCCAGCTGCCAGGAGGATTGTGGTGGGGTACAGAGATGCAAGGTGCTGGGTGCTCCCTTTTCCACAGCTGTGAAGAACTGTCAGCTGCTGGCAGCACCACAACATGGTACTGGCTGAGATTATGCCTCCGCCTAAAGGGTAAGGAAGTGCAGGAAGACTGGATATTCTGAAACAGGGAGATCCTAGAGGTGCAGGAGCTGGTGAAGGGTCTGAAGCACGAGTCCTGTGAGGAACTGCTGAGGGAGCTGAGGGTGTTTGGCCTCAGGAAAGACCTTATTGCTCTCTGCAACTCCCTGAAAGGAGGTTGTAGCCAGGTAGGGGTCAGTCTGTTCTCCCAAATAGCAAGCAATAGGCAAGAGGAAATGGCCTCAAGTTGCATCAGGGGACCTTTAGTTTGGATATTAGGAAAAAATTTCTTCACGGAAAGGGTTGTCAAGCCCTGGAACAGACTGCCCAGGGAAGTGGCTGAGTCACCATCCCTGGAGGTATTTAAAAGACATTTAGATGTGGCACTTAGGGACATGTTTAGTGGTGGACTTGGCAGCATCAGATTGATGGTTGGACTCAATGATCTTAAAGGTCTCAATGATCTTAAAGGTCAAGCCCACTTGCCAATAAAGGGCAAAATATGGAGAAATCAACCATGGCTTCCTACCAGACTTTTCTTGGGCAGTATCTGAAGAGACATTAAAAGGGCATAACCAACTTTAAATAGAAGAGATTGAAGAAATCACAGCCCTCTGGAAAAGGTTCATGACCTGTGGTGTACACATAGCAGTGCTACAGACACTCTTAGGGAGATGTGCATGTCTGCATGAATGGTCTTTTTTTGTGTATATTTTCTCTGAGAGGACTCCATTCAAAGAAAATTATACTTCATGACTTGAAAGCAGAAGGCAAGCTCAGAAGTAAAAATAAGTGGACATAGGCTTTTTGTCTTGCTCAGGGTCTCCTTGTTTTCCTACAGTGCTTCTTTGGATGGAGAAACACTGAGCAGTAAATGTAATTGAAAAGGCATCCTTGACATCTGTGAGATCCTTAGCATCATAGCACATGCCATTCTTGCCCTCCAAAATATGTGGAGAAAGCGTGGTCATCTCACACAGTGCATAAGAACAGCTGCTGGTTAATGGTTCTTCTAATCACAAGTGCATTCTAATAACAAACAAATTCTACTACTTCTTACTTTAAGCCAAGTTTATGTGTTTATTTTAAGAACAAAGGCTCAAATGCATAAAGTATCAGAGTTGCTACAGCAAAAAAAATTGTAGACATCCCATTCCTCTCTTCCCCAAAAGAAAAAAGAAGCGTTATCTGGTTGACTGCAAGAGCAACATTCTTGATTAATCTCAAAAAGACATCTAATGAGTAAGAGGAATGCATTACGTCAAAACAAAAGATCATATTTTCTGGCCCATCTTTCTGCCAAAACAATTTCTACATGTGTTGAAGATAAACAATAGCAGCAAAGCAGAGACTCTGACTACTAAATGTCATGTAGGGCAATTTCTATGCCTTGCAATGTGAGTGGGAAACACTTCACTTACACTACACT
This sequence comes from Notiomystis cincta, assembly GCA_013398075.1. Taxonomy (NCBI): domain Eukaryota; kingdom Metazoa; phylum Chordata; class Aves; order Passeriformes; family Notiomystidae; genus Notiomystis; species Notiomystis cincta. The sequence goes on along the minus strand of VZRX01022237.1, from coordinate 520,921 downwards.
GCATAGCTTTGGGAGCACAGGAAGTGCTGAAGCCAGGTTTACTACACATTTGTGTTGCACGGACGAACGTGAGTTCCACAGGAAGATTTTCCTGTGTAGGACATTCATAACTAAGCTTTTCTTTGAAAAATCTCTGCCATTAAATAGGTATGAATTTTCAGCCTTTCAGTGTTTTTGGGGTGCAAAGCCCAAAAAGGATTTAGGTCTTATCACAAAATAGAATAATTCAGGGTGTAAAGTACCTCGTGCGATCATCTGATCCAATACCCGACACACTGTAGGACTAACTTGGAAGTTATGCTGAATTTTGAAGTCACATGAAGTTGTTTGTGAATGTTCCCATCAGAGTTCTGAACATCTCCAAAGAAGAACATTCCACAGCCTCTCCTGGATCTGTGTTAGCATTTGATTATTCACAGGGCAATTACTTTTAGCCTTCATATGGCTTTTATTTATTGCTTTTTGTCTTTCTGCTCTGAGAAGAGCTTGACTCTGTCTTCTTTATAACCATGCAACAGGTCATGGAAAACAGAATTAATGTCTCTCCTCAGCCTTTTCCTCTTAAGCCTCAGCAAACCCATCCATCTACCTCTTGTTTGCACGCTGTGTTGCTCCAGCCCCCTGAGTAGGTTGCTGGCCACTGCTGAACTCACTCTGGTAAGTCCACGGTTCTCTTTCACTGGGAATCCCCAAACCAGACACAGTAATCCAGATGTGGTCTCACAAATGCCAAACAGAGGAGAAGGATCTCTTCACAGACCTGCTAGCTACAACTTCGCAGTACACGGTTGGCCTTCTTGGGCAAAAGACCATACTGCTGACTCCTGTTCAAATTCTCGTCACGAGGAGAGTGCAGACAGGTAGATATAACATCTAAACCTATATATTAGACTTTGCACATTACATATTATCTCTATATATATCCTAAATTTTATCCTTCCCAAGGGAACAAAGTGTACTTAAAATGTTCTATTGCAACCTTATCCAGAGTGGAACAAATGGGCTATCTGCTAACTACATTATGGTGGATATCAGTAATCACTATGGGAGTACTTGACTTCAGAAACAGAGACTGGCTGCACACCAGACCCAGAACAGAAATGGAGACGGGGTGAAGAAGCAGCTGAGCTTAGCATCAGACTTTCCAATATGTGCTGACTTTTCGGTATCAATCTTTGCAGGCTATGCTTTTCTACTTTAAATACTTTTTTTTTTTTTTTGCAATTATTTGTTTTCTTAATGGAAAAAAAAAGTAATTTTATTAAATAAATCATCTTCTCCCTGTAATATTGACTGTTTGCATGCCTTGCTAAACATTAAACCAGATGAAATGGGACTTGGTTACATACAGTTAAGTAGCATGCTCTTTGTGAATGGTAAATGAGATTACTATTTGTTATTTTTAAACAAATGTTCACCCGTAAAAAGAAATATCTCTATTAGACAGAAAAGTGACTTCACAAAGGTGCATTATGTGGCAGCCAAAAACTGAAACGGGTGGCAGATTATTTCCAAAGTTAAAAGTTTATGGTGAAACCACGATATAAATTAACTGCTAGCAGCCGTTGAGTCCATTCCTCGGATCATTTATCTGTATGAGAGTGTTATATGTTTGATGGTTTTGGGGTGGACTAGAGTGTTTCTGAGTGATTTAGCACATGAAATCAACTCCAAGTTTCTAAAACAATAAACATGATGATGGAAGAGAGAAGTCAATACATGTATCTTGATTTCTTGTTGCCATTACACTGTGTCTATCTACTTCATGGTCTTCAGCACTATGAGACTTATCAGATTATCTCCAGGTCATGAGTCAGTTTCATTCTGACAATTCCATTGAAAAGCAGAGAAGTATAATTCCCATTTTACTCATGGGAGACTAATATATGAGAAAATGAGGTGGATGAATGATGAAGTGGATAAAAAACTGGCCTAGGAACTGAACCCCAGTCCAGAACATGAGGTGTCAAAACTTGACCTTGTCTCTGCAGTGGGTAGCACATTTTAAGGGAAGTCAGGTGTGGGGTATATATCAAGAAGATTTGTAAAAAGCAAAAAGATAGTGATGTTTAGTGGAAAACTGAAGAGGGACATAGAGGGCAGATGACACACATATACATGGCCAAAAAGAAGTGATCAGGTCATGACTGGGCTAGCAAAATATGAACAAATTTTTTCTTTAAAAAAGTATGTTTCTAAACAGGTTGGAAAATTTCAGCTAAAATCTTTTGGAGGAAGAACTGGCCATTGTTGAATAAGATCAAATGTATCACTTTACAAAATTGTGCAATTAACAACACATTCCAGCTGAAATGGAGAGCAAAAAAAAGTAAAGCTGCCTCCTTGCAGGACCCCAAAACTATAACTTTCTGATTCTGTGGTTAAACAAAAACTGAAGCTTTGGGAGATGAAGCTGGTGGAACCACTGGTGAAGCTGCTGAATAGTGGGTCCTAAGTGGGAAGAGTTATGTCAGCTTGCTGCTGACAAGCCTATTGGGAAGGCTTGGCTGGCTCAATGTGCTGAAATGAAGGGGATGACCTAAGGATTAAGGATTAACTTTAGGCTTTTAACTTGACAGTAATGCACATAGTACGTGTGCATGTGTTTGCATGGATGTTTGCACAAATAGACAGATGTGTCTGAGAGAGAGACATTGTGGGGTTTGTGCTGCTGGAATATGGGCTATGTGTGAGAGATGTGTGTTCCTTCAGATTTGGCTGCTTTTCTGTTCCACAGATTCAAAATGAAATGCTTTTGCATAACTGTCCATATTGTTTGTAAGTAGTTATAAGCCAGTAATTTCCATAGAGAAAAACAAAGGCTTATTAAATAAGCAAATATAGTAACAACTGAGAAAGAGTGTTATAGAGAGACAAACAGCCTGCTAACAATGGGAAATGTCTGTGCAAAATGTCATGCAAAACAGAGGTAGTAGGTGTTGGTCAGAGCTTTTTTTTTAATCCAGCTTTTCCTTGAGAACACTCAAAGGTAGTAATCTTGAAATAAATTAACACCTATGCTGAACTTTGGAGACAGTGATACCACCTTTACATTTTTCTTCCCTTTTAGCAGCACAATATGATGGAGTCTCAATGGGATTGTGAAGTGTAAAGGAGAGAGCATATATCTGGGACAGGGGGAGTTTCTGGCTAAATGCAGAAGTTTGATATGGTGGCCTTAGCAGTGGGGCCTAATAGCATCTTGTGACTGGCTTTGGATCTTCTCTTCCAGCCAGGAGAGCCACTGATTTAAAACTTAAGAATATTACAGGTATTAGAAGGAAATAAACAAAGGACCTTTCAGAGACTGGTTGGCACTGTGTGAGGCTGTTTATGAGACTGGTAACAAAACAGCATGTTAGCAGATGAAGTGGATGCTGAGGTTCCAATGCAAAACTTTCCTTAGCTGAAACATACGAATAGAACTACAATTACCAGTGCTTTCAGAGCAGTGGTAGAGCTGAATACAAAGACATCCGTAAAACTTGTTCTAGAGAAAACAGTTCTGAATAAAAGCACTTTCAAGATTTTTAGAAAAAAAGATCTTGTAGTCATTGCAAGTACCAGAAAATATACTATAGCAAAATAACAGGTTTACAAGTATGTTAACTTTTTTTCTCTACTTGGCAACAACATTGGAATACATCTTAACTGTGGCAGAGGTAGTGGTAGCAAGGAAAACATGGGGAGAGAAAATTATGTCATGGAGGCTGTTTCCTTTTTATTCTTAGTAAAAGCTGCACAGAAACCAGAGCAGAATATTATCCCTGTAAGAATAACCAGGTTGCCCAGAAAGCCAGGAGTCACCAGCCTCTTCCAGTAGCGTAATAGAATTGGCAGGCAGCACTTAAAGAGTTGTAGGTCTGATACTTTTCCCCATACATGGCCTTAATTAAGACCACCTTTACTCACCCCAGTGGCCTCCTCTAAGCATCTAACCATGCCATTTGTCTGGTAGATGCAGAGAATATTTTCATTCTTCATGCTCTCTCTGCTGCACATTTGGTTCACTCCTTGCTTCAGACCAAGTCTCAGGTCCCCCAGGCACCTATGCTGCATATGGCTTTTGGCTCCCTCTTTAAGGAAACTTGGACTCTTGAACAGAGAGTTGTTCCAAGTCCTATTTCCTATAGACTATATAATGTTTGAGCTAGTTCGTATCACTTGTTCAGAGACCAGAACTTGCTCCTTGAGTCCCAAAGGCAGTGCAGATTAATAGATTTATCCATATAGTCAAGATTGTTTTTAACATGTCCTCTTGAATTCATTTGTTGGGAAATCAACACGTGGTTATAACTTGTGGTGAGTCTCTGCTTACAGCAAATATCTGGCAAGTTCTTCACGACAGATGCATGGTGTAGGCATTTTGCATGATCTTTGTTACTTCCCCAAGTTGTTGGTGGAGCTGCTGCTCATGTATTTGATCCTCTCACTCTGCCAATGCCCAGCCTGGCAGAGGACCCTTCTCCAGCCACTCTCAGAAGACATGCATCTTGTTCTTCTAACAGCTACCACAATCACGCTGTCAGAATATGAATGGTAATAATCATAACATCAGTTCCTGCATGTTGGGACAGTGTCTGTGTTTTGGTATGGCAGAGTATTCGCGTGAAAAACATAGAAGAGGAAAGATGCAGAGCCAACCAAGAAGGCTCAAATTGCTGGAATGCTTCAGGGTAATTTAGGATGCCTCATGGTTGCAATCAGAATGAGGATGTGTTTACATGCAGGGATACTGTAAAACTTCTCTGTATAATGATGTATTACAATAATGATGCAGCCAATTGCTCATGAACCATTTACCAAAGGGTAGGTACAGTGTTAAAGATGGCAACCTAAAGCCTACCAATTTAGTCACAAATAGAATCACAAAGTAACTCAGGTATAGGGGACCTTGGGAAGTCTCTACTACAACCTACTTCTCCAAAGAGAGGCAAGCTTTAACTCAGATCATGTTGCTCAAGCATTTGCCCAGTTGGGTCTTGCAAAACACAGGGTTTTATTCTATAATGTCCTAGTTTCCCTTAACGCCTTGGATGGATATTGAAATGAGGGAAAGGGTGATGAGATGTATGTGTGTATTTCTGTGTCTAAGGCCTGGAACCGGAACCTAAAATTCTTGGCCATGGCAGACTTTCTCTGTGATACTAAGTAAAACTGGGTAAAAACTTATAAAGAAGCTCTGGTTAATGTTGCACAGGCAAGCTTCGTTCTGAACTGTCTCAAATTTGTTAGTGATTAATTTTCTTTTCTGCATGTTTTTTCAACGATATTTTTGTGTAGATTTTTATAGATAATAATATAGCTTTGTCCTACAGGATCCCAGAGTGCTTCTCAAGTTATACACCTAACTGGCCAAAGCCTACTCCTGCTGAGGCCAATAGACATTTTGCTATCGATTTCATTTGGGCCAGGATTTGGCAGTGTAGAAATGGAATACAAGCAATTCTGTATGTCCGCATGGCCTTTAATAAATTCTGGTTTCCCACCTGGGCAATAAATCTGCCAGCAGAAGAGTTGTACAAATTTTGGTGTCACTTACTGAACAACTAAATATTTTAATATAAATTTTGAAAGGTATCAGTAGGCTATAATGGCAGTTGCTCTAAAAGTATCAATAGCACAATTTAGAGCCAGGGATGGATGCTGGTGTGTGTGGATGTGGATAAGTGTGTAGAATCTCTGTACATGCAGCAAACTATGCTTGTACTTTTAAATCACTTAATAAAAGACCAGCTCTAGTTGGTTGCATAATCTAAAATTCTGGAACATTTTTGGTGTCCTACGTCTGCAAAAGTTTTTCATTTAGGAACACACACGTTTCTTGTCAATGTTATTTCTACAATCACTTAGTTAGAGCAGGGCATATTGTTCTCTCAATTTCTTGTTAAAATGTTTCACGTAATTAAACTTTTACAACCAGTTCTGCTCTATGTCTGATACCTGCTGTAAATTATAAAGAAAAGCCCCTCTGGCATTTATGAGAATTCAGATGATGAAGACTATAGAAAAGAAAAGAAAAGGAAAGAAAAGAAAAGGAAAGAAAAGAAAAGGAAAGAAAAGGAAAAGAAAAGAAAAGAAAAGAAAAGAAAAGAAAAGAAAAGAAAAGAAAAGAAAAGAAAAGAAAAGAAAAGAAAAGAAAAGAAAAGAAAAGAAAAGAAAAGAAAAGAAAAGAAAAGAAAAGAAAAGAAAAGAAAAGAAAAGAAGCAGTATCACTGAGCCCCAAATAGTTGCTGATTCCCTGTTATCTCCCACACAATTTGATTTAATGAAATCCAATATTTCCTATTATATAAACTAGACTGAAAATAAACCAAAATAAAACTAATAATATTCCAAATTATTATATGGCAAACATTTCATAAGTTGCAACACAGTTTGAATAAATATGGTTTTGTCTATATTTCTGTAACTTACTACATGGGAAATAAGGCTAAAATTTGCTAGATCCTGAAAGAAAACAGCAACAACAACCAAACAACAGGAAAAGGAATGGACATTAAAGTGACACCTGGTTGTATGTGCTTGTGGGATGCATATACACAAACACAAACAACCTCTTCCCGTGTCAAAATATTGCCCGAGTTTCAAAGGAGTGCTTGAGATGATCTCACTGGTGTGGGGATTTACAAAACAGCTAAATTCCAGTAAGATCAATTTTGAGAGCAAAGTTCTGCTTCCAGGCCCTCCCCAGACCAAGTGTGGGATGCCTGCAAGATGGCACATCAATTACAGGACTGAGAGCTTTAATCCAATTGGTGACAATGCTGCTATGAGACTTGGAAATCTCCTCTAACCTCTAACCACACTTTAGTGTACAAACTATTGTGTTTGCTCTTGGGAAGCTTCATTCCTGCCAATAAGAGCCAGTATTTATACTATTTGGCATATTTATTATTCAGTTAACCCATTCCTTATAAGTAAATCCTTTTTTAGCATTTACAATCCTTCCAAGAATTATGGATGATGGACAGAAATAAATAGACATGAGGGGGAAAACAAAACAAAACAAAACCTTAAATCTCTCTTCTCCCATAACTATTATAATTTATTCTATTGTCCTTTGTTTCACACGGCTGTTTGTCATGAGGAAGGGAAGCAACAATCAGTGTCTGAGAAATCTGGTTGTGCTTAAACATTTGTGAAATTCAGGGAAATTAGTTGTGCAATCTGACATCCAATAAAGATCAGATGACCAATAGGCTTCAATTTCCTTGTGAATGAAGGTGAAAGGGCTCTACAGCCAACATCTTTTTTACAGGGATACCTAGTAGAACATGTAAACAGAGATTTTATACTTTTGGTTCCCCTGGGCAGGGTGACATATGCAGATTAATTCTATTCAGAATTAAAACTTATTTTATAGTTCACTGGGGACTGTTCTATCTCTTATTCTGAGAGCTTTTGGTGCAACTCTGGTGGCTGAAAGCTCTGAAGAGAAAATGGATTTACCTTACTTTCTAAGAGTACCCACCTGCTGACAGCTAGATAGGTTTGTGTATAATATAATGCTTGTGAGAGTCTGATTTCAGGGATCTGATAAGAATCATTACTGGCAAAGTTACTCAGGTAATAATATTATCTATCAATAGGAATATCAGAGTCTTGGTGCTCCAGTGCTTCATGTATGTACTCCATCATACCATGGAATAAAAACAGATTCTCTGTTTTCCCATTAATGAACAAGCAACAACCATATTACAGAGTGAACTGATTGTATAAAAACAGACATGTGCAAAAACTTTTTAGTGTTGTTTGTCAAAAAGTTTATTCTCAAAGGGGCAACATTATTTCAGCCTGAACATGCATTTCTCTAGGACTGTCTATATAGTACACCATTGCAGGTCAACATATTTTCCACTTAAAAATAGTCTTATTTTGTGAGGGGCTTCTTCACATGCTTAAAATTCATCTTTAAAATGAGAATTCATTTAAATGATCTAGGCTTCAGCCTAGGAGGGGAAAACTTTTTGACTCCCATCATATACAGTGATGTCTGTGAAACTTTGACACTTTACTAAACTCATAATAAGCAAAAGAGAGACAATTTAAAGTGAAGCCAGAAATATCATGGGAAAACAGGTGAGAAAACCCTATATTTCTGAAACATAAATTAGCCAGTAGAAAGAAAACTCATCTAAAATTCTTGGCATAGTTGTCTGGAATCTGATCCAGGCATAAATTAATTTTTATTAAGAAAATCTTTGTATTATTATCTGCAATTTTCCAGGAATCAGATTTCTACACATGTTCATATTTATATGCTAATTTTCAATTTTTGATGCCATTTTCAGGATTTATCTTTTTTTTAAACTCATGTTTTTATACACGTTCTTTTCCCTACTTATCTATGAAGGTATTTTTATGCTGGGAATTAGATGTGTTTCCAAGTCTTCCTTCAACTGGCTTAGGAATGTGACCTTTACCTTAAAACCTGTTTATTCTATGTATTCCATAGCTTTTGTGACTATTTACAATATGCATTGCACATTATTGGCTTGATCCAACATACTGTGAAATCAAAGACTTCCCATTGACCTTGAAAGTTGTTGGATTAAGCCTTGTGCTCCAAGAAAAAGTAGTTGCAATGAATGACACAAAAATGTAATAAAGAACTCATTTATTGGCTTATTAAGCTTATTAAAATAACCTAGTGTAGATTATTAAGTTTTCATTTACAAATTCAGATTCAAACATATCTACCAAGCTCCAGTATACTGATTGCTGTTATATTTAAATACATTTTGGTAGAAACTTGTTACTTCGCCTCTTCTACATGTCCATTCAGATGTTCATGAGCTGCTGAATATTTTCCATAATCTCTTGAGGACTCACTTGCTCAATGTCAAGTTGTTCATCAGTGAATCGTTGCATTCCTTTCCATTTCCTGGAGCCTTTCTCAATGCTTGGCTGAATCAGTACATGTGTCATTTCCACTTCATTCCTGAGTGCCTGTCTGCTTTTTTTGGGGCATATGGTACATGGACTGCCAGTCACATGGGCACCTGTATTCTCAGCTCTCCTTGACGAACAGCTACATACGGCTTTATGCTCTTGGCTGTTATTTGCTCAAGCCGGCGAAGAAGCTCTGAGATATATTGCAGGAAAGCAGAGTAATTTTCTATGGTTAGATCAATTAACCTTTTGGCTTCACTGATTAGCTTTTCTTGGGACTGACTAAGCTGCCCATAGATCTCCCAGAGTTTTTCTTTGAGTTGCTTGTTATGTTCATCGATTTTCCTCTTGGCAGCTGCAGACCAAGATCGGATTTTTTCCTGAACAGCAGATGAGAGTTCCATGATCTTCTGTCTTCCTTTTCCTTCAACATCAGTTATAAGGTCATAATATTCCTGACTGTAGGTTTCCACCAATTCTCTTACTTGGTCTGTCAGGCGCGTAACAACGTCAGCGAGATTTCCAACACACCGGTTGTGCCAATCCACGAGAAGATCTATGACATCCTTCAGCCATCCCAGAACCTTGTTTTCCACCTCATAGTATTTCACTGACAATCCAAGTGTAGTTGGATCAAAATATTCCTCCCGCAATGACTTTATGTAGAGGAGCACCTGCTGCAGCTTTTCTGAAATGTCCTGGAATGTCTTCTGGCTAAAGTCTTTGATCTGAGAAATGTATTTTTTAACATCTTTTGTCAAGGATCTCAGCTTCTGAGAAAAGTCTGAAGCCATTGCATCTTTGTATAGCTGTTGTGTTTGGACTTTGATGTCTTCAAAAGTTTTGGATTGCAAGCTTCTAACCATTTCTTCTACCTTCTGAAAAACTTGTTGCACTGCTTGTTTCAGTTGTTTCAGCCTTCCTGCGAAGTCAGCTTCCTGAAGAGTAGCAAATGTCTGCCTGATTTTGTTCTGCAAATCTTTCAGCATTTCTTTAATTTGATCAAGTACATTACGGCCTCTAAGAATTGTTTCAGAAGCAGGAAGTCTGACTTCCAGCTCATTGATAGCTGCAATCAAGGCATCAAAGTATTCCTGAAGTTTTGAAAGGCATACATCAGCACTTTTTGCTACCTTCTCTGTAGTCATGAGATATATTTCTGCACCACTGTACTTTTCAGACATCCCAGGGATCTGAAATTTTGTGGTTTTCAGGAATTCAGTGGCTGAGTCAATTACATGTCTTATTTTCTGGTGGTACTCTTCTATTATGTCAATTAAAACATCCAAAAGTTTTGTTTTTATTCTCTGATAGTCAAAGTGTTCAGCCTGATCTGCTGCTCTTCGATAAAGCCGTTTAGCTTTGAACTTCAGCTCCTGATATTTGTCAGAGGCCTCATTGGCGGCTGTGCGAAGCTGAGCATCTATCTCATCTATTTGATTTGAAGCAAAAGTGTATGCCTTTTCAGCATTATTCTGCATCATATTCTTCATCTTTAAGGTGGCAGCACTAATTTCCAGTCCCATATGCTCCTTATGGTACCGATTAACGTACCTATAGACTGCATTTGTCATTTTAGGCACTCTTTCTTTCAGACCCAACAGCAAGTCTTTGGCAGCATCCTCATTCCAGTTGAATTTCATTTGAATCCACTCAGGTTCCTTGAAGGATATCTCACCTTTTAGTATGTCAATGTCCTTCTGGGGAGCAGACTGAAAATACAAAACAGGGTAAGAAAACTCCAATATTACTTATGAGTGTATTTCAATATTCTCATTGCATCTTTAATTTTATCATTTATGAAGACAAGCACTCTCCAATGTTTTGTCCACTGTCTGTTTGCTGTCTGTTTGCTCTCATCTTGAAAGGTTATTTTGGAAGAAATTAGCTTGTACCAAGCTACTTTGAGCTTCTTCAAAGAGCAAGGCTAGAACATAACTTAGTCTGGTCATCTTTAATATCTGACTGCAAATAAGATTTTTCCTTCCTTTGTATTAAATGTCTATCATGTCTCATAAGGCAGCTGAATTACTTGGGAAAATGAGCCTTCTACTCATTCCTGAAATCAGTTAAAGTGAATTCAAACTGCATTTTTTTCATATGAAAATATTAGAGGATTTAATATTGTATTAATTTAAATAAATGAGACAATTTAGACAGTAACTCAAGAGTAGTTAATAAATCCTCAAATGAGAATATATTTACATGTATAGTTTTTCCATTTTTATAGTAAATTGTGAATTATGAGTTGCTTGTGATCCCTAAATTAGTGTATAATTTTGGAATGTAAGATTTTAATTATGAAATTATTGTAGTATGCCAATAATAAGAGCATGTATTGTAACATATTAATGGATTAATGGTCTGACTTCTTCCAGTGGCCTTATTCTTATAATAGTCACTTATGCGGTAATTTCAAGTAGCCTGATGGCTATCTACTAAACTTGATTAAGTTTATCTACAACTGACTTATGTACATTCTTCACTTTCAGTAGGTGTGCCTTCTTGACCATAGGAGATGGAAAAAATAACTGTGTGAAAGAGTTGAAAACACCTCTTTACATAGATATTACTTTTGGTACTGGAAAGGCCAGTGTAGGAAATAAAGCCTTTCATTACTGATAATATAGTTATTATTTGGTGGTTAATTTACATCTCAACATAAACACACACAAAATTTAATAGGGAACTTTTCCTGTGGCCACACCAAACATTTTTGCTTTTTATTGCTCATATCAAGCTTACCTGAGCTTGGTAGTAAACTCTGGCAAGGAGAATTTTATTGTCCTCTTCAATGACATAAGCAAGGGTCCCAGCTGAGGGTGAGGATATTGAGCCAGATGATTTCCTTCCAATCCCTTGGTAACGCACATGAACATCTGTGAAAGTTGGGCTGATGATATCTAGTGCTGAAGTGTCCTCCAGGGTTCTGCAACAACAGTAAAGACAGAGCTATGAAGCAATGCACAAAGCACAAGCCCAATGCTGTATGTCTGAACACAGCACCACCTATATTTTCATATCTATATGTGTATGTAAACAATACTTTTATCATGAAAAGAAAATGTAGGGTTTACTATTCACATTTCTTAGAATTTAGCCGGACACATTCAAAACTTCATATAATTCCCATTTTCCTGTTTTATATAAAATTATATTGAGCTCTGTTGAGAATTTTCATTAAATTAAGGCAGCAAAATAAAACCTGTAGCTGTACCATTGTCGGCTTTCTACAGATTTCTACAAATTGACTGCAGTTTTTCCACCAACAAAAGTACAGGCACTACTGTTTATCTGCATTTGTACTTCACTGATTCTGTCCTTTGGATGTATGAACACAACACTTGCAGATCAAAAAACGCAATAAGAGAGCCAAGTCTAATCCCTAGTGTGGGCAATTGTGAATAAAATTACTCTATAGTGGCTTGTGGTGACAGAGGGATCCACTGGGAAGAAACCCAACCATGTTGATGGTTAGATCTAGAACTACTCTGATTATAAAATACTGTGTTTATGTCTCAGGGGTTTTCTGACATGGGGCTGGTGAGAAAAGCTGTTCTTGAAATGCTGAGAGGGAACAGTTTTCAAGTTACCTTGAGAGGGAAAAGGACACAACCAATAAGGGCAGGGTAGATACACAGGTTCTTATTAATTAGTGCGAAGCACCCTAGGGCATTAGAGATCAAAGCAACAACTCTTCATTTGCAATTATGTCTATCATGAATTATATTAGTAGAGGAAATCTTTACCCAAATCCTGAAATAGTCAGATTTTCCTTGTAGTTTGCACTCATGTCACGATGTGAAAAGCTGCCAGTTGTCCTCACAGCAAACACGCCGTCTTTATATTCGTAGTTTGAAACAACTGTGAAAAAGATTTCAAATGTGTGTACTACCAACAAACAGTACAAAAATCATATCCCATTGTGGGGTATTTCACGAGTATGTCAAATTATGCTTCAAGAAATTGAATGCCATTAATGTCCCAAATAAAAAGATATGAAAACATTTGTTTGACAGAAGCATTTTAAAATTCACATTATATACATTCTATATATTATATTCTCATGGATATGGCACACATATATATAATCATTAGCCTTCAGGGTGACTGACTGAGACTCTGATAGTAATTTATGAAAAAATGCCACTGCTGATAAAAGAAGTGTCATGTAACGTCAATACTAAATAATAATAAATAATAAACTAAATAGACAGAAACATCTTCATATGCAAAGTCTTGGGGAAGAAAGATCTGAAAAAGTCTAGTCTACAATAATTTTTTTCCCCCAAAATCATGGCATAGAGAATTTTAATGTCTTACCATTCAGATCATATTCCAGGAATTGCAATGTTGAGCTGCAGGTAGAGTCAATGGAATGTTCAAAAGAGTCCTTCTTATTTGTCAAGTCTGTTCTCCAGGTGACATTGTACAAAGGGGAAGCAACTTTGAAAGATCCAGTCAAGGCACCAAATGATGGGATGTAAATTCCAGCAGGCAAGGATATTTTCAGAGGGGGGATCTCAATTTTCTGTTCAGGAATGGTAATTGTAGGCAGTTCAAAATCTGCAATTTTATTAGCTGCTTCATCTAGATCTACAGAGAAACTGCCAAATGAAACACTCTTTGGTAAAGTGAATTGAGACATAGTTATTTGGTATTCAGGTATTGTCATCTCAAAAAATGGCATTTTATATTCTTCTAATGTAATATAATTTGCTCCTACATCCACTTTGGGGAATCTTAGTTTTGGCAGTGTGGGTAAATGGACATCAAATGGCATTGTGCTTAGTGTCTGTGGAACTTTGATGTTGCGCAAGTCAATGGTGTATGCTGGGACCTGGAGAGTGGTGAAAGGAAGGCTGAACTCTGGAGTGCTGAGAACAGGGCTTGGAGACTTTAGGTGTAACTCAGGAATAGTGACAGTGAAGCCATCAGCCAGCTTCTTCACAGGTATGGGGAAAAAGTAACCATCCTCGCTCTTGGTGTACACAAGGGATGCTGAGCCATTCAAATATTGTTTCCTGTCAGCACTGGTAGTGACGTCCAGCTTCAAAATATCCCATAAGCTCTTCTCAGAAATGGGACACTTGATGTCTTTGAGGAAGTCCACGTACCCTTCCAAAGATCCAGAAATAACGAATTTTGCCTTTGATTTTTCATTTGATATCTGCATATCATGACTGAGAGATAATGAATGAATTTGGCCTTCACCCTTCCAGCCAGCTTTCTGGTTTGCAGGACTGATTTTCACTACAGCAACCTCATTAACTGATGCCATGCCCAGGTAGGGATTTGGCTGAATGGCTTGAATCTGAAGATCTGCTGAGACATCCCAAGGAGCCAGCTCTAAGGTCGCTTTGCACCTCTGAGTCCCTGTTGTTGTGAAACGAGATGTACATCGTGCATAGTTCTTCCCACTGTGCTCCCAAACTGCGTAAATACGACGGGTTGATGCTTCAACTGCAAGCAATTCTTTAATTTCAATGATCCAAAGTCCATCTGCTTTAGAGTGGGCCTCAAACTTGAGGGATGACCGAGCTCCATTAGCATTCAGATAGGCATTTGCCTCATGGTCTAAACTTCCAGAAAATGTATTTCCAGTGTAAAATACTCCATCAATATCCCCAGTTGTAGAAGATTCTACTGATATGTAATATGTAAGGCTCTCTAAAGCAAATTTGTGAGCAATTTCTCCCTTAGCACTTGTACCATATTTGGGAATATTAAAATCATACATTAATTTTATCCCTGAGGAAAGAGTGGGTTTAGATTTTGTATTTCCAGAAAGTTCTTGGCTGAAATTAGTTTTTAAAACTGGTGTATCAATTTCTATATTTGTTGTCACTGAAGCTTCCATGATCCTCTTTAAGAGAGTGATAGTGCTATCATGGTTTCCTCCTAGATATTTGTTATTAGTCAGGGACAATGCTGTGGCCAGCTTCAACCCCCTTTTTCTTGTCAAACTTGTTGAACCATCCAGCTTAAATTGCAGAGCATCAATGACAGAAGAGGATGAGACACTGAGATGTCCAACAATATCCGACTGATTGAACAGCCCAGCATTTGCAGTTAAAGTGATCACACTGGATTTAAATGAGAAGTCGTAAGTAATGTTACCCATGGCAGGAACTAAGATGTGGTTTGCTGAGCTGTTGATTCTGAATCTAGGAAGCTTTAGAGTGCGCAGATCCTGGGGGATATGAAGGACTGGAAGCTCAAAAGAAGGTACAACTACTGTATAAGATGGAACTGTAAAGCCGATAACTGGGACTGTGAATCCTCTTGTGCTTATTTCTTTTGGAAGCGTGAAACCAAAGGCTGGCATCTCAGCAGTGAAAGGAGAAACTTCAATATTCACAACTGGAATGGTGTATCCTGGAATCCTGAGGGTGCGTGGTAGTTTGTTCAGTGATGTTTGTATTTTGTATTTCTCAAGTTTTGTTTTGGCTTCATTATATGACTTTGTGAGAAAATCTAAAGCTGCATTTCTGCCTTTTTCAAAGTGCTTGTTGAACAAAAGGATGTTTTTATTAAGTACTTCATGCACTTTTGCTAAAGGAAGTGGGATTGCATGCATGTCTTTGTTTTTCTCATACTGAGCATTCAAATTTAAATCAAAGGATTGTCTTGTTGTCTTCAGTAATTCCTTCAGGCCTACCTGTTCCCACAGTGAATAATCTTTAAGCTGAGGAGTTTTGATTCCAGTGTAGGGAATCTGAATCTGAGGAATGGTTAGAGGAATATTTAGGAAGTCCAGGTTGGCATCTCCATTCATTTCGATATGAGCTTCAATTCTGTCCTCATTGCTGCCAGCAGACATATTATGGGAATATCTGTACTGATTGAATCTGCCAGTAGCTTGCCAGTTGACCTGCTGAACAGAAGAACTGAGGGCAAATCCATAGTTATTCAGGAAGTCAATTTTACCAGTCAGTTTCATTGGGAAGCTGATTTTCACATTTCCATCATTGTTTGTTGAAAGACGAATTTCAGAAGGTTTTGCCAAGAAGGAAAGTTCATTATTTACAGTTCCAGTTATGCGTCCATGGAGCCGAGCATTGTGAGAGCCTGTTAATTCTACTTCCATTCCTAGAAGATCTCCTGTGCCTTTCACATTCAGAAGGCTACGACCCACACGCTGAGACTCAATTTCAGACTGAATCTGAAGTGCTGCAGACATTAAGGAATGACATTCATATCTCATAGCTTGGTTGATTTTCAGGTACTTATCATTTATTCTGTTGTTGGCAGAAAATGTAATACTGGGGCCCTCAATCTTGAAAGTGGCAAGTGAATCATGAGTGCCTTCATCAGAGAAATTAGGCGAAGCCCATTTCCAGTTCCCTTTACCAGCAGAGGTAAATGATATGTATCCCGCTTCTACCTCTGTTGTCATGTTATTGACCAGATCAGCCTGGCTGGAGAAATCAGCTTGTGGAATATTTAGTCTGTGGGAATATGCTGTTCCACTCTGCATCCAAATTTTTCTTTGCAGCTTGACCATTAAATTATTCTGTAGTTCTACTGAATTTTTCTTTGTATTTAAGTTTGCTCTAGTTTCAGCTTCACCTTCTACTGAGGTCCCTAAAAATACCACTTCATTGGTGTGATCAACTTTAAGGAACCTATGATTGACTTTCATGGCATTTTTAAGGTTCAGCTTCTTCATGTCGGGAGCCAGGAGACGTGAATCTGCAATTACACTAAAAACTAGGAAGTCTAATTTGGATGTTGTCTGAGCTGAAACGGAGGTCACAAATTCTGGACTGTTTGCAGATGTTGTGGTATTACGAAGCTCAGCTTGTGTAGACAGTGTGAAGAATGGAGAGGCGACTCTGAAAGCACCAGATAATTTCCCAAATGTAGGAACAGTCACAGTATGTGGGATACGTGGGAGCTGGAACTCGGGTATCTTCATGTTAAGAATCTGGAGTTCATTTAGATTTAGCTTTGGAATCAATAATTCTGGTATTTGAAACTGAGGCATTTGTATTTCTGGGAAAGAAATGTCAGAAAAAGGCATATCTCTCATCTTCAGATCTTTCAAATAGACATCAATAGATGGTAACTGAAATTCAGCAGACATGAGTTTGTCTACTGTTCTCACAATCAGAAGCTTAATTTCAATCAAGTCAATTGTAATGGAAGGAATTTGAAAGGTATTTAGAATTTTAAATTCTGGAGTAGTAAATTTCACTGGGATTTTCATGTCCTTTAGTTTCTTAATATTGATCTCGTAGGAGGGAACACGGAGATCAGTCAGTGGGACAATGAATTCTGGTGTTCGAAATGTTGCTTCCCGAAGGCTTCGGAGACTCACCTCAAAGGCAGGTATCGTGACTATACCTGTCCTGATTTCAGGGACTTTAAATCCAGTTTCAACAAACTGTTTTAAATTTTCAGCCCAGTTTTTTAGATCATACTCTTCAGCCAATGCAGTGATTTTTTTAAAAGCTGTGTTCCATTGGTCAGAAATGTATATGACAACAGAGTTGTAGAATTGGCTTATCTTCTGAAGACACCACTGGAGTTCCTGGGAAATATTCATTTCAGAAATCCTCTGTCGCAGGTCTTCCAGATGCTCATTTACCTTGGCTTTGAGATTAGCAAATGTTGTTGAGTCTATGAGCTCCCTGAGCCAGTTAATTATTGCAGCAAGCTTCGTGTCCTTTAGTTGTTCCGTGTATTTTGAAATCACAGATCTAAAATCTCTTATATACTGTTTCAGTGCTTCTACTTTCTGTGGAAGTTCTAAATTTCTGAGTTCCTCATTTATTTTCTGGGTCACTTCTCGAATTTTGTTATTTGTGTCATCTACAAATTTGTTATAGTCAAAAGCTTTGAGCTTTTTAATAACCATGTCAAGGAACTTGTTGACTTCCTTTATAATCTTTTCATAATCAAAAGTTTGCACTTTCTTGACAGCATCATCAACAAAAGCAACAACTTTATCAAAGCATGACTTCACATCAATACTTTGCAGGTAGATGGTCAATTTCTGGGCAGTTTCTTTTATTCTGTACTTGTTAAGCAGTTCTATCATTCTGTCAATTAAAAAATATATCTGCTTATCAATTTCATATTTTACAATCAGTTTGTGCATATGACCACGGAAAGCGCTGATCTTCTCAGATAATTCATATTCCTCTATCCAATTTAGAATAAAGTCTTTGATTTGTTCAAGAATTTCATTAATTTTTTTGATTGGCAAAGATTGCTTAATTTTTTCTAAACATTCTTTAGCATCAAATGCTTTAATCTGTCGTTTCAAATTTTCTGCAATGCTTCTGGCATCAATATTCTGAATCTGAATCTTGAGTTGTTCTAGGTTTTCCTGTATTTTAGCTGTAATCCCATACTCGTCATCTACATTTTTAATCCAAGTCAAAGTGCTGCTTCCGATTTTGTTAAGATCATATTGTTGGAAAAAACCCCGTAATTTTTCAATGATGCTGATTACAGTTGTTCTTACCTGATATTTGTTATCTAGAGCTGTCATTGTTTCAACTATTTGATCAAGAAGCTGTGCAATAAGTGCTTTAATGTCATACTGCTCACAACAGTCTTTGATGTATTGCTCAACTTTTATCAGATAGATCTGCAGCTGAGACAGTATTTCTTGAAGATTGTCCTTAGCTTTTTCCAGCATAATTTGGAGATCATCAGATGTTATTCTGTAGTCCTTTGTGAAAGCAACAAAATTAGTTTTCATGCTGCTAACTTTGCCTTTGATGTCTAATTTTTCCATGTAATCGTTAATGTCCTGTGGCAGTTTGTCCAAAGTTGCCTTGTATTTTTTCATTTGTTGTTCTATGTCTATGTTCTTCAGGTAACTTTGTAGGGCCTGCAGTGTGGATAGAACGGTGCCTCTGAGTTTTTCAAAGTAAACTGGCAAACTTTCCAAGAAGGGTAGGCTAATAACATGCATATCTTTATTTTTGTCATACTTCACAAACCCAGAGATGCTGAATTCTTGAGGCTCTGATACGCTGTTCCTGAGACCCAATACATCAATTAAATTAACTTCTTCAGATGTTAATGGCAGTATGACTGATGTGTCCATTACAGAGAGATCTGCTAAAGCTCTTCCATTAAGTTCCAGACCGATTTTTTCTGCATTATTGTAAGCACTGAAATCCTGTGAATATACATTATTGTTTAGCTGACTTTTCAATTTCCAAGCACTTGACTGCTCTGATGGAGTAAAAAGCATATGAACTTTGCTGTCAAGCAGAGTAGTGTACCTTCCTCTAGACTTCAAGCTATGGCTGGTAGAGCCTCTGTAATCATGGGACAAAGTGAAAGCAAGAGGCTCTGCTTTAAACAGGAATTTGCTGTACAAGTCTCCTGTATGTTCACCCACAGCAATCAGCTTTCCATTAGCATTGGTGTGTACGTCAGCAGTGATGACAAATGGGGCCATAGTGGAACGCACAGCATTGCTGAAACGGAGAGGTTTGGAGTCACAGTTTGTGTTCATGGTAACTGAGGAAGAAAGTCCTGCCACATCCAGATGAACTCTGTGACTCACTGCTGCACCTTGAATGTTTGCCACTGTGTCTGTTTTCAAGTCTGCAGCTAGACCAGTACATGTAAGCGTGTAGGTATGTCTTATTTCATCTGCTCCATGGGCTCCTCTGATATTGCCACCCAAGTTCATATTCAGAGGCTCGAGAAGGAGTTCTGCTTTATTGGAAACTTCTGATTTAGTGTATTTAAGATTATTGCTCAGTTTAGCTGTCAGTGAGGTAGGCTCCAGTCGTAGGTCAAAAACATGTTTGTGGAACTTGTCAAAGCTGAAGCTGTTGTCTAATTTGGAAGCAAATGTTAAGGATAAGCCTGGAATATTCAAATCATTTGTGTACTCCAACTTAATCTCTTTGAATGATCCTTGCAAGTTATTTGAAAACTTGAGTCCTTCTCTATTAACTCTGAAGTTTAAAATATGTTTGTTGTCCATACCCAGAACCGTGCTCTGATACTCGCTTCCCAGCGTTATTTCTGTTAGGCTCACTCGTCCACCTACATTGAATTTTGCATTGTTTTTCCCATAGCGCCCAGAAGAGGACAGTGACATGGAGCCTCCAGCAGTGTCGAGCTTGGCATTCATTTCACTCTGCATTGCCAAGGGACTAAACTGCACATTGGTGGTTGCGCTGCTGGCTAGACCATACCGATTGACATTGAATGATGACTTATGTGCAATTCGATTCTTCTGCTCTGTCAGGGAAATATCAGTGTTGAAAACAAGATCCTGGGAATTGAGAGAACCTGCAAACAAAGCAAAATACTGGATTTGCTTGTACGTGGCTTGGTACTCGGATCGAAGTGCTGCCATCTTCTTTGACAAAATTATTTCAAGCTTATTGACACCTGCGGTCTGTCGATACCTCGCATTGGTTTCAGATGATATTTTCAGCTGGCTGTTTTCACACTTCAGTGAAGCTGTGTTCTTTAATAATCCATTTTGTACATCAGAAACTGAAGTAATGGAAAATAAACCATCGCTGTATCTGCCAGATATCTGATTGGTAGCCTGAAGATAAGAAGAATCCAACTTCAGATTTGATTTTCCTTCAAAAACCCGTCTCTTTTCATTGTATGTGGTAGACAGAGTGTAAATGCTTCTTGCAATCACTGAAGCCACTTCCAGCTCCCCTTCCATTTTGACATTATTGGTATTCATGTTATTTATCTTTTCAGAAACAATATCACTGGAAAATGACAGTTGAGGACCCAGAGTACTTGATGCTGTAAGTGATAAGGTGTAGTTTGCAAATGGAGTAGGTTCATAACTCTTTCTGCCAGACAGCTTAAAAACTGATGTTAAGACTCTGTGCTTCAGGTAATTTTCATATGCATAGATGAAGCCATTTTTGTTATATGATGCTTCTCCAGAACCTGAAATGGGAAAAAGGAGACAAAAGGTAAGTGTGTTTATACCCTTTTGTCTTTAAGAACTTGTCTAATGCCACTGAACTTCTGTGCTACTGCTTGAATTGCAATTACCGTTATATCGTTTTGTTTTAAAGTCCTAAGTGTTTTGGTAAATACTGAATATTTCTGTAAAAATGGCTACTATTTTGATATTTGAAGCTAAAGTTCTGAACTACAAATAAATTGTTTCTACATTACTAAATATAATAATGTGAAATGACATAAAATTATGTCATTATTTAAACCTAAATTAAGAAGATGCACTCAAGATAAGCCCATATCTAACATTCCTGGATTTTAATGTTTTCTTTATCATGCCTCAGTTATGGTGAGGAGTTTAGAAGAAAATGAAGTCAGGTTGTCTTCTTGCACTGAGAATCCAAGCAGCAATTTAGAGGAACTAACTTTAAAATACCACATTATGGCAATATATGGACATAAGAAAAAGATAAGACAATTTTATATACATATATAAATAGACTGAGAAATAAACTGTGGGCATATCTACACATACACTTGCAAACCTGATTTTGAAAACAGTTGACTTATCATCTGTATAAGTGTTTATAGAATCATGCCTTCAGTTTTGAAGGACATTTTTCTCAGTAAGAAATATCCAGGAAAATACGGACTCTAAAAGTCTTTACTGAATTAAACTGACTTCACCTTCAGTGCCTGAATAAACAGACACAAACAATATCTTTAAAATCAAAGGGAAAGTGATTTGAGATCGCGCAACAGCTGTCCTCAAATAAGCGCAGGCAAACGAATTTCTGATACAAGGGATATAAAATAATTGAGGTAGTTTTGCAAACATTGCAGTATTAGCTAACATTCTTACCTTTCACACTGTAGGAAAGCAGCTCAAAAACTGAATCGGCATTTGTGTCATAGGTAGCCTTCATGCCAGTGGCTCTCTCTGTGGTGCTGTTAGTCATGGTGCATGCGGCTGTCCAGTTGTAGTAGTTGCTGTACACATTAGCAGAGACCTCTAACTTGCCCAGCAAAGGCACACGGACAGGATAGGATTTTGGAACAGTAAATGTTGGGATTCTATATTCCTGAGATGGCACACTTATTCCCATGGACTCCATTACCAGAGGAGGTGTTTTAACAGTCTGCGGCATCCATATCTCATCGGATGATCTTCCCGCAAATGGCAATGGAATATCAATTACAAAACTGTTTTTATTGAAGTTGTATCTGACCTGGCCTTCACTGGAAAATAAAGATAACTCTGTTAGAAACTAAATTCATGAAGCATATGAAAGCAAACTTTCATGATTTCCTCCTCTGCCCATGATACTGAGCTTATTTACATGCTTATATCAATGTCCTGACTTCAGTTTTAGAGAGAAATGTAAAGATTGAACATTAATATCAACACTGTCAAGCACTCATTCATCACAATTTACTGAAAGTACTTTCGTTATCAGGGAATTCTCTAAATGTTTTTTTCTTCTCATTTCATAAACAGAGAGACTTGTAGGTAAAGTAAAAAAAAAAACTCTTCCAAGAACACTGGCACACTTGTGGCATGCTGAGTACCAGAAAAAGGCAATTATATTTTTTAAGAAGTGATGTATTCTTATAGAAATGCTTGAAATCATATTTAGCATTAGACATGGTAAAAATATAAATTATTAAGAATTTATCTATCTTTCTCATTATAAGCATTTCAAAAGTTTTATCCAAATATTCAGCATTTTTTCTTATTCTGAACAAAAAGAAATAAAAATCTAAGCATGTGACCAGGAGCTAGGACTGGAAAAAGGATTGTCAGCTGAAAAAGTGTAATTACAAAAAGGCAAAGCAGAAGGAAACTTGGCCTTAATTTTTAAATGAACAATAAGCTGGCAAAGATGCTTTTCTTGTTTGCCTAACTGATCATTTATATCACAAAATCTTCAAGTTTTAAACTTAGAGCTACATCCTAAGATGAAAATTAAGCAAACACTTCTGAAATTTGTTCCTATATATCAAAAGAGTTAAAAAGCAACATAAAAGAGCAGTAAAAAATCCTATTATTGTTGTTAGCACAGACAATAACAACCTAGGAGAAAAATCAGTGTATTCTTTGCTTATACTTAGCTCAGGAGCACAATGGCAGCAATAGAGATGTGTGTCATTAACATAAAATTTCATATTACCACAATGAAAGATAATACATGGAAAAACAGATCTAAGAGATATAAAATTCAAGACTGTTCTCCATTTGTTCTTGAAATCCAATGTTGTATTTGCCTCTGTTGTCTGTTACATTCATTTCAGCATTTCATTTCTATGAAATTTGACAGAAGGGTAATGACATTCATGCAAGTCCTGTGAAACTCTCTATTAGGTAGAAGAGATAGGATGAAAGCAGTGCAAGCATCCAGTCCATATGTGTACAGCCTCTCCCTGAGCAAGTCAGGCATGAGGAGAGGCCAGGTTGCTCTACTGGTGGAGGTTAAGCAGTATGTGTAGGGAAACGGGAAGAACTATCCAACAGGACTGCACAGGAAATGTAGAGCTGTGAGCATTATGGCCAAAGTGTCTGCAGGGATGTGGGATACAAATCTATGAGAAACGTGGCTTCAGTAATTTTGTGTCCTAAAGACAGCTGAGTGCTGTATTTTTATCCAGTATACCTTACAATATTATACAATACTTTAGGATCAATTCATATACTACATGAAGTCAAATCTGTATTAAATACGTGCATCAATTCCTCCATTAATTTCACTTCTCTGACCTTAAAATTCGTTGTTATGATTTCAATTTTACGCTAATGTTCACAGCAATTCCACACTGTTTTATAAAACCAAAGTAAAATAAAATAACACAAAAGTAGGAACAAATGTCTATTTTCATTTTCCTGTGTCACTATCCCAATTTCATTCCCTACCTTTTAAGGAAAAGTTCTTCAGGAATGGTGATAACAGGCAGGTTAAGTTTCTGAATGCTCAATTCCTCCAGTGCACTTAGTTTGTCTTGCAGAGTCTGGGCATAGGGGACATCTTTTGATGTCTTTTTCAGCCAGGTGTTGGTTGCCTGCAATGAGGAGAAAAGTTTTTCAAAGTAAATAACAAGTTTTAGGACTTGCTAGTAAAATTATCTGAAAGTTATTTGGATTAGCCAAATACTGAACTCTAGGTATCTGCTAAAGTGACTGGTTCTATCAAAGTTGGAAATACACAGCTTATTAAATATGATAAGTGATTTTACAAATAGTTCTTATTTTGGCTTCCATGGGGGAGGCAAGAATTCCTCAGGGCTATGTGGTGAAGCTGTATTGTCTACTGTAGGTTGAAAGCCATACCACAATAAACTGTGACACGATGTGTCGCAGTGTCATGTCGGTATGAGCCACTTTCCGATCCAGCAGTTCATTGGCACGCTTCTCTAGGATTTTTGGGTAGTCTGACAAGTCAACTGGGAAGGCAGAAGACAGTTTTTTCACAGCAGCACTGGCACCCACATTCCACTCTAGCTCAACTTTCTCAGCATCTAAAAATCATGAATTCAAAAGAAAAGGGTAAAATTAGTAATATTCCTATTTTGAGAGATACTATAAACAAATCTAAAAAGTTGCTTAAATTTATAAGTTGTGTATGTGGATCATGTTTTTGCCCCTACCATATCTGAGAAGAACTCTTTTTGAAATTGAGTTTCCATGAATAGTTGCAGATGAGCTGATCTGAAGATATGCTTTGTTTGGTGAATAATTAACCAATGCTTCACTTCTAAGTTCAGTTTGCAGGCGAGGAAAAGAAATGCTGCCTCTTAACATTGTCTCTTCCACTCCAGCATATCTGTGTAGGAAAAAATAAATATGAATAAAAACATTTAACTGTACTTTTTCAGGGGCAATTTCAGCATTTCAATCTATAGCAAAGGCATAGTAGGTGTTATAAAAATAAGATTGAATCAAGCTTGTAAACACTGTTCTAATTCAATGAATGTTTTCAGCTTCTTCTAGTTACTCTGAAAAATCTGTAGTAGACTATTATAATGCTACTGTGCAGATACAGTAATGACTCTGTGTTAATTTCACAGGAGTGAAAAGGATAGAAATATGTACCTGTCCTGGTAAAGTTGTAATGGAACCAAATTCTGAATGTCCTACTCAAGCTGAAATCTCTACTCAGGATACAGACTGTGGCCATGAATCACATAGAAACAAAACACTTGACAAAATATATTATGCCACTGGGCTTAATTTTCCTTTATTCACATTTATTTTATATCTCTGTAACTTTGTTGACTTGAGAAAACTTCTAATATTATGTTAGTGCAAATGAAAGGGAATTGAGGTCCCTGACATCTGTCCAAAGCTCCCACTGATATCAGAGGCAATTCTACATGAACAGCAAAGACAAAGACTCCCCAGGGCACCATCAAGATCACAGAATTCCATGGAAGATTGAGGTTTATTAAAGAATGTGATCAGCCCATTTCACTATGGGCTTGTGAGGCAGACAATTTTAGAAACCCTGGCAGGCTGAACATTTTTGTTAGCTCCCCTGTAGATGTTCCCGGAAATATTCTCATCATGAAGCGTGGGAATTTTTACAGGAAGCTCTCAGTTATTTTTGGTTTTGTTTCTTACTGAGTGCCATTAGATTTCTTCATGGGGAGATGTAATAACTTTTTTTGGAGCCAAGCATATCCAGTAAAAGATAATACCTCTCTGAACAAACCTAGCCTTGTTTATACCCTTGGATTATCACACCTGCAATAACAGTAGTACAATGCATTCTTGTAGTCATGTGTGTGCAAACACAGAAGAATTACCTCAAGGAACTTGTAATACAAATTATATATATACATATAGTAGGAGAGATTATTTCATGTATGCATTTGATGTAGTACGATTAAAATAATTAAAGTTTTTTAAATGGGGTTTCAATGGCAAGTTTATCTGTCTCCATATTTAAGAAACTTCTCCAAAATGAGATAAAATTTCCCCACATTTTTACATCCAATAAAACCTTTACAAAGGCTGCTGTTAAATTCTAAATGTTTTCCTGAGTTACCTTATCTGGCCAGCAAGAGTAACTTCTGTAATCTTCTTATTGTTGATATCTAAGACAACGGTGTATGCTTTCTTCCCAGAAATGGATTCATCAGTAATTCTGAAGTTCGTACCAAAGTCAACATCAACATCTGGAATCTGGACATCACTGGTCAAAATCTTTTTGCCTCTGTTGTACCTGAAGGTCAATGTGGCCTCATGATGGTTTGCACCTAGAAAATATAATGCACTTTGGTTATTCACAACTATGCAACCTGTTTGGACTTTTCTTGAAAGAAGAATAAAAAAGGATCAGCTGGAAGTTATATTCCGCTAAAGATCTAACACAACTTTTGATGAGTCTGATTAGAAACTGGGTCATCTTTTTTCTTCTCATCTTCTAATCACACCACGGGCTGATCCATCAACTCATCAATACTTTTGTTATTTAAATGATCCCATAGATGTTTTGTATGCTTTAATTTCATATTTCATCAGAAATGTATTTTTCTCTTGCTTATATAGAACCCTTGAACATCTCCTCTTCCTTGCTTCACCAACATCACACTTTTACTAAAATCATGCAAAATACAAAATCAACCTCTCATCATGAAAATCTTGCACTGAGATTGCATACATGAAAGGAAATGTAGCTAAATTGTTGACCTGTTTGGGTGTGAAAATGGTTTTCTATCTTATGCTCTAAAGAATACTATTAAGATTTATTAATAAAAATCTCTTTTCTGGTAAATGACAGTTCAAAACCGAGCAAAACCACACAGGTTTTTCAGACTCTTACCTTCTGCCTGGACAGCAAACTTTAAGGTGTCAATCTGGTCATTTCCCTCTCTCTGCAGTTCGTAGTTGGCACTTGCAGAGTATTCCTTTACTTCGCCTGTGGACACTAATTCAACCTCGAATCTACAGAAAGAGTAAACAAATGCCTTGTGAATAACTTTTTTGTCCATGACTACAAACAGAAGAAATCATACAGTTCTCAACAGCTCTCTTTCTGAGCTGCTGGGGTCAGTGTGTTTCGAAAGATTTTTAAAGATAAGCTTTACATGAGAGACTACGGAAGACTAAGAGGGAAGCTAGTTACCATAAAATAAACGTAGTTTAAGTTGACATGGCTTACCTGGATTCTCCAGTCAAGGGAAAATATGGAGCTGCCTCTGTGTCAGTGGAATTAGAGTACAATACTTTGGTGCAGAAGTTTAGACCAGGAATGAAAGGCTTGCAAGAAGTTGAGGTTGCTTTGTTCTCTATCAGAGTTGGAATCTCTTCAGTTTTGGCTGGAGAAACCAAATGCAGCGTATTGCTGGAACAGAAAAGTCAGTCATTTATTCCCAGGACAGGTGCTCAGATGTTCCTATTAACATGATTATTTCTGAATAAAACCTGCTTATTAATGTAGGGGCTAACTGAAATAACATCTGGCTTTAAATGATGTAGGTATTATTATTGATAATTATCATTTAATGTACTGGCCCATTTGCTCTCTCAAAAATTAACATAAGTAGTTAATTTAAATTCAATTTGAAATAGGCATTGCTATTATAATAATTGTATGTGAAAGAAAATAGAATAATGGAAATGGTAAGAGTCTTGCATAAAATTTTAAAAATAGTGACAAATAATCTCTAAGCCATGACCCCAAATCGTCACTTATCTGGCATATTTGCTTGTCTTACAAAAGAAGTTATCCCAGTTTTACAATGTCTGGAATTTTTCTGAACTGAAAATTTCTCCATGCTTGTCCTAGCTTTTCAATTCCACCACAATAAAAACCAAGAAGAGAAGGAAGAACATAGCTTTGAAAGTTCTCATTCAGTCCTCATTACCTGATACTGAGGAGTTTTACTGGAACCTTCGGAGCAGGAATGCTGAATTTCAGTTGTCCAGCTTTCACACTAACATGTGCTTCAATTCCAGATTCATGGAATATATTAGAATTCATCTCCACACCACTTCCAGCAAATTCAGGCATGTTTATTCCCAGGTGTGTCACAAACTCAACTGCTACTGAAGGTTTAGCAATGAGATCTGCTTGCATCTATTTAATAAAAAAAAAAAAGGCATTTATTTGCCCAATACACTTCTTGCCAGTTATACAAAACCCCCATAATACTCCTGATAATACAGAGGTAAGTTTTATAGAATTGCTTTTGCTATTCAAAAAATCTGACTCCCAAATCGTATAATTAAAAGGCCCATGTAAGTGGTAATTGTAATATAAGAAACACAGCAAGATGATAATGCAAGGATCCCTGCCTACTTTAATGCAAAAAAATTCATGCTTCAGAAAGATTTTATACATGGAGCTACTTGCATGTATTTTAAAATCTGAAAACAAGAGCCAGTTTTCCACTGTAAGAAAAAACCCAGCAGTTTTCAAAGACAATGAGCAAACCGTTTGACAAAAAAGAATTGGATCCAAGATTTGAATTTCTCCAAATACAAATCAGCTTATTTTCAAGCTTTTGCTTTGGCCATTAGGAAAGAAGGGACAGGATACAAAATTTTGGAAAATATTCCAAAGCTAACTAAAGGGCAACAAGTACTAAATTTGAAGACTTATTTTTTTTTTTATTTAGATCTTGTGTATGGTAGAAAATTAAAAGTTTAGATGAACTGAAGCTACTAAGAAATTCTTATGAAATATTGACTAGATTAGAGCAAGATAGTTATTAGAATTGTATAAAGGAATAGAAGTATTGACTTTTTTTTAATTTTAAGTGGATAATTAATTTTGTGTCATATGCTTTTTCATTACTACAATTTTAAGATGCTTCCTCTCAGGTGAAAAAAAATGTTTTACTTGACTCAATTTTCCATTTTCTTTTAACTGCTAATCAATTTTTTTCACTTTGAATTGGCCATAACAAAATATTTTGTTAACTTTTTGGCTTGAACAGAAAATTCACATACTGTAGCTTTTCTACCATTGTAATTTGAGTGCAGGGGGAGAGAAAGAAACAGATTAAAAGGGTTATTTTTGAAAGAATGATTGAAATACATTTCATTCATAAATTTTATTATGTCTCATTCGTAATTTACTATATGCATTGGTTCTTAATCTAATCTAAATGTCATCTACAAATTAACCAAAGACCTCTAATAATTTGGGGCTTTTTTAATATTGAGAACATTTTGCAATCTTTGAAATGTTTCTGGTGTTACAGTTTTATCCATAAATGAAAATGTAGATTATTAGGAGGAGAAAAAATATAGAGAACGATTGGGACTTACGCTCTTCTGGTGAAGCTTCGCAGCCACTCTGGCCCCAGGTGTTGCTATTCCAGACAAGGCAAACTTCAGTTGCAAACCTGCTCCAGTTGGAAGCTCAAACTCATTGTCCATGAATATGTAGTGGACAAAGAGATCCCTGTCAACACCTTTTGAGATGGCTTGTGCAATCTGTGAATCAAACAAGGAAATGAACACTAACAAATCCACATTTTGGAATATGCACATTTTGTACTTTACAAACTGATCAGGGAATTATTGCAAATCTATAATCCAAAAGTTAATTTCATATGGAGTAGAGAATCTAATTTCCACAAATTCATTGCTTAAAAAAATATACTAAAGACTGTCAGCCAAATCTGAACTTTAAATGAATACCAGATTTTTTTACCAGCATTGATATATATATAGGTTATCTACCTTGACATACATATACAAAGTTGAACTGGTTTAGATACCATATAACATTCTAGTTTCCCCAAAGTCAATGGCAAAGCATAATTTTAGTTCAATGAAAGAAGGATATTACCAAATATTCCTAAAATGTACTAAATCTTTTCTTTTTACAATGAAAAGGATGAAAATTTTAATATTAAGACATATCTTCATGATTAAAAATTTAGTTGTGCAACTTAATAGCCAGTACTAAAGTTCTGGCCACTGTTCCAGTAGATATCTCAATAGCACAATATGATTTGAACTTTTCCTTTTTTCTTCCCCTCACCAGTCCTGCAGGAGGACCCCACTTGGTTATTGAGGAGTCTTCATGGATTTCTCAGAATCCTTCAACATAAGCCTGGATATTTTATTTTCAATAATTTTATTTCCATGCTGGTATCAAATATTTTTACATAATAGTTAAATACAATCTAAATCTTAAAAAAAAATCTGGTAGGAAAGAAATATTGATAATGCACATTGGTGCATCATAAACGTACCATTTCAGGAACAGTCTGGAGAGCTTTAACACTCTTTAAAATCAAGCTTCCCAGCAGTTTAAAATCATTGAGTTTCATGTACCCAAGTTCTTCTCCCAGGATTCTTAGGTATGCTCTTCCTTCTGGAGCTTCTTTGCTGCTCAATTCTTTTATCAGTTTTTCAAGGTTAAGTATTATTCCTTTTGTGATATCCTGAAAATTCAGTCAGAAAGCAATAAAACAGATTTATAAGAAATGCGTAAGATCAAATATCTAGAGCAGGTACTTAGTGAATGTCAGCTATTCTGCACATCCACTTACAGCTTTCTCTCCTGAAAAAGACTTCTCCAAAAGCAATTAAGGAAACAAGCTGTTAAATAGCATTAAGGATTTCTGTTTATCTCACCAGAAGAGGAGAAGGAACGTGTAGAGTAAAGCAGTAAGTGCTGTTAATTACAGTGTAAAAATAGGAATGCTGTGCTGCACAGAGAATGTTTTCAAGCTGTACCTGGTCCTGCTTGCCATCCTGTGAGTAACCAAAATAGTCAAAAAGTGCCTTGGAAACCTGCTCTGGCACTTTGCCATCTATCCAGTACAAGGCCTTGGTTGCAGTGTCTGGGAAAAATCCCTTCTCTCCAAACAACGCTTCCAGTGTTGGTTCAAATCCCTTTCCATCCAAGCCAAGCTGAAATGAACAGAAAGGACAATGCAGAACTGAGACAGTTGCCCCCTTTTGTTGGAACTTTACAACAAA
This sequence comes from Notiomystis cincta, assembly GCA_013398075.1. Classification (NCBI taxonomy): domain Eukaryota; kingdom Metazoa; phylum Chordata; class Aves; order Passeriformes; family Notiomystidae; genus Notiomystis; species Notiomystis cincta. The sequence continues at coordinate 490,170 of VZRX01022237.1, read as the reverse complement.
CAGACTTTCTGGGGAGAGAACAATGCATTTAGAGTATCCTAGAAGCACATAACTCTTACGTGAAGATATGGAACACTATGTCTTTATAATTCATTTTTTCTCTGTGGTGAGGTTCAACAAAACCCCCTATGCATAGGTTGTATCTCACTTAAAATCTACCATGAGTACTTCAGCGTGCCAGTAATGATTCATTAGCACAAAGTCAATTTGTTACAGATGGGTTCATTTTACCCTGAGCCCTTTAATAACTTCAACAGGGTCGTCCATCCAGTCAGTGGCAAGTGACATCACATAACAGATGGCTTGCTCTAAAGCCCATTGAGACCAAATCAAAGTTCCCTTGTAGTCACAGTGATCTTTAGATTTCTCCCAAGGCTTGTAAAAACAATACATTACTCATAGAAAGTTGTTATAAGAAAACAGAAATGAGAAAGAAAGCAGTTGAATACTAGCAAATGTTTTTGATAGTTGTTGTACCTCAAAGACATCACTTGGGTCAAATCCATAGGTATGCAGGGTGGTTTTCAGCATGGTCTCTTTAGGAATATAGCTGTTTGGGTCAAATACCACATTTCCTTCTACTTTAGTAGAGATGGGGTCAATTCCAGGTAGAGAAACTCGTTTTGAAATCTGATAATTTTGTGAGAATTTTCTGAAATCTTTGGCTGTTGGAAGCTGATTTCCTTTCAGAGCTTCTTCAACTCGGCTTTTTAGACTAAGGAAGATGATAGCAATTAAAATATGATTAGTATATATTCCAAACACTCATTTAGTCTTAGTTAAGGGATTTTTTATGCCACTTGCAGACATTCATACAGCTGTGATGATTGCTAATGGATAGCTCTCTGCACATACTTAAGAGTAAACATAAGACTTAAGGAAAAGACTATAATCTGGCACTGCTCTCACAAAGCCAGTTTACTCAGCTGATGCGCTTGTTCAAATAAACAGAAAAAAACAATCAAAAACTCCATTGCTAGATAACTACTACTGAAACTATGGTGAAAAGTTTTTTCTTCCAATGAGACCAATATACACCTAAATTTCACTTACTCTTCAATGCCCAGTTCTTCAGAGTCCAGGATGTTGGCAATGTGTGAGGCAACAAAGCTTTTCACTTGTTCATTCTTCTCCTTTGTGAGGACTCTCAAAATCTTTGCTACGTCACTTGGGGAAGGATTTTTCATCACTAGGAGATAGGATGCTAGACGTTTGTCTGTGGGTGTATCCAATTCTTGGAATGTTTTGAGAAGTGATGAACGGTCCTGTATAAATAGAGAAAGGTTTGCATTGATGAACTGGCTCGTGGATGATATTGTTAAACCCTTTTGGGAATATATAGGGAAATAATCACAAAATATTCTGAATTGGAAGGGAGCAATAAAGATCACTGAGTCCAAGTCTTTAGTGACTGTATACCTATTTTTGTACCTTATTTCTACAATCTATCACAACAGTGTCTTTGAAGATATTTTGCTAAATTTTCTTTTGCTAGAAAACATCAGAGAAGTAATAGTTTTATTAAAACTGATTTTCATAGAATCAGAGGATCACAGAAGTTTTTGTGTTGGAAGGGACCTTGAAAACCATCTAGTTACAATTCCTCTGCCATGGGCAGGGACATCTTTCACTAGACCAGACTGCTCAAAGCCCCCTCTAACCTGGCCTTGAACACTTCCAGAGATGGGGCATCCACAGCTTCTCTGGGCAACCTGTGCCAGAGCCTCACCACCCCCACAGTAAACAATTTCTTCCTAATGTCTAATCGAAACCTGCCCACTCAGTTTGAAGTCATTCCCCCTTGTCCTGTCACTATATAAAAATCTTACAAATAGTCTTTCATATCCTTTATTTTCTTGCATTTTTAAATTATTTTCCCCTCTTTTTTCCCTTATCTTCTTTTTTAATACACTTTATATTCTTATCTTATACATAGAGGTTACATTTTGACTTAAGAATTCTGACTTTTGATTGGTTGGGAATCATAAGTGCAGATAAACTGTCAAAGTTTGAAAAAAAAACCATTCATTTTAGGAAAAGAAGATGATCAAAATTACTGCTTCAGGAAAATCATAATCACAGTTTAAAACTAAACAATGATTTAAAAAATAAATGTTTTAAACTGAATCTGAGGATATGAGTTTCAGGTGTTTCCAGTTTCCCAGACTTTTTAAGCCTTGTCTGGAAACAAAAGCATATCTTTTAGAGAGGAAATTTTTAAATGTTGAAACTATCACCATGTTGAGCTGAAATGCTCTGTATGATGACACCTGTTCTGTAAGTGATGCTGTAATGTCACTGCATTGTAAATAAACATCTACCCAGTACTGCTAATGACAACAAAATGACATTATAAATAGAGACATGATTTTTTTCTTAGTTAAATACATTTAAGTCTGAGGTAATTCACTAGTTAACACCACCTTTAAATAAGTAGAACTCCATTTAAGACACTAAAAGGAAGAGCTCCAAACTTCCTTTTTAAACTGAGACTGTCTATACAAAGAAACTCCATTTCAGAAGAGCAACACCCACTAAGTCAGGAGGCTTCTCAGATATGTGTATGGAAATTTCCTAGAGAGGTTCTGAAAAGCTGGAGACAGCTATAAGGGAAATAGCAGAACTGAAATAATGGGAATAGCATTGCACATTCAATAAGTCCTGTGAACAGTCAAGGTGAACTGAGAACAGTTTTTGGTTCTTGCAACCAACTTACCTCTTCAGTAATTGTCATTTTCCTGAATGCCTGGATGGCTGCTTTCTGAACTGAAAGTGATGCAGCTTCATTTCTGATACACGTCTTCAGAGAGGATTTCACACTGGGTTTAGCTTTCTCCATTACTGCACCCATGTTTCCAATAGCCTGTCAGTGATTAAAACACAGAAAGATTAAAACACACTTCCTCTCCACCAAGAGAAGTAGAGTAATACATGTGATAATATAATATAATATTGTAATAGCCTGCATAAGGAAAGAAGGAAATAAAAATACCCGAAGTGTGAGGTATGTGAGTTCATCTTCCCCAGAACAATCAGTGCCAAGCAGTGATACCATGAAGTCTGCAACATCTGCTATTTCCTCTGTCACAATCTTCTTTTCATTGTAGAACCTAAAGAAATAGATAAACACATCAGAAACAAAAAGAAAAAATGGGAAATAACTATATTTTGTGCCTAAAGAACAAATTCATGAGAACAACAAAAATATCCTCCAAAAGTGAACACTCTTAGGGTTTATTCCAAGCACCACCACAAGGTTTCTTTGAGGTTATTTTGTACAATTGCATGCTATCATTACTTACTTAGTAACAGAGTGACTCAAGCCATAAAATGAAGCTCTGCTTGGCTGATACTGGGCCATGTTAAGAATTTCCCGTATTCTTTGTGGAGTTGGAGAAGGCAGCAGTCCCAGGGTGTACGTGACCAGGTCTGCCAGGAGTGGATTCATGTTTCCAGTTCTCAGGATTTGAAGGATTGCACTGTAGCACTCTGGAGTCCCACACTGGACCAGGGCCTGGATGGTGATGGAGCTGAAAGGAGAATTTTATTAATTAACTAATTTTATTAATTAATTCCCTGTTTGCAGTTATTGCTGCATGTTGACTGTTTGAGACAATCATATGGCAGGTTTATTAAGGTGTTTTAATAGAAATGATGTAAGCTTATGTGTCGGAAGCAAATTATGCAATTTCTAACCAAAAAGAAGCTTCTTGTTTTCACAAGTTATACTAATAACCCAATTAAATAAGAACAAGTAAATATTAACAATATCATCCTTACATGGACATATCTTTTTTTTTTCCTTCACAATTGACTTTTCCACAACTTTAAGTATTGTAATCTAACATATTGACCCAGACTGAGGTTCTGGTTCCTTTACAGGTGGAGGACATAAAGTTTATGTAAACTGGCTCAAGTCCAGCTAGGACAAAAGAGTAAGGGTGTGGAGTAGAGGGCAGGGTCAGGCCAAACAACAGAACTCTTCCACGTCTGTCAAAGTCTCACACTCAAAAGTGTTTTCTTTGCTACAAGTCACACTTGGGAGTTGGAATTACAGCCACTGTCCTTGAGCAAAACTTCATGAAAGATAATTGGCTATAAAAAGGATCATGTCAGGCACTCACAGTTGGCTTTACACTCCCTCCCTTATTTTCCTCTCTGGATAGTTCTCATAATTCTTACCTTTCTGAAAGCCACTCTTTACCTCTAATTCACCTCTAAGTTAAAATAATTTTCAGCAAATCATCAACTATAGTATGGTTTTGCCATGGCATTGGTGTGTGGTGTTCCTGCACTGTGAACTGCTGCAACATACCTGGAGGTTTCCATCATCTTTGGTACAAGAGAGCCAAGAGTGCTGTTATGTAAACTTCTCAGCCCAGAAACAAATCTGTAGAAGAGTCTTGCTCTCTGCTGGTTCTCCTGGGAGGCTGTAAGTTTCTGCATTTCTTGCAGGATTTTCAGAACAGCATCACCCTGCCTGGGGAGTTTGGCATCTGCACGTTCCAGTGCAAGTCTCTTCTCTTCCAGTGCTTCTAGAAATTGGAAAAAATTGTATTCTTTATGTCTGCATCAGGGAGCTGTGTTAATTTTTATGTTCTGTCATACATTCAGTATAAATACAAAGGACTGTATATTATTTTATATAGTTTAAGCACTGAAGAGTTTACAAAATCAATGTGGAATTTAATGTAATTGTCCCAAAAGTTGAATATTTGCATACATTTTTTACATTTCATGAGGATTATTCCTTAACACCTCTTATATTAGCAGAGTTTGTTTTAATAAATATATGTTATAAGAAATATGTTATGTCTGGAATTAACAACTGCAGGTCAGAAAAATATGTTTCAGAGCAAAATATGTAGTAATAATGGATTGTTTACATTTGGTACTGAAGCTAAAAGGTGCATAAGAAATTATAGATAACTGAAAAGAGAAAAGAGTTCATTACACCAATTTCCAATAAGATTAAAGTTACTTTTTAATTTTTCAATTATAAAGAATAATTTTAAAATTAAAATGAAAACCCAAATATTATTTAAAATTAGTGGTGTTTAGGAACTTCTCAGACTTTCCCATTTTATACCCAAATTTTGTCCTTATTAAGTTTATAAAATTTTATTTAAAATTATGAATTTATTGGGTCCCCTCATCTTTAATTAATTCACTATAAAAAAATAACTAAAAAAAATTGTCCCTGTATTTATATTTTGTCTCTGTATTTATAATATTGAGAACTGCAGCTATACCTCCATCAAAATTTTTGTTAGTGATCTTTGGGGTATCTTCAAGCTTCAGGGTCTGGTTGACCTCTGTCATCACACCATAGCGATTTCTAGGAAAGAAAGAAAAATTCAGTTCTTTAGTTGAGTCCAAAGGCCTTTGAGAGGTCTTGACAGGCCTCCTGCCTTCTTAAAACCAGAATGTATATTTAGGGATGAACTCGAGGCAGATACATCACCATTTAAAATGGATATTTATAAATAAAGAGTAATGATATATAGTGAGCAACCTACTTGTATGAGGAAGGCAGAAACAGGTGTTTTTCACTGCAGACAGCGTCTCTTATGTGCCTTTTCTTTGCATCAATGTTGTAATGACAGACCTGAGTGCTCTTCAGAAGGGTAGATAATGGGATGTTCTGTAAAATAAATAGTTTGGCACTCAGCTAACTCAGTAGAACAGGAAACAATCGGAGTTTTAAAGGCTGAAACAGTTTTACTCTACGATTAATAGTTACATATTGGAAATGAAGGTGCATAACTGGAATCATTCTTACACAAAGACAAAGTTGTGCCAGTAACAATCTTTAGACTTAAGTCTCTTCTCAGGCAAAAATCCCACTGAAATGTTCCCTCAGGCGTTACTGAGGTGTTTGGGTTTGTAGTTACGTCATGACTGATCCCCTGCTGCCTACAACAAAGGCTCCTTCATAAAACCAATTTGTAATTTCTGGAATAGTTCAGTACCCTTGTAACAACTGATGCTCTCTTTAATTTCAGTCTCGACACAGATTTTAAAGACTTCTACAGAAAGCTGTAGAAGTGGCAGGAATTATAAAATGAGTTTTCAAAATTATATGAAATGATTCTTTTTTAGCTAAAAAATCCAAAAGCACAGATGTCATCATATCAGAAAGAAATCTGACAATATTAATTGCAAGCAAGTGCATCTGATCATTGTGGGTTAACAGGTAGACTGAACAGTCTGTCAAACCACTTCAGGGCATCTAGAGCCCTCTCCTCCTGGACCTCACACATACTTTAGAGTTTTGGTGGACTACATGTTTCAGATAAAATTGGAATTTTGAAAATTTTGACCCACAAAACAAAAAATTTGGCTGTGTCCTGATAGGTTATCAAATAATCAGTAGTGCTAACTCCATCTATGAAAAGCTTTCCTTTAAAAAAGAGAAGAACATGCAAGAAAGTAATTACACTCTAGCTCTGCATCTTGTTTTTCTCTACTGACAGCCAACAATACCACAGTATGATCAAATGGAAGGGTGCAGAAAAACTACATTTTCAGAAAATAAATATAAAACATAGTCATGGTAGTGGTTTTTTATCATTTTAAGTGCTGGTGTGAAAAATGTTACATTATATAATTTTTAATGGCATACTTACTAGTCCTTTTACAATGGCAATAGGGCTGACATGATCTCTGATGGGACTGAAGTTGTCACAGCCTTTCAGGTACCTGGTAATTGAAATATCTTCTGCAACATTCCCTTTTCTGGATTTGAATTCAACTTCACTGTTACACTTTCCATATACAGTATCCTGGAAAGTAGAAAGAAATCAGTGTCTCAGCTCATGGTGTCAGACATTTTCTGATCTAGTTGAAAGGCATCCTCTCTGATCTGAATGTCCAGGCCTTTTGAAAATTATGATCAGGAGTACCTCTGGGAGCTTTTTTCCACTGCTTAACACAATAAAGTGAATGCTTTCAAAAGACATACCATTGGAATTGTTTTTATGTTTTCTGTGGTTTCTGCTGGCACAAGGAGAGCTGAGATGATACCTCTCTTGAGATTCAGAACATTCAAAGGCTCATCCTTCTCTGGATACAGCTTGACATTTGTTCCATTCTGAATGCTGAATTTTAGCTCATTCCTGCACCCCAGAAAAACATTATTACTATGAAATCATATTAAAGCTACACAGTGAAGAACATGTTATCAATAACCTGCTGGGCTGGAGATAAAGCATCATGTTTATTTTGGTCTATCATTATTTACTATTCACTGCTGTTACTAACACAAAGTATTACTATTAAAGCAGCAAGATTCTAACCAAGGACATTTTGATTTCACCAGATTACATCATCTAAGGGCAAGCAAATACCAAGAGCAATGGCTGAAAGTTGGAATTGCACAAATTCAGAGAGGAGATAAGTAAATTTTTAGAATGAGGTAATTATTAACTACTGCAATAGGCGAGAAAATGATGGGAAGGATTCTTTACTAGTGGGAGTCTTTAAATAAAATCTTAAGTGTTTTCTGTGAAACATATTTTGACTCTGTCTCAAGGTGGTTTGACCTCTATGGCTTGTGAGACAAGATAACTACTGAGGCACTGAAATAAGCATGAAGGTGCACGACTAAAATATGCACTGACAAGCACTAGAGACAAGCTGAGTGGAGGGAGTAGTATAAATTAGTTACAAAAGCAGATAAGTAAGGAAAAGATTAGCTACACAGGCCATTGGAGATTGGGATTGGGAATCTGGACTTCAGTCTCAAATGCCTTTCTATTGCACAGTCTGTCAGCAAAGGAAAATTATCTTAAACTGAGCCTTTTGAGAATGTGCTTACAAGAAGGAACAATAATTACACTTGCAATAATCTTTCAGGGCACTACTCAACAACTTCCTGATGTAGATGACAGAAATGAAGAAACCATTCCAGGTAAAAATGTTGCATGTCAAAATCTCTTCCCTACTGACAATTGGGAACTATGTTAACCCTAAAGTATACCAGGGAGAGTTTTGTTTGTGGAACCAGCTTATAAATTTACTGTGTTACCATGAAATATGTTCCATGCCTAGAAAAATGTAATCAAGGTGGACTGTTAACACTGTTCCATGTTAAGGTCACAAGTATTGATGACAATTGATATTGCTTACTTGGACATGGCATTTGCAAAGTCCTCAGAGTTCTTGGATTTTTTCAGAACAGCCCTCCCCTCGGTGTCAGCACCAAATGTCTCCCTCAGGGAGCAATGCATCGTCCTCAGGATGAAGCGGCATAGCTGGGGTACTTCCAGTTCAACCTGAAAACACAAATATTATTATCTCATTTCCAGGATCACCCAGTTACTGCTTTGAAAATTCCTTGGGTTTTTTAAAGTGTCAGGATAACCCTGCTACCAGCTGTTGGGAAAGACTCCAAAGTGCTCTAAATCGCTTAAGGTAGCTCCACGGAGGAGATAAGAGGGCAAGCATTTGCTTGGCTAATGGCATGGAGCATACTAAATGAGGAACTTAGTTTCTGAGAATTTTGAGTATTAGAACTCTATGACAACTTGAGTCATTACACTGATCAATGTGTTTACACTCTATCAGAACAGTATGTGCTAAACAAAAAATGTTTTTCCCAGTTACTCCATTTGAGTAAAAAAAAACCCACCTCAAAACCAACACTATGATGAGAAAGTTTTGGGCAAGATAAGGTGACTTTGGGTCATTAAATGGCCTATAGGACCTTTTACTCCTACAGTCCTGGTATTGTCTTGGCAACCACCAGCAGGCTCTCATGTGACCTTCATGCATCAATGAGTTATTTTTATTCAACTTCTAGAATTGTTTGACAGACTTTGGTACACTGAGCCTGGGAGCTAAGGAGAAGTGAAGTACCAGGTCTTTCCCCTTTCTCATGTAAGAGTAGGGCCAGGCTGGGATTGAAATGCACTGGCACAAGAGGTATGAGGGACTTTGCCATCCTCACTGCCCTCTAGAACAGGGAGGGCTTAGTCCTCATGATTCTCAATATGGGCCCTTCAAAAGGATGATCTTGTTGAAAATCATTGAAGGATGCTCCCCAGCTGCCAGCTCCCATGGTGTTAGGCACACAGTCCCCAGCTGGATGTGTTTTCTCCTCTTTGCCTACCTTGCAAGTGATCTTTGAACCACTTCGAGAATCTGCTGTTCCTGTGATCCCACTTGACGTCTCTGCTTCATATGAGTAAACATATTTTCTGAGGGGTTTAAATCTGGTTGCATCCTCTGCAATTGGGAAAGTGAGAGTGGTTTTATGACCTGGGTCAGATACACGTATATAATCCTTACAGTACATGCTTAATGTTGTGTAACTAAAATGAATGCCAGAAAAAGGAAGAATGCACAATCACGCTCCCACTGTTTCCTTTTACAAAATATCTTTCAGAGAGAGGTGATGCCTTCATGTCAGTTGGATACTTCCTGAAGCATAGGACAAAACTTGTGGGAGCAGCATAAGTTTTAGGGTCCACTGCTCAGATGGGATCTGATAGTGAGATCCTACCTGTCCTTCAAATCATGCCCAAAAAGCAAATGAGAAAAACAGGAGAAAACTTGAAGCGTGAAACTGTTTTAAAAATTACCCTATGGCTTCTAAATTGAGCCAATTAATTTGTAAGTTTCAAATTTCTAATAAAAAGATTCTTTTCAGCTCAGATTTTTCCATCATAATGCAAATAAAAAGAGCTGTTTTACCAATCACATAACTGACTGGAAGCAAAAAAACACAGAAAGAGACAGAACACCAAAACTACCATTCCTCAATTTCACCTGAATGCATGGAGGACCATTCTGCCCCAGACTGTCTACAATATGATTTACTCCATTTCACTTATTAGATCAGAGAATTTTACTAGGATAGACTATTTTTAATAGACATAATATTTAATTACATGAAGAGCATCCAGAACAAGGGAAAAGCCCTAAACTATGACTAAGACTATGGCAGGAGGGAATATTTTCGGAGGTGTTTCTCTTTCTATCAAAGGAAGCCCAAGAACCTAACAGGCTTCCTCAAAAGAATGAATTTCACCTGTATTTAACCTCTCCCTGTCCCCTCAGACCCAATCATCTGTAATTTTAAACCCTGCAAGCAGGAATGAATGTGGTAATAGAAATAAAAAGAAAAAAAAATAGTCTCAGTGTTAAATAAAGGGATATAAGATATTCCTTTGGTGTCTGGAATGAGTAACATGGTAACATGAGCCAAACAATATCCTCAATCACAATTCACTCCCACTAAAACTGCAGGCATTTGAAACATTTGAAAACTTTATTAAATTATCTATTTAGCCCTAAAATTACCTGCTATTAAAAGATTCATCACTAACCCTGTCACTTTTGGCTATCCTGGTCTATAATTGTACTCATAAAAATTTGCAACACCGGTATCTACATTGCTAAAGTGAAAATTATTGCTTTATATGCTGCTTTTAAACAGAAATCAATGAAAAGAGGAATAGAAAAATTATAAGCTTAGAAATACAAATAACAAATAATTTATTGCATCAAAAAAATAAACAAGAAATTGGCAATGAAGCTCAGCAGTCTTTAAGGTGGTTCAGGCATCTGAAGTAAACCAAATTGCCTGGAGATGGTGCTAAAGCACCCAACATAGGAAAGTAACCAAACCCTGAAGACTGAGAACAAACCAGCTCGTTCAGTACTTTGACCCTGTGGTGGAACATTATGTATCTGACCGAGCAGTCAGGGCCAGTCAGAGTTCATTACAAAGACAGAACATAAAGTCAGCATTTCCTGACTCCTGGCTTGTTCAAAGAAATTGCTGTCCTTGCTGACAGAGTTGATGATTTATTCTACAGGTATTTAGTTAGATATCTAAGTGCAATTCTTGGGCTTAGCAGCAGCTGTGAAGGGTAAATAAAATGTGAGATTCAGTCTACACTGAAGTGTAGTGTACATAACCTCACTGTTAAAGCTTCACATTTGATAACCGGGGATTCCTAGATTAAGGAATTTGCATCTGACAATTAAGAAATATTTTTTTTAAAAAAACCAAAAAAAACAACAAACAAACAAACTCACAAACCCAATGGAAAGTAGTTTCTTAATGGGAAATTTAAGAAAGTTCAGAAAATTAACCTCAGCTTGTCCAATCTTAGGAAAGTTTTAAAATCATTTGAACCAAGCCTAATGGATAACTGAATACTTAAAATAAATGACAAGACGGAGTTAAGAATATTACCATCACTCTCATTGAAGTTATTTCAGAAGAAAAGATTAGGAAAAGTCAGACTTTGAAAGATGTATTCAGTTAAAATAGTGACCTAAGATAACAAAAGATAAAAAAGATAATGTGCAAGAAATCACTTACTTGAACATCCTGGATTTCCATTTTCAGGTGATTCTTCTTCTGTAAAAAACCCATATGAACAAGCATTAAAAGTTGGAAATCTGTTTACAAAATAGTTTGTAAAACAAGGGCTATGAATTTATAAATGTAAATACTACATTGAGGTTGTAAGACCTTTTTAATTCATATCAACTTCTGATGTAGTTTGGCCATTGATGTAAATAACAAAGCTACCATTAACATTGACAGTACAGAGCCAAATCTAAAGGGAGGTACAAGCAGTTGCCTTGATATATAACTAAAACCTCAGAACAGGATCTTTAATCACTGAATTAGATGAATTTGATTTAAACTGAGAAGGATCAGTATTTTTAAAACCTCTATTTTATGTAAAATAGTTCATAAATGATGGACACAAAATGTAGAGGTAGACAGCTGAAATGTACCACATAGTACATTTTACTTTTAAATTTTAGTCTATTTGACCACACAAAAATACTTCAAAAGGGATGAATGACTATACTTTGGTTTTTGTATGTTTAAAAAAGGAGAATTTTGAAGGTTAATACTAAAATTCTCTGCCAATAAATCTTTTCTGAATATTGCGAGTTCACTCTTTGGAGGAAAAGAATGCTGGTTGGAAGCCTGTTCAGGTTAAAAAGAATCATTTGCTCCAATCAGTCTTAGATATGTTCCATATGACTCTATTTAAATAAAATAAAATAAAATAAAATTAAATTAAACATAATCTAGTAAATTTTTTGCATTTATTGAATGATATGTCATTCTTTGGGATATCACACATGAAGGCCAGCATTTTTCACAATGTTCTCTGCATGCTTTCCAAGTTTTCAGTCTGGAAATTCTAAGTAGACCAGTCTATAGAAATAGACTGTAACAACAGTCACAGTAACAACAATAGCATCAGAAATACTACTACTGCTATTAAAATAAAATTAATAATATTATTTATAACAATTAGAAACAAGGCTTAATTGTAAAGAAATACATTTGTGTAACATCGGTCAGGAACAGACTATCAGTTCAACAAAGATGTATCTATGATGAATTAGATCTTCATATAAAACCAGACTTGCATAATTAGCTCTAGATTCACTTTTCTCCTTAAGCTCCCTGAAGCCTTAGGTAACACTATAGAGCTGTATTCTAAAAAGCCACTTGTTGGGAAGCAAGGACAACTCACAATCCATAGCATCATATTGATCTCAGTTGTCTTTTCTGATCTTAGGGAAAAACCCCTCTACTGGCCTATTTCTTTTACTGATGACTGTGTCCCTTCAAGACAAAATTGCATTTAAATTACCTGCCAAATACAAATTGCTTTACTGCTCTCTCTTCACATTTGTTGCAAAGTAGTTAGCAACAGCTGGGCTAAATCTGCATGGTATCTCCAAGCTACAGTGGCTCCATGAGGGTTTAAAAATACAATGTTACAGAAAAACAGTGAATGCCTTACAAATTGCAAAATACATTAAATCTTTTCAAAAGTTATCAGGCAACATTCACAACTTTTCTACACTGGGATCCTCCTATGACTGCCCATTCCTATGAAGGGAAGAAATTATATCTTTACCACACTGAACCTTTCTAATTCTATGAGCCATGGTCCTTTTGATTTTTTTTTAATGTTTTTGTTTTAATGGGGTTATAAATAAAGCAGTAAAAGAGGACTGACAAAAAAGAGAGTACTTACGTGTGAGAACACCACTGCTGAGCAGCAGGGAGAGCAGCAAGAGCTGCACAGGGCCCATGGTGAGCCCCGGTCCCTCTTGCTGCTCTTTCTTTTCCCCTTTTTTCTTCCCTCTTCAAGTCTTCCCTGCTTCCTCAGAGGGAGAGTGAGCCTTCTGACTTGGACCTCCATTTATATAGTCTGTAGCAAGCAGCTGAGTCAAACAGTTTAGAAAGCTCAGAGCAAATTGCCAAAGGTCCAAAGGTGAGAGTCCCAGATCCTCACTGCGCTCCACACCATGCCCTGCTTTGGTTACTGATAGTCACAGAAACATTTAGGTTGGGAAAAAAACCTCTAAGATCATTGAGCTAACCTCCAGTAAACTGGGGATTCTCCAGTTAGTCAGGACTGTTCATAAATGATTGACAGTGACTCAGTGAGCATTCCTACTTAGCTCCCCATCCTTCCTCCTCTGAGAAGCGAAAACTATCATTTTGTGAACTCTACGATTTCAGGATGAACCCAAACACTCCTAAAATACAGGGCTATCCAAGTGCCTCTTCTTCCTTGCCTGCCCCTTCTGAAGAGTTTGGAGCCCTCCACTATGCAGCCCAGTAATTCAAGTCATCCCACCACGTTCCCATGATGGCCACAATTATCAGAGTTTCCCTGCTGCCCAACGGCTTCAGCTCCTCCTGTGTGGTATCCATGCTGTGGGCACTGATGTAGATGCACTTCAGTTGTGCCTCTTGTCCTGCCACCTATTGAGGGGGCAAGCTCTAATTCCTATGTGATTATTCTCAGGGGCATCCACTGTTTCTAACACATCAACAAGTGTTGTGTCCTTGCTGCCACAGGGGTGGGTCTCCACGCCCACCTCTGCTGAGACGGCGGATCAGAGGACTGTGGAAGGGTACAGTCCCTGCAACGCTGCCATGCTGCCCCCAGGCTTATCTGAAGGCAGAAGACTCAGCTGGAGATAAGTCACTCTTCCAGTTCACTAGTCTTTTCCTTAAGCAGAGTTTTAAGAGCAAAATCTCCCAGCTAGAGACTCTAACAGTGTATTCAAATTAATGTACCACATCTACATGAGAGTGATTACAATGCATACGTTAGAGATGGAAGAAATCATCACTGCATCGTGCTTTAATATAGATGTTGGGAGGCTAAAGAATATGAGTAGTTGAGAAAATGAGAATATTGTGCAACTACTGGCAGGAGTTTGAAACAAAATTTGGAACATATGCCTTTGGAACAAAATTTGTCATATGCCTTTTTAAAAATACTTTACTTTGACTCACAATATTCAGGTAAAACAGGTTGTGCCTATGTTGAAAGTAAGCTCAGTATAATTATTTTGTTTCTTTATTTTTTGATTCAATTTTTGTTTGCAAATAACAGTGAAAATATGAAAACAAGATGATAAATTTTATCTGAATGAAGAAGATAAAACTATGAAGAAGTTAAACTTGATTAAATGCAAACAACCCCCCCTTTTTAGGGTTATGTATATTGGCAAAAACGACAGGGTTTATGTCATGAGAAATTCTAGTAGTTTGAATTCTTTTGCTATTCATATTTATCAAAGCTAACTACAGTAAAAAAATTGACTATGGAAATATTTAAGAACATTTTGTTCAGTAAATTTAATTTTCATATATCTGATCAAATGGAAATGTTTTGACATTCACATATTTAAATATTTTTCCTTAGCTTGCTGAATCAAAAATCAAATTTTGGCTTAGCTAAGCAGTAATTTCTATAACCCTGTAATGTTACTATTTTACCATACATCATGGTAGTTATCTTTAAAGTCTCATATTTCTTCATACCCTTTCTCTCTTGGACGTAATAGCTGGATTACATTTCACAGGGTGCACTGAGATCATGTAACTCCTGACATCAGCTCAGCCAAGTGGTAACCATTGATGTATGTTGGCCTGTATTTTCCAATAAGGGAGGCATCTTTCTTGTAATCAGGATTTTGGCTGATGACATTAACAAAAGTATGCCATTTCATAGACATTTCTTGCAAAAATTCCTTTCATGGTTTCATTGGTGTTGGAGACACCAGAAAGAAAGCATTTCTTTGATTTGGGTTTCTGTCCTTGGCTTATACCAATCACAGATAGAATAAATCAATAAGAGATTTTTATTTTTAACTTCCAAAAAGTAACATTTTTTGTTTACTTTTGGGTCCACAGCTGCCCCAATATGAGCTGTGATATGTAAAAATGACTTTTTCTTATAGTATGATTGTACCAAAGAGACTGCATAAAGGAAGTGTTTTGTTCATAGTATTTGATTCGTTTCTGCATGAAAACATAAAGGCTTTGAGTATTTCCTAAAATCTATTTACTTGTTCACTGTAGCACTGCAGATAAATAGACCTCTGGAGTGCCCAGCATTCAGAGTTAGCGATTTCCCTGTTTTGCCTGTGTCTCCTCACTGCCTTCAGGTGCTGAGTCAAGCTGAAGTTGAACCTGACTGTATTATTATCATGTTGCATGGCTATAAAAAGATTGCAGAAGGTATGACTCAGCCCATAAGCATGCAGGTAACGAGTGCACCAATCTGCTGTGACAGGTTTATACTGCTGTATTACCTACTGTCCTGGGGTTGGCTGGGATGGAGTTAATTTTCTTCTTAGTAGCTGGTGCAGTGCCGTGGTTTGGATTCAGTATGAGAATAATGTTAAAAACTCACAGAAGTTTTGCTTTTTGTTAAGTAATGTTTACCCAGAGTCAAGACCTTTTTGGTTTCCCAAGCTCTGCCAGTGAGGAGGGGCACAAGAAGCTGTGAGGGAGCATGGCCAGGACAGCTGTCCCAAAGTGGCCAGAGGGATATTCCCTACCAAGGAACATCATGCCTGGTGCATAAACTGGGGGAGTTGGCTGGGAGCTGCCAATCACTGCTCAGGGATGGGCTGAGGAGAAATTGTGTTGAGCATCACTTGTTTCCCTTTGGTTTTATTCCTCTCCTTTTCATTACAATCCTTCTGGGTCACAAAGCCCATTTCTTTGTCCATTCATCAGACATGCTGCACATAGACTGACTCAATGGTCTTGGGAAATGTAGGAAGTAGGACAATACTTCTGATACACTGAATTAACTTTATACAGAGATAATTTGTGCTTCTATATCATGGATGTGCAAAATCTCTGACATGCTGTGGAAGTCTTAGTAATTGTGGAATTGTTAAATGTATAGAATTGAATAAAAAACCCATTTAACACTCAGACTTTAACTGAGCCTATTAAACGGATCTGGGTTTAAATTTTGTTTCTAAACCATATTGTGCAGTAACTCTTTATTTTTTGAAAACTCTTAGCTGTATTTCTCCTGATGTTCAGAATCTAAATTTGTGTCCAAACCAGCACAATTTTTTAAAAGAACAGTTTATTTTATGAAACTCTGTCTTCAGACCTCACCTTTTTTGCAACTGCACAGAGAAATCTGCATCTCATCACTCACTTGAAACTGAATTCACTCCTTCCTACACTTATGTCTTGCAGTGAGGAGCTACTTTTGTCGTGCATCTTTTGGCAATGGCAACAATAGTTTTCTTAATACTAATATCATTACAGACATTCCATTAACCTTTAATTATATATTTTATAGTGTATATATAAAAGTATTTTGTATATAATATGTATGCACATATATTATATACATGACATGATATAGAATGTAGTCCTTTTGTCTGCTTGGTGATACTGAGAGTTTCTTTGTCTCTTACTGGAGACTAGTCAGATGTTTTGATAGTACTGTTAGGAGAGGTTGTTGCATAGTCTTAGGATAAGACTTCTTTAATTAACTCATTGAAACACTTTATTAAGTTTTGCATCTCATTTTCATTCAATGATTTTTGAAGGACAACAAAACAGTTTATGGAAGCAGTTATGGTTAGCACTAAGTTACTTATATTCCTTCCTACTTATATTGCAAAGAATCCTTTTGTCTTTCCTTCTGTCCCTCTCTCTTATCTTTTTCATTTTCCTCTCCTTCTTTTCTCTCAATTTTCTTCCTTCTTTCTTCTTTTCTCTTCTAAGCAATATACCCACTATGTGGTGTTCACATTTATTTTTATCTCATTCAGGTCAAGGCCCAGCAGCTCTGTTATTTGGGAAACATTGGTCTTAGTCTTCTACTGTGTTTCCCAGTTCACAGTGTCATCTGTTTCGGTCTTAGCTTGTCCCTCATCAGAGAAAAATGGTTGTATTTTCTGGTGAAACACCTATGGTGCTAACTACAACCCAGTGGCAATTGGGGGAAACTGTGTCTCCCAAAGGAGGTGTTGGAGGTGCATAAACATACCCTCTGTTTGTCTAAGAACTGCTGCCAGAAGCCTGCTGAGGCATCAAGAGTAGAAAAATATTTGGCATAAGCCATCTCCTCCAGAATTTCTCTCCTTGTAGGTAGTGGAAAATGTTTCCTTTTTACATATTTATTTAGTTCTTTTGAGTATATTCTTGGGCAAAGGGTCTGACTTCTTCTAGCATTAACAAGAAAATGTACTGAATCCTTTAAACCTTTTATTCATACTCTCCTTTCAAAGTATTAAACCTCCTCAGTTCATTTTGCTTTGTCATTAGGTAAAGAAATTTGCTGTGGTAGGTTGGATCTCTAAATTCAGTTTTGAATTCTGCCAAGAGATTCCTACAAAGACATTGCAAACCTCTAATTTATTCTCTCTCATCAACAAGGTGACATCATGAAGTGCTTGATGTATTTCTAAACCAGCATTTTTTTCCCCATTTCTTTCTTATTTGTTCATACTTTCCTTTCAAATGCTTGCTTTTTAGCTCACCACTAGAAGACTGATCATGTATTGTCTCTTTTAGTATTAATAATACTGCTTATGGTACAGATGTTCAGTGCATCTGCAAAAAAGGTAAAACTAAGAAATAACCCATTTACTCTCACAATGACAATCTGGGGATTTCCTGTAGTAAAATTACATGCTGCTGTTCTAGTAACTTCCATTGAACCAGTGGCATTTTGTCATCCTTTCTGTCCAGGCTGTAATGTTTCAGTATTGCCTACCCTGCCAAAATGTTGTATTCATTACATAAGTGGTTCAGTGAGCCATGGCTTTTGAGAACTCCAGCTTGAAACTCTGTGCACCTTTTTGCTTCATCTCTCCCATGGTTTCAGCTCTCCATCATTTTCATACTGCTGGAGCTCATGCTGTCTCCACAGGCTTTCATGTACACAGGATGCCATCCCTGCCTGCAAAATTCCAACTGCTTTCCCAAAATTAATTCACACCACCACTGTGCTTTCTATGATGCTTTTACTCATCTACAGTGGCATCTGGCCACTTCTCAGAGACTCAATTTGTTTTCCAGACTTACAAGTTGAATTCATCAAAACAGAAACAGTTTCTTTCTTTATTTTTTTGTAATTATTATTGATATTTCTTTTCAAATTTTTATCTGTCACATATCAATTTTCTACAGAATACCATATTCCTCAAAGAAGCACACTATAATAAAATACTGAGCCTTCTGCACTTCAATTAAATGGAAGTTTGAATGTAAGAATTATCATTCATGGTAATAGTGCCTTGCTGTTTTTCTTTTTGCTGGCTTCTGCTGCTTACAAATACACTGAGGAGTAATGTTTCAATATTTTCCAGTTGTTTTGGGAGCTCATTTTTTCCACCATTCTGAGCAGTTCATTTTTCTCTCTGCTTTTGAGGGCTATTCAATAATCATTCAAAGTCAAAGAGTCTGACAGACTGCTTTCACCTTCTCTGAACCGATCCATCAATTTGATCCATCAGTTTTAACTGATTGATTTCCTGCAACACAGGTTTCTACACAATATTATATGGAATTTTACTATATCATTCCTGAGTCTTTTTAGGGCACTGTTCTCCTTGGAGAGGGAAAGAATCCATCTTTGTATTAGTTAGTAACAGGGAATAAAACCACAAACAGACTACCTTTCCTGACAGAGCACAGGAAGCCCTCATTACCAGCTTTCTCCTAATATTAGGTAATTAGTACTGCAGTAATATTGCAGAAGATGCTGCCTGTGACACACCAGGTGCTTGAGGGCCACAAGGAAGTCTCTGTGGACCAAACTCACACATGACAGTTAAGGAAACAGGTTTACACAAGTGTCTCATCTGAGGAGGATAAAGAGACATCTACACATAATTTTCTCCTTTACTGAGGTGCAGATGCTCTATGAGGAAGAAAACAGAAAAAATGAGTCAGTGCCTTTGCATGATGTCACCAGAAATGAAAACGAAACACACGAAGCCGCAAGAGTGACGACAGTAGATATGGCTGTCAGGTGGGGACTGAACTTTAATCTCTATACTGACCAGGTTATGATGCTCATTACTGTACCTGTGGGGCTTGAGGTCTGAAAAGTTAGAAAGAAGGAGGACATGTTCTTCATCTTATTGGTACTGACATCAAAGGTTTTTCACTTTCTGGTCGCCTTTGAAAATGTAACCTTAATAAACAGTGGGTTAAGTTCCCTTCCCTGGGTAAAAATGTTTTCAGAATTAGAAACATTATTGTAATGGTTGTGATTTTAAATTCTAGGACAGGCCAAGAGCCACAGAGATTTGAGAAAAAACCCTGTCTGTTATCTCTAAACATAGACTGCAACATTGAAAGGTCTCCCACTTACCCATACACCTGAATATTTTGCTGATTAAACAGCACAATTCTACTGATGATATCCAAAATTCTTCATTTTTAGAAGGCATCTGAGAAGAAAGGACTTTTTATGCTCTGAGTCTCTTTCTAAACTTAATAGACCAGCCTAGATTATCATATAACTAAAGGGAATGAAAACAATATTTTAAATATCTTTTAATATATTTTAATACTAAGGTAGTATAATTATTGCATGAAATAATTGTATCTTTACTTATATGGGACAATATATGGGACAATATTGTGGTGCATAAAAATACTACATACTTCCTTATCACAGGAACAAGTAATCTAAAATATGCTGTCAAATCTAAAACTTTTCCAATGTATTTTAATGTATTTTTGTAAGTAAAGCATTTGCTGTATGTCGTGATTTTTTATTTTATTTTGTTTTATTTTACTTCTTTGATTTTGTATTTCTATGATTCTGATATTATCGGTTTGGAATTTAAAAATAATATCAGTTCTCTAAGTAGGATGAGACTTTTTTTGTTGTTATTGTATTGCCAGAGAAGGAAATGTGTCTCTTAAAAACCATATTAGTAAGAGTTATATGTTTGCAAATGCGGTTTAGTTTTGATGAGTTAAAACCTTGATGGAATATAAATCAGCATGAGAAAGGTGCATTTATTCTGAATACTAACTTGTCTCTATTATTTCACACAGCAAATGGGAGTTCTGCTGTAAACACCTTACATGTGAAATGGTTATTTCCTCACTTGTCTACAGATACACACTTCCATGCATTGATTAATACAGATTTCTGACAAAATCAAGGGCGTTCCAAATCTGAAGTTTTGGTTAAAACTTATTTCCAACAGTACTGCATTTTTCTTAGTAAAATCTGTTATTTAACTCCACCACAGAGTCAGAAAGAATGGTGCTGGCAATAAGCATGTTGCCCTTTGCTGGCCCTGCCTACTCATTTGATGGTGTCCCAGGGGCTACACTGACATCGTAACAGGATTCCAATTTTAAGTATCAAATTGTGTGGTTATGGTCTCACATTGGGCACAGAATTCCTTCTGTATAGAGCTTCTGTTTTGGGGTCTGAGGGTTTGAAAATCAGCCCATGACATCTGTGGAAAACATGCCTCTCTGGATAATAATGAGTTGCAGACAGTTGCCACTTAATCTAAAACTCCTTTATTTAAAGATTTTGGTGAAGATGCAGCATTTTGTCTTAAGTTTTTGCATGACTGTCCAATTGTCTCTGCTATTAGCAATGTAGTGGTTCATTATGCTGATCACTCAAATGAAACCAAACCTCATTTGACACTAAGATATGGTATAAGCTGCAAAAATAGGTTAAGGTTAATCTTTCAATAACATATGGGCCTCAGGAAAAAAAAAACGGGGAACATCCTGTTGTTCAAATAGTATTAAGTTCAGTTGTTATTTAGTAACAGAGAGAAAACTTTCAGAAGTTAATTTTTTTTAAAGTTCTTTGCAAACATGCTTAATCAAGGTCAATAAAACATCTAACTATTTATTTAGTTGGCAAGAATTAAGATTTTTGAATTAGACGTTTTGGCATACACTTCCAACATATCAACATGCCAATTATCGCATATTTTAATGAAAAATGAAGGGTTTCTTAGAGACATGTGTCACTAAGACTTACTTTATCTGCAAGAATGACTTGGTTGACCATGATGGAGTTATGTTAATCTATCTGATATGAGGATTTGGCTCTATTCTGAAGCTGCCTCTTTGTTGTCATTTGATGTTTTCAGCAGCTATTTCTGTTGACTGCTCCACATTTTGTTTTCTATTCCTTGACCTTTCCCCACCTTTCCCCTTGTATCCAGTATCTCTGTTTAATTTTTCTTTGCCGCAATTGCACCTAAAGAATTTTATTTTCTAATGTCCTTCTTTCATTTCTTCTTCCTATTTTCTGTTTCAGCACATTATCCCTATCCCACGCTATCTCCTTGTTATCTGTACTTCTTCCTTGTACCTAGCATTTTTCTAAGTCTTGCTTTAGTGCTGTACTGCTGAAATCTCCATTTTCCTGTTCACTAAGCCCTTGTAATCCATTATCCTCTGTGGAATTCCTCTGTCAGGACAACCTAGCAGATTCTTATCATACACCACTTAGCTTCTTAAAATGCCCACTTTTGTGGCATTAAAGCATGCATAACCTCAGAGTGCTTTACTGTGAGGCTTCCTGAAGTATCCCTCTGCCCATTTCCTAAGCTCATGATGCAACATTTGTACCGTGTTTCCTAGTCTGGTGCAGACTTCAGGCCTACAATATTCAGATGTTAAATTCAGGTAAGATGAATTTCACTGTAACAGTAAGGATTTGGTGGGCAGAGAATGTGCATGAGCTCACTGTTGTGAGCAGTTCAGGATTGTGGTCAATGTGGAGAGGTGGGCAAAAAAGCAAAGAAGTAACATAATGAAGGAAGAGAATGGAGAAGTGTTAAAATATTATATCAGTACTGTAGCAATGCAAGCAATGATATGTTCTCAACAGCAACAATAAAAATAATAGAAGAAAACAGAGCTATTATTCAGTTCCAGTGGTTCCAGTTCAACAAACATGTAGTGGAAGCCACGAAGGATCAGAGAAACACAGGTCAGAGCCACACCCTCTCTTATCTGAGAGAGACTGAAGAGGCTCTAATTGTGTGCTTGGAAGAGGAGATAAGAAGAGCTAAGACAAAGGCACACAAACAAATTAGAAATACAGAGAAAGATGAAAAGTAGTGAAGGTCTACTCTTCTTGCAGTACTAGAAGACATTTGGAGGGTGCCTGTGTGTGTGACACAGTGCCAGCCAATTGTATTTTCAGTTCCTTGGCTATCAAGGACACTTGTATAGTGGCTGGAAATAATATACGGATTTTTCAGGAGATCTGCAGCCATCTCAGCTAGCAGTTAAAGCTCAAACAAGACAATCCACTATGGATGAAATTATACTAGATGCACAGGCCTATTTAATCTTACATTCAATGAACTTGAGGGCTGGTAATATATCTGAATGTAAAAACTAATCTAAGCAAACAAAATCAAATAATAAATATGGCCCACGGGTAGCTTTTGAGATCTCTGGTTTAAACCTATTTATATATTTATGTACTTCTTGGTTTTGCTTATCTTCTGGAAGTCCTGTTTGGGTTGACTGTGAAGTAGTGTTTTACAAAGACATAAAAGAAGAATTATTTCCTTGACTGAGCTGATGATCTGAACACAACCCAAAGATACTAAAGCAGGCAGATACAACAATACAAGAATACAGAAAGGATGTAATTTATGTATTTGCAAACTTGAACACCTTAAGTAACTTCATATCCTAGAGGATCTTGTCTGGTTTCCAGCTGCCACATCAAAAGGTTAAGGACCACTTGTTGATAAAATAGCTGCCATTACTTGAGGAATATGAGGAAATTCAGATAGCATCAGGCACTCATCTGATTAAACATTTAGATCTCCACAGAGTATAACCAAAATGTAGACAATTAGATCACCTGCAGACACCTACATCACAATAACAGTTTTGAAGTGGTCCAAGTTGTCATGCTTAAGCATGTGAACTAAGAATTTCCCTTCAGAGCAAGATAATTCTATAACTCCTTCTCTTAGTTTCCAGCATATCTCTCTGAATCACCTGACATTGCTGGGGAAAGTATGTAGCTGTTCTGTAAGTCTACTTTAGATTCTACAAAAATCCATCTTTCAGTCTAAATACTAATTCATAAAGCCTGATTCTAGTGGGGCTGGAAAATAAATTTAAAAGACCCAAGTATGTTCTCATATAAAATTTTCTCTCAACAGGCTTACACAGATAGACAGTTGATTTTATGTACCTTAAGTGGAATAATTCCTGATGCACCCAAGAGTGTAGAATGCAGATTAAGGGAGAATGTGGAGGGTAGAATGGTTACTTGTTGACAGATGGTAGAGTTTAAAGGAGGTAAATATGGGAATGTAAAACTTCTCCAAGCCTTTGAAATGGAAGTTTTGCTTAAAATTTCAAGTTAGCATTTTTATTATTCAGTTTCATGGGATTAATATCAAGCCTAATGCTGAATTTTAGTTACCTGAGATTTATGTTAGGAAATTGTTTGAAATTTTCCCATGACTTTATAGTTTGGTAAAAAATTATTCTGAAGTGAAGTTACACATGGGCTTAGAAGCTCTTAGCTCAACTGGTGCTGGAAATTTTCAGCTTTTAATCACTGCTGATGGACATCCAACTCAGCCAAGGCACAGAAGTAGGTTTAGATTGGAACACCAAATGGTCAGCAGTCAAACAATCTACAAACAGGTTATTTTGGATGGGATTTTCCCCCTATTTCTTTAAAGTTAGGGTTCATAGAGAGAAGGTGATGATGGTTAGGAGAGAGTAGGTCCAGAAAGCTAGAATGTGTATTATCTTTGGATGACTACCTGGATGAAGCTATGCATTTGAAAAAGTAGAATATAAGGGGAAAAATGTCTGAGGAATGGAAAGATGGTGTTCAAGTAGGCATGGAACAGAGAATTTAGGAGAGTGAATGTGATGCTCAAATATTCACACACCTAAAGATGCCCAGGAATGCAGATAGTAACTCGCATGAAGAGAAATTCAGGCACCCCTTGCCACAGAAAGATTGCTTTGACAAACAGATTTGCTGTAGTGGAGAATATGAAAGACACAAACAGAAAATGTCTGGCAAAGAAGATGAATTAAACTAGTTACAGGGGGAAAGGGTGGTGAGGACAATTGGGTTTGTTTGTAGTTAAAAAATGTGCTTACACATAAAATGGGTCAAGGATAATT
This sequence comes from Notiomystis cincta, assembly GCA_013398075.1. Lineage (NCBI taxonomy): Eukaryota > Metazoa > Chordata > Aves > Passeriformes > Notiomystidae > Notiomystis > Notiomystis cincta. The sequence continues at coordinate 465,716 of VZRX01022237.1, read as the reverse complement.
TTCTGAGTCAGAGTTGAAGGCTCACAGCAGAGTCTATGCCCATCAAGTTAAATTTTCTCATTGACATGAAGTGCTCACTTGCAAAATGTGTACTGGGAATGGTTCCTGACAGGTGAGAAGTTTGAAATAGTGCCTGGGCACTGAACTCTGCTATTTATCTGTGAGAAAAAGTAAGGCTCAGTGGCCATAGATTTGTTTAGTTTCGTAGCGTAGGTGTAGCCTGGGAGAGTAGAGTCCAAGGAGACATGAAGATAATATTCAGAGAACTGCAATGGAATGCCATGACCTAAGGACCAAAGAAAAGCAGGGAGGAAAAATGCTGGAATTCCAAATCCAGGAGAGGTCAGATTGAAAAACCTGGGAAGCACCTTACCTAGAATTAGTCAATAAGCCATCAAAGTCATCGTGTTTTGTCATCAAAGTGTAGGCAGTAAACAAATGTATGCAATGTTAGACTAAAGTAAGGCTATGAGATATAAATCTGTTGAAACCTAGAAAAATTTCTATTAATTTTTAGGTAAGGAAGTGGAAAGCAATGATTCTGCTGGTCTCATACTAAAGAAGGTCTATTTAGTTTAGGGAAAACAGTCAAGTAAATGTTATTTCCAGTGATTCTTCTAGGGCAATTTCAGAGGCTTTTAATTTCAAAGAAGGAGAATAAAGACTTGACAAGGGAAGGAAAATAGGTAGACTATTGATTACTACTTCCCAAGAATTAGAGAAATATTCAGCCAACAATAAGCATTTATGAAAAGAGAGCATTGTTAGGGGAAAAAAAAAATCAGATTAAGAGACTGATCTGCAGCACATGGAAGTAGAATGTAATTTCTTTAGAGCGATACTACTTCAGAATTTCCACATTAAACAAGAGGAGAAAACCTGAAATAATGAACTCACAGTCTAACTGAATAAATCATCTCAGAAATGTCAGAAAATACTAATAAAATAAACAGAATATTAACAATGACTAAGAAAAGGAGCAGGAAAAATTTATATCATGGAAGGTTGAAGGAGACTGTCAAAACTCCAGAGGGAATGTATGACTGCTGCAAGAAAAAACCAGAAAGCAATGTCAGGATAGGAAGAAAGCAGTTGACAGAAAGATATTGTTAAGCTTGGTCTGAAAATTAAATTGGCATCAAACAATTCTCTATCTAAGCTTGAGGCACACACAGCACAATTGCTGTGATGCTTTCTAGTTTTAAAGAGAGGTGACAATGACACTGCCATCAGAGATGGGGAGCAATGCAGCACAAACAGCAAAGCTAAAACTGAGACTGAATCCCACCACATGTCCCTGTGGATCTAGGCTATAGTCAACATGGAAGAGATGAGAAAGTGACCCAGGAAGCAACTAAATTGTCTTAAGAATTCAAATATTAGGAATAGCATCAGTTTCTGTAGAACAAAGGGAAAGGTCATGCATTTAGGAACAGACAGGAGGAAATGAAAGTATTGTACTGGTGGTACTATTACACATTAGAGTATAACAGTAATTATTGTCTATTTTCCCTGGTACTGCTGGGATTTCATGGAGAACATTCTAAGCACTTCTTGTTCTTTATATTCAGCAAATATGAAATCAAACTGGATGAGAATGGAAGGACTGTACAAATCAGTATGGAAGCAAAAAGTCTTTTTTCAAGAAGAGAGAAAGCAGCCTGACACTTCTACCCTAGAAAAGTCCGAGAGGGCGATTATGATCCCTGTAAAGCCACAGAAAGAGAGAAGAGCCATATAAGCTTAAGGATGGTGTTGATACAGGCACAAAATAAAGCAGACAATGACACATCAAGGCTGAAGACTGGAAATCCTGCATTAGTCTATGAGCCTTTGCAGAAGACCAGCGGCATTTAAGGAACCAAACCTAAACATTTCCAGAGCCGAGTTTAATACGTTTATGACAGCACAAGAAAACAGAGTTGATTGTGATAGGAAGTAGTATTATGATCCTAAGGATTTTGATAGTCCTTTCCATTTTTTTTGCTTCAGAAAAAATCCCTTAGAACTTAGCTGAGCATAAATAATTAAAAGAATGATGAAAGCACACCTTCTCTGCTCCTTAGACTAAAACTACAGAGTTCTTACAGAAAAGCTTTTTTGTTTGCGTACATTTACACCTACGGTTAAACATTACCCCGAAAGGTGAAGCCACTCATTGCAACATCAGATGGTATTTTTCCTCAAACACTAATGGGTCTTTAGAAAAAACAAAAGGACAAAAGAATCCTACTAACAACCTACACCAAAGATTTCAGCAATGCTTCTGAAATAAAAACTGTATAAGTAACTGACAACTATGCAGAAAAACACACATTATTAAAGTCTTATGGCATTGAAATTCTGAGGTCCAGTATTGCAATTTTTATGTTTCATTATTATTTATATTTCATATATACCATTATTGCATGATTATATCAGGGAATGCACAGAGGAAGACGAAATAAAGATTTTCAAAGGCACCAAGAACTGTTTGTCAATGGAAATCAGATGCCTAAGCATTATTCCATAATTTCTGCAATTAGTGATGTACATAGGGCTACCAGTTACATACAAAAAATGCACACAATCATAGCAATAAGTCTAGGACTTCTGTTAGAGCAACTGTTCTACAATTGGATACATTTTCTCCTTTCCCTTAAAAACTTTAGTCCAATTTTGCCTTGACTAAAAAAATTGGCTTCATCACACCTCCAAGAAAAATATAATAATGCAAAATATTACAATGCAAAACATATTAAAACAGACCTGTTCTCCTACAATGACTGGAATTGGTAGAAAACAGCAGTTTTCAATAAAGTATCTAGTTTAATGTGACTGTGACAATGTTATTTTTCTAAACTATCTGATAAATCCAAGTCAGTTAGCCTGCTCCCAAGAACTCTGCCTGCATGAAACATTGTGTTTATTAAACATTTCATATTATTAATTAATGTAGAGGAATAATGTTCAAAATAACTTCCTCAGAACTATTTAATAAGGTCTGGAGCAAGTGGCAGACAAGATTTAAAGGGATTCATTCCCATGGATTATCCCAGCTCCCTTCAGCAGGAAGGTTTAGCCACCTCAACTGACAGACACACCTTGCCAGGTCCCATTTTGCCCTTTGCTGGCTTTTCCCCCAAAATACTCATGGGCTTTTTTTTCCCTTCAGTGGCGATTTTTATTAAGAAATTTTATTAAGAAAAACAACTTTCTAGATCACTTCTTATTAGAATATACTTGACAATTCATACCATTTTGTGGCAAAAAAAGAATTATAAGGAATAGAAGGCATATCAATGAACTGTTCAATGACAGCAGAATTCACAAAACTCTCTGTGAACTTTAATTTATCTTTCTGGTATAATTTGGGAAATGTGATGGCCATGCAAAGAGCTTAATAAAGCACTAAATGTTGTAAATGAATGTTGACACTTTACTAGTAAAAAGTAGTGACTATTCTCACATTTGCAGGGTTGTGTATGTGTATTACTCTATTATGCTGTCATTACTCATGATAATTCCTATTAATATTGTAAAGATTTATTTTCCATTGGCATATAACTGGCTACTTATATCAACCAAGGAATGACATTCAGGTGATGTAGGGGGAAATCATGTACATTGTGCTTCACTTGCACAGGCATAAATTCAACTGAGAAAAACTCATTATGTCATGAACATAGTTAAAAGACAGACATTCTAAAGTTATATATTTGATATAGATATAGATAAACTCATAAAATTTAATGATGGAAAGGTTTCTGAAAAATGGCAATAATTAAAACAAGGCTGCTAACTGCACTAAATATGAGTGCATAGTTAACCAATTAAAATAAGCATCACAGAGACTTTTTTTCAGAATCAAGTAGCCTCCACTGAAGTTTAAAAAGTTGATCAAAAATTGATTGAATGAAAATCAATTTCCAATATTTAATATGGACTTGGAAGCCTAACTTAAAAAAACCCAAAAACTCAAAAAGAATAAAACAAAACAAAACCTTTTTAAAAACTTTTGGCCTTCTTAGGCCAAAAGTTTAAAAACTTACTGATGTTCGGTGATACATTTCATTCTTTTTTTGGGGTGCATTTTAAAAGGCAGTAGTGAGATGCTTTTTGTTCATTAATGTATTTGAAAAACTGTGGAATAAACTAGTTTTCAGAGTTCTTAGCCACAACAGTGAAATTTTCTCAAATATATGAAATTGCTTAAAGGTAATAATGCCTGACACACCATTTCATTGCATGTGAAATTTGTGTCATGACTGGGAATTAATGTGAAACCCTGGAGAGAGGCACAGGCTTAGAACAATTGCTTCTCGGCCAGAGAAGCAGCTGCTTCCATGGAATTTCTCTGAGAAAGCAAGTAGTGCCATCAAAACCACTTTGTCTTTGAATCTGCATTCAATTTAGCTCAATGTATTTCTGTAATTAAAGACATTAAAGAAATATACAGCATCAATTAGAGCTGCACCAGTAAATCTGCTAAGATTTTAATTTCCTAGTGTCTTGCTGCCATCCAAGTATCAATTCTGGCTTTTAACAGTAAAATAGAGGGAGGGGCAATCTTAGCTTGTTATCAGTCATGAGAACAAAGCCCACCTTGGAAGCTGGGTGATTGCCTGGCAGCAAAGGTGAAAGCCTGGCATCTCTGAGCTCTGCCCTGTGCTGGCTCTGCTTGAGAACTGCTGAGTTCAAGATCACCTCCTTGCTCTGCAGCCCTTGCTACACACATACATGCCAAGCTGAGCTCAGTCTGAGACAGGGCTCAAGGAGCAAAGTACATGGGATAAAATGAAGAGAGATCCGACAGCATAAACTTGTTAATCTAACAGATAACAAAGGCATTAAAATAGAAGAAACTAAATATAAAATTCACTGTAAAAGATATAGAGTTTATGTATGATGCTCCCTACCCCACATAAATTACAATTGAGAGGAAGTCAGCATTTGCTCATGTTTGATACCTGCAGTATAAAAATGAGCTCTGCTTGAAGCTCTGTGTCAGAAGAACATGTAAGAATTTCAAGTGCAATCTTAGTATGATACAACTTCATACAAGCTGGTAAAAATATTTTTCCTAAACTAAAAATCACATAGCATTGAGGGCAAAGAAGGTTTTTTTTTTACTGAGTAGCTGCCTGCCTTGTAAATGCTTTCATTACAGGATGGTGGTGGAAATGATTAGACAAAAGGTGATTAATGCACAGGCTTATCAGCCCACTGTTAAAGGTTGTTGCTGCAGTCCCTGGTTAGGGCCACCAGTCCTCCAAAGATAGGACTGAAAAAACCAGAAAAAACAGCTTATGTAAAAGACTTCTCCCTCTCTATCTCTCTCTAAAGCATGAAATAGATTTATTGTGGCCCTTACAGGCATGAAGAATGATTTTGAGATTCCTCTTTGATAAGAGACATTGAAAATTAACATGCAAATTCAACTATTGTATAAGACAATTTTCTCATTTGCATCAAGTTAATTAGCAGATGTGCTCCTTTGAAGCAGAGAGAAAATGAACAGACCACTGCACTCAGCCTCAGTTAACCCATACAGGAAAGATGTCCCCAGAACATGTATGATTTGGGGTTTTTTTTTGTATAAAGCAGTCAACAGTGGGATACTCATCTCTAACTCAGATATAAATACCAGCTAATTTGTAGAGATAGCTATATAATGGAAAACATATTAATTAAAATCCTCATATTCTCTCATATTTTTAAACTGCAATTTTAAAACTTCCTGATATTTTCATATGCACTCTGTTAACTCCAGTTGTAATTTTTCACTTTCTCTTGGAAAAAGGTAGAATAAGGACTGTAAAAAAAGAATCCAGCTCTCACTTACTCAAACATTAGAAAATAGGTCATAATCACTATAAAGTCCCGTGCCATTAGATATATAGCACCACTCTGCCACTTTTTCTTTATTAATTATTTCCTTTTGAACAGCAATCAGTGAACCCAGATGTTTGAACGTGAGAGATCTTAGCTGTGGCATCTGGATCCTTCACAGATTCCAAAAGTAAGTCTGTTATTGGCATTTAAATTGAATCACACTCCGTGTAAGTATTTATACTGCCTTTGGCTTGCTGTGTTATTGTGCATTTATTAATAAGCCGGTGTGCTTACATTTTGACTTGGGAATTCTCTGTGCACTTTGGAAGAAATCCTATCCCCATTGAAGTCAATGGGAGCTTTGCCATCAACTACAAGAGAGCCAGGATTTCACCCTTGGAGTTTTTGTTCACAGAGAGCAGTGGAGCTTGCCTTAGGAAGGGCCTTCAAGAACTCTTCAGGCCTGCAAGATTTCATTACTTATCCATTAAAAAAATCTGCTAAGGGAAGAGATTAAGCCAAAAAATCCCAGTTGCTCTTTGTATTATCAGCACACTCATAGATCTCTGACTTGGACATGGGTTGGCACAGAACATGCTTGGATTGAGACTCTCAAACCAAACAGGTAAAGGCTACTGAAATATAAAGTTTTTGGCCCAAAGTTACAGTCAGGGTCTATTGGGATTACAGCTATCCTAGAATCCTCTGGCTAAAAGCAGTTATGTGCCATGCTGCCATGGACCCTCCCAGTGGTAGGTTTGCATTTCTACTTCCTTACAACACTATGCAGAAGCCATAAATATTTATGGCTAAAGATGCATCATAAAAAACCCAAAAACATGAAAGGAAACNAAAAAACCCAAGCAAACAAAAAAACCCCAGACAAACCAAAACAAAACCAAACAAAAACCCAACCAACCAAAAAAAAACCACACCCAAAACCCCAAAGCAAAACACTGAACTCATATCTTTTCAACTGAGATTCACTATGTTTTTTATGAGTTTTTAAATACTTTCTAAAGACAGAAAACTTTTCCTAGAAAACCCTCTACAGATTTAAGAAGAATTTTTCATGAACAAATACTAACAGAAAGCAAAGTGTTTTGAGACTGGAGCTCTTTTTCTTGAATTTTAAACTATTGTTTTCCATGAAAAGGGAATGAAAAGTGCTGGGGAAACTTCTCTGTGTTTTTCAATGTCCTGGTTATTTTGCCAAAGAAATCTAGGGCAAATTTATTTTAGTTAAACATTTATTCGGTGACCACTGTTTCTACAAAGCTTATTTTGCTATCCTCACCATTAACCATTTGTTTCTCTGAGTGCCAGTGAGTACCACATTATTGTATCTGCAAAGAGGTATAAGGGAATATTGTCTGCTAAACATAAATTGCAGAACTAGTTTTCATGGTTCAAAATCTTAGGGTTTGCAGCTTAATATAATTTAGGTCATGAACCATTCCCACTGCTCTGTAGTGAATCATAAAGCATATAAATCCCTATTACCTAAAAAAAAAAAAAAAAAAAAAAAAAAAAAAAAAAAAATAAAAANAAAAAGAAACAATATGCAAGGTACATGGCTGTAGGGTTTTTTTCTCATATGTCTGAATGCTTATCCACTAGGAATAGAATGAAGGTTTAGTTGAAAAGCCAAGTTACCAGAGTAATTCTCCATGTGCTCAGTCCCAGCTTGCAGCAAATGCAACTCAGTGTCAGGTTAAGTTCACATCTCCGTAGGGTTAAGCATATGTATGTCAACAGCTAGATCAGCTTAGCTGACATGAAATAACTCCTGAAGCCAGAATATATTGAGCCTTTATCTGAGCTAAAAGCTGAACAGTAATATTTAGTGTTTTTATTTTAACAAATACAGTATTTTGGTCATGGATTTCTGAAGTGGACCACAATTTGATTACAATCCTTATCTGCACTCTGTATCTACTATTCCTAAAAGATTCATAAGCAGTAACAAATGGTCAATACATTCCTACCAGGAAAAAAAATATGTGAGGGCACAACAATTACTGAGGAAAGCAAGAACTTCATATTAATCCTAGAAAATGGTACTCTTTTGGAACAGAACCTTGGCTTTGCCACACATTGACAATAAGGAGATGCAGACTTATGTGGTGCCTAACACAAAAGTGGAAAAAACCCTGTAAGATCGACTGATCTCATTGAGCCTCCTGTTCTTGGGCACTGATCTGGCAAATCTTTTGAGATTCACCTATAGACACCGGAAAGATGTACTTTCTTCCTGGGCATTTATCATTCTACTCTTTCACTTGCAAGTGCTGCACAGCCAAAGGAGTGACCCTGCAGACCAGAACTGCCCATGCTGAGTAGCCATAGCAGGCACGATCTGCAGACTTCAGACCAGTTTTGATCTGGTCCCACGGACAATGCAAGGACTGGAGATCTTAAGGTGCACTCCTGCTTTAATCTCATTCCAAAGGAATCCAGTTTGTGCACTCCAAGACAGCTCTGTGATGTCAATCAAAGCAGAGCAAGGGAGAGGTTTTCTTTAGGACCATGTGCTGCTCCAGGTTAAGAAGTGAATGTAGTTGCATCTTCAGATCATCTGAAGTGATTTACTCCTTTTTAGAGTATCTACCTGCACTACAACCCACTTCTCATCCCCCTCTCTTCCTCATAATAGAGATAGCCAGAATAATAGCCAAAAAGGGTGTCTTGTGTCTTATTGTACCCCTGAAACACTGCCAGCTGTCAATGGGGAAGTTTAGCTATTTACTGTTTAGCAATTTTGTTTCTTCTTATTTTCTTTTTTTTTTCTTCTTTTTTTTTTCCTATTTATTTTTGTTGCTTCTTTTTAATTTCTTTGCTTTTATTTTGTGTACTTTGGAAAGTAAAAGGGCTACAGTGTCTCTTCCATTAAAGAACAAGTAAGATTAAGCATCACTTCTCAGGAAGTGTATTTTAAGCTAAGGTAAATTCAAAGAATCAGTATGCTATCACTATTGTTACCATCTCCCTAGAGACTGAAAAGATGGTGTCAGCCTCCTTTTGTCAATGTCACCTTTGTAAGAAACAAAGCTTAGCCTTGTATTTATTCTTCGCTTGCCCAATTCCTTATCTAGGTAAGAATTTTGACACAGCATGCAATGCTGGGATATGCTACACAAATCTAATATCTGAATAAAAATAAATTTGTCTTCTGATTAATTTTGTAAATTATTGAGTAAGAGGAGTGGTGATGGGTTTGCATTACATTTTTGTCTATCAGCTAAGGGGCTGAGCAGTCACCTGGCAGCTGAGCAAAGTCAGATAGAACATGTAAAGACTGAGGAGAGTCTGGAAATCCTAACTTCTATTTCCTGGACAGTTGGTTTAACTCTCTAGACTGTTATACAGAAGTCTGATGCTTCCTCCAGCTGTACTCTTGGATGAAACTGTCTGTGACTGCTGTACTTTGTGTTGAAATAAATGCTGTCCATGTGTGCTAGAGGTGCTGGGAGACCACTGGTTGAACTGACCTCCCAGAGGAGCTGAGGCTGAAATGTCTTGTTTGTAAATCATAAACAGCCTGAAGGGAGAGAGCAGCACCGAGAAGCCAGGACAGGGATGCTTCAGGGAACACAAAGCATTTTGGCAACAAACAAAGTTTCACTAAAATAATAAGCACTCACAAAACTGTAGGTGCCCAGATAAGATTTATATAAACAACTCTAATGAGCTTAGTTGCTTAAAATCCTAACTGTTCAATATCATGTACCCAAAGGTGGTTTTTTTTTCCTTGCCCTTTGAAAGCAAATGGATGAAATTCAGGCTTTGGGCTAACCTAATATACTTCCATGAACAGTATTCCAAATGATCAGCCTGTAAAATATCAGTGTTAAAAATAAGATAAGAAAAGTTTGAACACTGGGAATTAACAATCTGAATATTTCTGAAATTTACACATGGATTTTTTTTTTTTATAAAGAATAGTGATCTGCTAATAGCTTGCACTGTTTTTCTAATCTAAAACAATGAATCCAAAGAAAGAAATCAAAAGAGAATAATGATACAGCCAGTTTGCATAAGCATTTAAGAATCTTGTGATACATAAAGGCATCTAATGGAAACATCAGTTTGTGTTTTATGCCACTTACTTCAGGGAATCTCACTTATGTCACTTGTACTATGCTGCCTGTATGCCTTAAGGAATTCTCTTCCAGGAGCAGTTCTCTTTAAAATTCCAACTCTTAAAACTATAACAATAGGTCTGCTTACTTAACTGAAAATGCAAAGGTGACATTTACTGAAATATCACATTAATTTTCTTTGCTCTTCACAGAAAAAAAAAGTTCAGGTGAAAACAAATACAATATAATTTGAATTACTTATCTGGGTTTAGTTTTCCAAAAAGTGTAGCCCAGCATTACCGTTGGCACATATTAAATGTTTTTTCTAGGCCAAAAGGTACTACTTTTTGTTTATTTACATCTGACTTTCATGTCTGAGTAAAACTCAAACATTACTATAAAGCTGCTATTAATTAACAGTACTGAAAGACAAAGACTTTTTTCCTCTATTAATTTCTTTATTCAACAAACTAGAGCATACATTTGCTGTAGAGCAGTGTTTCCTCCTGCATTTAGGAGTACTTTTACATGACTAACTCCAAGTAATTTCTCTGTTTTCCTCCTGCTAACTCCATGAGCTCAGTGCCACACAGCAGACGCATTTATCGTGCCGTGCAAAGGTTGCAGCCAACAGAGATTTGTTATGTGCAAAGTCCAGGTATCTGGCATCTTAGCAATTAAAGCTAAGTGGTATTTCTTGCTGCTTCTTTATAATCCAAATGAGTTCAGGTAGAACAGCTTCTTTATAACTTCTCTGATAAGGACTGGGGTAAACAGGAGGAGCAGGCAGCCGCTGGTTTCAGGCCCGAGTTCGTTCGCGCACGGACACCGGTTTAACCTACATGTGCAACACTGATAAACGGCCCTCGAGTCAGCACTGTTGATAAGGCTCCTGCTCCCTGCACAAACACTTCACAGGCCTTCTTGCAGTTGAGAAAACCCACAAGCTATTTGTCAAAGTTATTTTCAGCTAAAAACCTACCACACTGCACTTGCACCTACAGCGTCCACTCCGCCTGAGCACCTCCACATGTGTTTAACTGCAAGGAAGTACCAGGAGATAGTGCTGGGAATGTTTTCAGGAAAACTGAATCTGAATCATCATATCTAGGGTAATTCTGTTGGTCTACTATGAAGCAGACATCACGAGTACTCGTCTCACCTCATTCTCCACTGGATCATAAAACTAAGAAGAGGGAAAAAAAAATACCGAGGGAACTATAAACTCTAGCCAGAAAATGAGATAAACAAGTGAGCAAGTATACACTCATCAACAGGTGTTTAAATGCACTCCTGACTAAGTACAGAAAAGAACTGACTTACATTCCACTCCCAGATAATGGTCTTAGTATAACCAGAAAACAGTACAAATTAATTAAAATCTAATTATAATTGTGTCCATTTTTCAGTTGCCAGAGCTGCCACTGTGATATTTGCTAATTAACTGCACGACCATCATACTCTATACATAACTGGTACTGAAGTCTTTTTTCTTCCAAATAATAGGTTCCCTTTAATTTCTTGTGACAGCTGGTGACATGGCAGTAGCTCTGCCCAGTACTGTTTCACGGCTCAGATATGTGCTTATGTACAAGACCATGACAGGCCTGACTGGATTTGTTCCTTCCCCAGTGCCAGTTTTCTAGCATTACACATGGGTAGCTCCAGTGCATGTTCATTCCTTTCATCTCAGGTGAGAAGGAAAGAAACACAAAAAGAGAGTAATGACACCTTGGCTCCACCCTTCCAAAAGGATAGGCAACTGGAAAGAGGCAAAACCAAATTATCTCCTCCTTCAGAATCCATTCCTATGGCAGGCAATTATTTATCATGACTACATGGAACTGATAGCTGAGAACATTAATCCGTGAAGGACTTAGGATTTTAGTAGGTACAGTATAAATACACTACACATTGGATATTTTGGTTTAAAAGGACCTATATGAATGATAATGCTGTTAGCAATATTTTAGTTACTGCTATTCAAGGTTAGAAGGTATTTCCAAGTCATATCCCCGTGTTCTGAAATGTTTTAAAAATCCTTTCAGAATACAGAGATATTTCTGTGACATTACAGGGATTGAAAAGCATCTGATTGAGACAGCCAAAGAATGTTTTCAAAAACTGCATTTTTTTGAATCTGGACCACCCAAAATACATTCTTTCTTATATTTGATATCAACTTAGATGAAATGTTATGTAAATTTGTGCCATAAACTTTACTTTTCCTTTATATTTTTGAGAGATTGATGCTATTTATATAGTTGAATTTTAGTTTTCTTATTTTCTTACACACAAAATAAATTGGTTTAACAATTATGGATATATTATGCATCTTTTGTCTTGATTTGTGGCAGTAACAATCCTATAATCCAAACTTTGTACAGGAAAGTTCAGAAATTAGGGGGCAGGAAGCCTTGAAGGTTTGATCATTTACTTCCTTTACTGGTTTGATCATAGAAGTGCACAGGAAATTAGACTGGCAGAGAACTCAGGCAGCTATCTGGTTCAAGCATCTCTCAAAACACAGCTCAATTCTGAGTCAGGTCAGGCTCCTTAGGGCCACATCCAGATGACTTTTGAATAATCTCTAAGGATGGAGATTTCACAATCTCTCTGGGAAACCTGGGCTACCATTTGATCATGCTGAACTTTCTTTTCTGCACGTAACTGGAATTTTCCTTGTTGTGTTTTATCTCCCTCAGTCTTCCACTGTTCACCCCTGGGAAGTGTGCAGCTCCACCTCCTCAGGGATGTATCCTTAAGGTAGTTGGAAGCAGCAACAAGACCACTCTGTAGTTCTCTTTTCCTAAGGCTGGACAAACCCAGCTGTCCCATGTCGCATACTCCAAAATCCCAACTCTGTTATCAGATTTCCTCCAGACTCTCTTCAGTTGGTGAGTTCCTCTCTTCTACTTCAGAGCCTCAGGACACTGTATGTCAGATGTAGTTTTAAGAATGCTCCATGAAAAGGAATAATAACTTCCCTAAACCTGGTGTTGTGGTTAAATGCAGTAATTTTCATTAATCTGACTCTTGGAATTACTATAGGCCAAGAAATCTAGTATTTGTAGAATAAATTGCATGAACAAAGAGTGCCCACGTATGTAGGGTCAGGGTCATGATATCAATGTGTAAATTTTTAAGGGCAACATATATGTTTTTAGCTCAATAATACCCAGTTGTGACAAACCAGAAATATTGTACTGCAATTAACAGAAATTCTTCAGAAGATAGAGACCAGTGCTCTGTGTAAGCAAAGAGAAAAAAAATCATCAAATTAAAGTAATGATAAAAGACAATACCTATATGTCTGACCCAGAAATAAAGAAAAATGTAAGTTAGTGGTTAAAAAGGCCCAGGAAGGTAATGAATGCAATTAACAGGGTTGCGTGGTAATAATGTATCATCATGAGCAATACAGCAATCTTCAAGATAAATTCAGGATTTAAAATTTCTAGATGTGCACAATTTCTAGTGTGAGTTAGCAAATAGTTACTGTGTGTTTACCACATTCAAGGGACAGACTCCCAAGTTTTAAGGTGCTGCTGTGCAGATTGTGTTATCTTCAATTATTCTGCTGTATCATTGGAGCAGTTAGACTGTTTATCTTCAATGACTTACTTCCTGAAATTACCATGACTGTGACTTATTTTATTGAGTCCAAGGAAAGGTTATGTGAGAAGTCACATGTATTATCATCATTTCTCTTTAGCCTATTTACTGCAGTCCTGTTGGTGAAGTTTGTCTGCAAAAGTATGGGTTTTTTTCCCTTGAAAATTACCAATACATCTTTACCATCCTTTTGTTTGCAAGGACACTTTTCTCACTGTTTTATTAGTATTTAGAATACTCTTGAAATGTGGCCTCAGCCCACCTGGGCAAACAGACTTAATTAGCATACATCTTAATAGCATACATACTTAATTAGCACCACCTCCTATGAGGGAAGAATAAAACAATCAAATGAATATGTACTTCACAAGCAACTATGAGTTTCATATACAGTAAGGCTTTCCTAGAGCAGGCATACTTAGGAGATACCCATTGTCAAGTCTGCCTCAATTCTGAAGTAGCTGGGAACAAAAACATCTGCCCACCCTAAAACTGCTTTTAGTTTGATAGAAAATGTTAGGTGCTGCTTTACATGGTGCTAAGGATCACTTGCTTTTAGTTCTACAGGATTTTTTTTTCTATTTAGGGTGAAATAAATGTTTTGAGACACAATTTCAACGCAGTTCATGAAGGTGGAAGCCTTGTGAGATGATTTTATCTTAAGAGAACCATTGGTATCACAGTGCTGCCTTACCCCTTATTTAGCAAGTCAGATACCAATTTAACTCCAAGTATGGTTTGAGTTTTTGGCTATGCATTAGAACTGTAAATAAAAATAAATTTATCAGAACTACCCTGTCTTCAGCTCTGTGATTTCAATGGCATCTGTGTGAATGTTCTTATTTTAAGGCAAATAATGTGATAAATAAATGTTAAGTTTGATGTGACACTGCTAAAGAGACCAAACAGTATGCTTAATAAGAAGTGAAAAAAAAAGGTATCATAAAGACAGGTAGGCATTTAAAGTGCAAAGTAGGCAGGATTTATTTGCTTAAGGGAGAAATATGGAAAGTCTGTGCAACCTCAAAACCCATTAAGTTGCAAAGTTTTATGGAACTTCAAAACTTGTATGAGTGTATTACATACATTATGATCTTCTTGGCCCCAAAATTTCTGTGTCTCACTCTAAGCATCAAAGCTAAGGAGAAAGGCAGATCAGGACAGAGTTTTGAAAGAGTGTCAGAAGTTAGAGATATTAATTACTATTCACTGAAAATTTAAAGCTGGAAAAAAATCCTACTAATGATATTTTTATTTTATTTAGCAGAAAATATCCCCAGTCTGTTGAAGTTCCTAGAAAGTTCTAGATTTTAAAGAAATATTATTCTTATACTCATGTTTGATTTTCAGCTTTAATAAATGAATTAATTTAATAAATTAATTGCTCCCAAACTGCTCCAAGTTATGCTTTGTTTTGTTTTTTTCGGAGGGCAGGCAGGTGTGTGGGGAAGTCCCCAAAATGCCAAGACTGTTAAGAAAAACATAAATCTTTAAAACAGTATTTCTCACTGAAACAATCTGGTTTCAACTTTTTTCTTCCTTTTTTTTTTCTTCACACATTTTTTGAATACTAGAAGAACCTGGTTCATAGCTTGACTTTCAGTCTTGCTATTTTTGAGCCTTCACAGCAGCTTTTCTTTGTGCCTGTTGACAATGAAACTGAAGGTGTGACTGCAGGGCAGAATGGTCTAAGGAAGCACAAAATAGACAATTTGAAGATGATGTCAGAGTAGGAGAGGAACCAAAGCATGTGCCTGAGGTCCCCCATGCAGTTGCACAATCCATGGTGAAGTCTGCAATCACCTCTCCCGTTTGCCCATGGTAGCCAGTTCAAAGCTACTGTGCCTATAAACTTCCTTATATTCAATACATATTTATATTCTGATTTTTATTTTGCTGGATATGTGCTCCCAGAGGCATAGAGATACTCGATAATGCTATACTTTGCCCATTACTTATTCTTCTGCCTTTTAAGTCTGACTATTCTTGCTACAAAAGATTCCTGATAAGACCTTTTGGAGGTATTGCACATTGTGCAATTCTTGAAGCAGAGGAGGGCGGAGATGGACAGACATGGAGAATGATAAGAATTAGGCAAAGCAAACACTTCAGGGCCCAGATCAACAGATAATGCTCAATTTCAGACCACACTGACCTGTTCAGCTGAAAGATCACCCTGACACAGAGCACATGAAAGAAAACGATTCACTTCCATGAACTGCTACAACCATTTCAATGACTGTGACCCTCAAGCTCCTCCTACCTTTTCCAGTTCCATTATCCCACAGAACAAAGAAAATTGCAAGGAGAATGAGTAATTTCTATTTTTTATAACCCTCCTTTTACATTAGGGAAGTGACAATGTATTTTGTACAATGAAATATTTAGAAAAACCACTCTGTGCCATTTCCAGTGGAAATGAAGGCAGGTTCTTAAAGTTTCACAATAGCATTTTTTGAGAAATAAGATATTCAGGATTATTGTACTGATTAAGAAATACATATGAACAAGATTCTCATTAAATATAACATATTTGTAATCTGTTGTCTTAAAGTATCTGTAAGAAAATTGCAGTGATCCATTCATTCTTAAAAACAGAAAGTGACAGAACAGGCATCAACAATAATTTGATGTAGTTACACCTGAAAATCTCCACTTGTAATAAACACTGACTTGATTTTCCTACACAGATTAAGTAGCATTAGTTTGTTGCTAATTTACTAATGCATTGACTAAGAGAACAATATCATGTAGCTTCTATTAAATGGAAGTTCTTAATAAAGATGAAAATATATTGCAATCAAACATAGGAAATGACAACTTTCTTCTCACAAATCTCATCTAAAATCCATACAGAAATGGTATACTAAAATTATAAATATTATTATATTTTCTCTCTGATGGAGGTAGGTTTTGTAATGGTGCTATAAAAGTGTGGATTTCCTTTAACTGATAAGTAATTGAAATTAATTTGACTTTATTTGCTGTGTTTTAAACAAAATTGAATTTCATTTTTCCATACATGCAAATATCAAGTAGGGTAAAGGTATTTTATTTCACACCATAAAAACATTTTTATCTGAACTCATCAAGAAAAACAGCAGAAGGAAAAAAAAAACCCTTCAAACCAAATAAATTTCATATGAAGCCTGTCAAGTAAGAACTGAGTCATGAGTAAGACAGCTGGTGAAAGCAATGGACTAGATTTGGTAGATCAGGAGGTTCCTTTCCATGCCATGTCCTTATTTTCAGAAGCATTCATTATCAATACTGTATTTTCTTCACAGAGGAAGACTGAAAAAAACCTCAATGGAGGATAAGTGAGATTTCTTTTACTGAGCTCCTATTTACCTCATATGCCATGGGTACAGCAGTAGTAATCTTAGCAGATCATCATCATTTACTACTTAAAACCATACTTAATTATCTTAAATGCTGGTCTCAGCACATGGGGGATTTCAAACTGATAGATATGTTCAGCAGCATGTGGGAATTAGAGAGTTACTTTCATTTTGTGCATACAGGGGTTGTACATGAGCTGTGCATAACTGCACCTTGAAATTGCACTCATTTTGAAGATGAGCAGCTGCCTCAGTAGTTGGAATGTGTTCTTAACCTATAAGTGAAACACTTTGTTTCACTTACAACACCCAATAATTCCTTATGACTTCTTAGCTTAGAACATTCCCTGTTACTGTATAAAGAAATATATATAGAAAAAAATGTACAGTTATAAGAATTTATATGGAAATCCATGGGGTAATATTTGGAACCACATTTGTTCTGCCTTTTTTAGGTAAACCTTACAGCATGTCTATGTAGAGCATAAGAGGACTCGGTTTTACACTAAGGCAGTTGAGCTGGTACCAGAAACTTACTGTGTACAGGGTCTGAATGTGTTTTACATGGCTTGGACTGCAAGGAAAAGTAAAGTATTTGAAGCAGAAATCTCCACCTGCCCAGAAATACCACTTTACATGACAGAGAAGGGAAAACTTAAGAGTAGAGTGGATGCTGGGAAAAGAGCTTAGCACAAAGCCTGGATCGGGAGGTGCAACTTACATAATCCTCTGGATGTGGCCAAGCCCTGGGTCAAACGGGAGTGAGTTTCCACAGGAAAATTGTGCTACTGAATACATTCCATCTTTCAACTCTGGCACTATCATCTCTGGAGTGTTGATCCTACAAACAAATTCACAGCTGAAAATTTCAAGGAAATGCTGACAGGCACATGGATGCCCTTGAGTAAGTCTGACTGTGCAGGAAGACACCCAAAGTGAAAACTTTTTTGCTCTGGGGACTTGAGAATCAAAATCAATCTGCAGCACAAACAATGAAGAGACAGATAGACACTGAAAATCTGACTGCTTTTTACTATCCATGTAGTATTAGTAACACATGTAATACTTTTCTTCTTGTTTAAATATATGGAGTGAAATCCTTGCCCTAGTGAATTCAATGGGAGCTTTGCCACGGACTTCAATAAGGACAAAATTTTCTCCCAGGGCTGGTGTGATTTTCAGCCAGTCTTTTTCCCTTTAATACATGTGATGACAAAATCCTGTACTTCCATTCCAAGGATGGATCAGCACCCTGCAGTAATTAAAATTGCTGTAGTATATCATACTTATCCAGTATATTGTCTGAAAAACCATAGTGGAGAAACATTTTTTGCTTTATGCTGTATAAATAGCCAAAATTTACCAGAAAAAAAGAAACAAACCTGAACAATTTTAATATATTTTAACTTAAAATCTACTTCTAAACTAACCTCTAAATGGATGAAAATATGTATGCAGGTATTTCAGTACACAGCACACTTCCTCTGCCTAACTGAAGTTAGGATTTGATTGTTCATTAAAAAGAGAACTAGTTCTGAAGTCCACATGCACAAGTATGAACATCTTGTGCTAATATGAAAGAGAAGGTTGTGCTGGAAGTATGAAAAGCAAGGGTATGTTGTCATGAACATTGCTGTGACTTGCTGGGAAAGGGGAACCTCAATCCATTCCATTCCTATCAGTCAATGCCAGTGCCAACAAGAGATGCCAAGAGGCTGGAGAGGGATCACAGGTCAGCAGAAGAGCAGCTGAAGAGCAGCACAGAGGAATTCCTGCCACTGCAGCCAGTAAATCTGCTTCACTGGGGTCTCATTCTAAAGGCCTCCATGAAAATACACATAGGACAGGAGGAGTAAACAAGCAGGAGTAAGAGATGCAAGCACAGCTGCAGGCCTATGATCTCATTGTCATCATGGAGACACGGTGGGGTGGGTCCTGGGACTGGAGTGCTGGAATGGAAGGACACAGCTCTTCAGGAAGGACAGGCAGGAGATGTGAGGAGGGACTGTCACCCTCTGTGCCAGGGATCAGCTGGAGTGCACAGAGCTCAGCCATGAGCCTCAGAGGAGGAGCCATCCAAGCACTCAGGGGTCAGGATTAAAGGGACAGGTGACATTATGGTGAGGGTTTGCTACAGGCCACCTGAGCAGGAAGAGTGAGTGGATAAGGTACTCTACACACAGGAATAACTTCACATTCACAAACCTTGGTCCTCATGGAGGGTTCCAAGCACCCCAATATCAGTTGGAAGGACAGCCAGCAGGGCTTAGGCAATCCATGGGGGTCCTGAAATTCATTGATGATAACTTCCTTCTCCATGTGACAGAGAAGCCAACAAGGAGAGGTGCTGTGCTGGACTTCACTCTCACCAACAGGGAAGACTGGTGAGGAATGTGAAGCTCATGGGAAGCTGGGCTACAGTGACCAAGAAATGGTGGAATTCAAGCCTCTTAGAGTAAAGAGGGTGCTCAGCAAACTCAGTACCCTGGATTTCAGGAGAGCAGACTTTGGCCTCTTCAGGGATCCGATCGACTCTCATGAGTCCCCACCTGGAACTCAGTTTGGAGGCCCTCAACATAATAAGGATGTGGAAGTGTTGGAGTGAGTCCAGAGGAGGCCACAAAGACGATCACGGGGGTGGAGCACCTCTGCTATGGAGACAGGCTGGGGGAGTTGAGGTTATTCAGTTTCGGGAAGAGAAAGCACTGGGGAAACCTTACTGTGGCCTTCCAGTACTTGAACAGGACCTATGAGAATAAGGAGGACAAAGTTTTTAGCAGGGCTTGTTGTGACAGAACAAGGGTTAACAGCTTTAAACTGAAAGACAGAAGGTTTAGATTAGATATAAGGAAGAAACTCTTTACTACGAAGGTGATGAGGCCCTGGAACAGGTTACCCAGATAAGCTGTGGATGCCCTACCCCTGTAAACAACCAAGGTCATAATGGACAGGGCTCTGAGCAACCTGATCTAGCTGAAGAGGTCCCTGTTCACTGCAGGGGGGTTGGACTAGCTGACCTCTAAAGGTCCCTTCCAACCAAAATTATCCTATGATTCTGTGATCTTTAAGGTCTCTTCCAACACAAACCATTCCATGATCTTATTGTTTGCACTATGATTTCAGATTTCATACAAATGGCCAATGACAAATATCAGAAAAAAGTTTTAGAGAACTCATTCTGTTTGTAAATAGGGACAAGATGTAAAATATTTAACAAGCTGAATATAATGATTAACATTGCGGTCTAATATTGTAAGGCTTTTGAGAAAAAGCTAATGCTGGACTAGCTTAAACCATGGACATCAGCTTCTAAAAGATTCTGACCCCTGCTACAGTAGGAAATGGAGATGTTCAACATTCCTAAACAGAAAGGGCTTTTACAGATTATAGACCTGCACTGTGAGATGGAATAACTTAAGATACCAGAACCTTTTTCTTTTCTGACATATGCTTTTACATTTAAATGAAAACTGTGCATAGAGATTCCAGGTAAGACTACATTCCTTAAACATTCTGTGTCCAGTGCACAGATGCACAGACCATGTCCTGAGTAACAAATTATTCTTTTCTTGAGAGGGTGGTAGAGTTTGATTTTTACTGAATGTCTAAAATTCACAAATACATTTAATAAAATTTTAAGGGAGTATGAATTAATACCACTCATGTGCTGTCAGATCTGCATAACCCAAAGTGTGTCCCTGCACAGACACCCAGTATTCATTAGTCTGCAAGAGGCTGTGGCTTTTTCTTCACAATAGCTTGTAGGTTTGGGGCCAGAAGTTAATTAACTGAAATGATCCATAGAATGGAATAATGTTAAAAACCTGTAAGATTGTTCAGTTTGTCTCTTCAGAGATGATTTAACATATTTTCTTTCCATCTCTCAGCTCCTACCAAACAATCAAACTTTTTGGAACTATATGGACTTAAATGATTGAAATTACTATAGCTCTATTCTGAAGATGGTTCCTACTTTTCCTGTATGATCATTTTATTGCTCTACTAGTCCTACTCCTGCACTGCCACGCTGAAGAAATGGGAGTTTACCCATGGAGTGCCTATGTCTAAGCTTCCCTCTGAGGTGCTTTTACATCAGTTTTAGTTTAGAACAGGAGGTGAATCTCCCTAGCATTCCCACTTACCCTGCTTTGATCAGCACTGCTACTCTGCAGCACACAAATTCTTTGGAATGAAACTATCTCAAATGCTAGCACACATCCAGGCCATGTGAGTACTAGAGCTGGTTTTAAATAATCCTCTCTCCCTTCCAACCTGTTGACTTGGCTATTGGGTCACCAGCAGCACTCGTTTCACTCTGCAGGTCTGCCCTGATTGTGCCACAGGAGCTGTGGATGTAGAGGAGTCTCTGGCCCTGCACAGCAGACACAGGTACCAGGGTAAAACTGTAGTGCAGGGGTTTCATAAGCACAACTCTGCACTATGGGCTTAAATGATGTTTTAGATGACAGACTGGTGTGAGCTTACCCCACAGCCCCATCCATACAAACTGCACAGCAGAGAAACTCAATCTCACCACTAATATGGCTCTGTATCTGCACAGCAGTACTGGTCTGGGATAATCTGTATGGCAAAACACCTCTTTTGGAAGGCTCCTACTTGCAGAAATTCTAGCTTTTAGTTTGTCCCACTATTTAACCACTTTCACATTGTTCCTTCATGTGTAAAATGGACACATCTGATATAAAGGGCAAACCTCTCTGCTCTGACACTCACTGCCACTGAAATGTGCAATGCCTATTTAAGATACAATAAGTACTGGATGCAAAAAATACTGGAAGGTGTCCCTGACCATGACAGCAGGGTGAAACTTGATGATCTTTCAATCCAAACCATTCAATCATCTACTACTGAAAGTATTTTGTAAAAGCTGTTTCTACCCTCTGCTTTCTTATACGTAAGCTGCTGAATTACTGACCAATTTCATATAAATGATGATATTAACACAGTTTAAAAGATGTGCAGGTGGTAAAATTGACCTGTGATTTAGTGAACTATCTGAAATTAAATTCTGACCGTGTATTGAGTAAATAGGTGCTGTAAGTAGATTGAAAATATTTCAAGAGTTACTTTAGGTTACCTGAAAATACTGAAAGTGGTTTCAGACCGTGTGATAAATATGATGGCCCTTCTGGTGAAACTCCCCAGCAGCTGCACCCTCCCATTTCCTTGCGGGTCACCCTGAATTGATCTCTCCTGTGCTCCTTCCTTCCACCGAAGGAACTCAAGCATCCCGCTGAACTCGCGGCTCTTCCTGCCACCTCGTGGCAGTCGCTCAGCTTAACACAAACACAAGCTAAGAAAACATCAAGGACACACTTTCAAAGACAAAGTAGGAAAACAGGCACAAACTTTTGTTTTGAGATGACTGTTTTGAGGCCCCTTGTTTTTCCAAGTTTGTTAACTGCTACAAAAAAAACCCAGCAAAACTTTCAGACTGAATTCAGGGAAAAAAAGGTGTTATACAGATCTTGTTAATGAATATTTCAGAAGAGACTGATTTTCCCAGGAAAACATAGCAGAACAATATGATTATTTTTATATCCTTAATTTCTAACTGTAAACTGTAAATTTCTAACATTGTTTAAACAACCTGGGATGATCTGGATAAAACAGTCCATATATTGTGAGATTTATCTTAGGCAGAGGTGCCTTCACTCTTCATTTTCAGAACTCTGAAATGTCATGAGTTTCTCCTGTCACCACTCACTCAGAACTCTCTGTTACCTACATCCTCCCTTTCACAGCTATTAATTTGAAAGAAAACCACAAATGCTGTAACAAGGAATGTTGCAGTACCTTTTAGAAAAGCAAATGTTTGTATACAATAAAAAATGTTTCTGGCAATCAGAAATCACTGATGTATTTGTAGGTTTGCACAAGAATCAAGCTGAGAGGGATGGAACTGAGGCATGGAGTGTTTCCTCTTCTCATACACTTCAGCATGTCATGAACTAGCCCAGTGCCATAGGATATTTTCAAAGCACTTTGTTATGACAGACTGTCTTTCCTAAAAATGAAGAAGTTATCTATTTTAGAAACAATTTTATGATATTAATATTCAGAAACAATCTTACCAAAACCAAGGACGGAATAGTTGTTGGCATTAAAAGTAGGACATGTGTTACTTAATTCTTCTCTCCCTATGTGGAATGAAAGCAGTTATGATCATTACATAATTCTTTGTCAAGGTCAGGTGCTGCAAATGGGATTCTTTCCAGTCAGCACACAGAACCAGCTCCATCAATGTTCAGATATTTAGCCACCCCAGAAAGAATCATTAAAGATTAAGATTTAAACCCTTTCCTATTTCTACACTGGGGAGATATTCTTATCCTCTTGTAATCTGTGCCTCTTGCCTTCCTTGCACACAGGTGTTTACCTGATTTAGGTTTTTTTTTTCCCCACAGGTAATTCAGTAAGACTCACTTAAAACAAAACTGAAACAGAAGAGAAGATATTGATAACTCCTCCTTTTATATGGTGTCCTACAGGTTGCAATGTTTCCCTGTCATTTATCTACTGCTCCAAATAAAGCAGACACATATTTACCACCTACCAAGAAGAATTTAAGAAGTCTGCACACTACTTTTGGTGTTTAGACTGGGTGATGAATGTCCACATTATCCAAAACACATCCTTTGGGTACTATTTTTTAGTATGTCCCTCAGTTTTTACAACAAATAATAACTTTGCCTTATGTTCCCTGCCCTCAAAACCAGTTTTCCTAGATGTTGGAACTCAGCTAGAATGGTGATCAAATATTATCTGAGTTCAACAAGGTGCTCACTCACACAGCACTATGTTCTACCTCCTGGCAGGCAGCTGGCAGCAGAGCTTCATTTATGATATCCTGAAGAAAATGTTTACTTTCTTTAAACCACACTTCATCCTCCTGTGAGCACAGAAGACTTTTTTAATTTTAGGTTTTCACTAGCTACTTTAAAGCATATACAGAATCACAGCAGAATTTTCCTGATAAGAAAACATTTCTGAGTGGACACAGATATATTTTGGAATACATCTTGTTCAGTAGTTTGATACAGACAATGAACAACCTGTGATGCACTTTTGGGGTTTTGTCTTAGTTAAGATCTGTACAGAGAGTAAAGCCTAACATGACAAAATTATTTTTCAATTGTATTTTATTTTTGTCAATGAAATATAAAAAATTACTTACCAGAGTTTGTTAACCTTCCATACTGGATAAAACAGAGAAAATATTTAATGAGTTCCTTGCAATAATGACAAGGAAAGAAAACACTGGGAGTAACAACACCACAAAATTTGTAAAGTTGAAGAAAGTGAAAAGATGAAAACTCAGAGTTAACTGCATTACTTTCAAGAGTACACAACGCTGGGAAAACCCCCTGAGATCCAGTACTAATCAATGTGGATTGTGTAGCTTCAGCAGCATTTTAAAACATCTGCAATTCAAATGTAAACACTGAGTAGGTTTTGCAAGTTTGCTGAAGAATTTGATAAGGATGTTCTGGGATATTGCAACACTGATTTCTGCTTTGGGCTGTTAGGTGCTTCCTGATTGCCTCCAGTAACCCACAGTGACTCTTCACAGCTCAAATGTTATTGAAGGACCCCACTTCTGAGATCTGGCAGTGCTCCATGCATACCTGACACTTTCCAATGTAGATATCAAGCCTGGGGGGAAAACAAAAAAAATCATACAACTCCTGAGTAAATGATGTATCAAACACCACTCCCACCCCAGTGTCAAAAACGACATATTCTTGCACTGGCTGTAATTGTATAAATTTCAAATAAATTTTGGAACAAACTCATAACTAGCAAAAAATTTCTTCCTTCCTTTCAGAAAAATGCAAGAAAGCTTCAGCATCCCATTGTCCCTGACAGATTGTCTGGTTACAACTTCTGTTTTCCCTTGTCCCCCATATCCCCACCCTACATCTAAGCACAACACCAGCTCAGGCAAGCAGGACACTCAGTGTTCCACCACAAGGAACTGCCCATGGTTAAGGCACTTTGCAGTTTTTAAAACCAGCTCAAGCTGCAAGAATACATTTCTGAGTGCTCTAAGCAGATCATTGTATTACAGCTGCCAGCACCACTGTAATTTAAGTAGGCAAAAATGTAGATGTCTCTGCCTTTAAAAAGCAGTGGTAGCACTCTGCCTTTAGGACTCACTTCAGCCTCAATTACCAGGAAAAACATAACCATACCCCACATCCTTTTGTAGTATTTTGTACTCAGAAGTTCTAGACTGTTCCTGATCTAGTAACTGAGGCTTCTGAATTGTCCAGTCTTGGGCGACACTTTCTTTTCACAATACAGAGAATGCTGACACATTCATATACACAATATACAACCTTGGGTTCTAGATTTCAATCTGAGGTTCCAATCTTGCAAGAATCCTTTAAAAGATCTGGTTTTATCTTCCCTCTCTAAATATGGTACTAATGAAGCCCATTCTTATGCAACTCTGCCTAATTAGACTATAGATGTAAAATCTGATCATCTGACACCAAGCAAAAGTAACAGGGATAAACTGGACATTTTATCCAGAAACATGAAGTTGAAGTTTTATCAATGACAGACCTGTATAACCTTTGTTCTGAGTAGCTCTTACAAATTCTTGACCTTGATAAACATGATGCTGTACCTGCAAAATCAAATTAAGAGCTCCTGTAAATTTCAGGGTTAATCCAAGTAGCTATGATACCACTTTAAACATATATTATACAAACTTTAATATAATAGCTGTCTTTAGGGATTACTACATCCCCAAGTACTGCAAACCCATCTTTTCTCTCTCTTACCTTTGCAAAGTGTAACTGTGGTGCAGCAATCCTGACATTTTGGGGAAAACAAAGGGCAAAAATTGAAGATAAACCCTTAGAAATTATTATACACAGCTGAACTCTTTCTAGACTGCAGTCAGTTACAGACATACCATCATGTTGATATTTATAGGAGCATACTTCATATCAAGTTTTCTTGTTATGACCTCCTCAACTTATACGCTTTGTCAAAAAAACCCGCAAACAAAATAAAAAAGCAACACTGCCTCCAAACCCCTAGAAAAAAAAGAAAAATAAAGTCTGACGTACATGCAAAAACAAGTGGGGCAGCACTTTGCACCTGTTAAGATGTACTTTTCTCAGCCCAGAGAATTTTATTTTTGCTAACGGGAAGGAATAAGAGCTCTCGAGTCCTCTTCAGGCAGCCCCAGCAACTCCTGTGACCCACGGGCTCTTTTTTCAAACCTCACGCGGCATCTTAAAAATACGACACCTGCAATGTGCAAAGGCAAAACAACAAGCAAGCACGCACGCAAGCAAGCAAGCAAACAAACAAACAAACAAATAAAGCACAGCTCTCTCAGGAAAGCGAACCAGACCGCAGCGCCCCGCCGAAAGGCGGGACCGGGACTCGAACCTGCGGCACCCGCGCTCAGCCCGGGCTCTCCCAAACTCCACGCCCGAGGTGCGAAAGTCCAGGGCGGTGCCGCTGCGCACGCGCGGTCCCGGGCAGCGCGTTCAGCACGTTCCGGCCGCGCTTCGCGCCGCCATTTTGGGGGTGCGGCGCCGCCGGGCCCCGCTCGGCGCTGCCGCCCGCGGGCGGGGAGGCGGCTGCGGCCGCTGCTCAAGGGCGCTGCGCTCCGCGCTCCGAGCTCCGCGCTCCGGTCCCCCTTGGCTGCCCGTGCTCGCCTGCCCGTGCCCGGCTGCTCTCAGGTGAGTGCGGTGTCAGACAGCTCCGGTCAGAGCGCCTGCTTCCGAGCACGGGCAGCTCGGCCTGGAGCTTGTGTCCTGCATCTGGTTGCATCTAACAGTCCTTTTGTTATGGCGTGAGTTGTCTGTAAGTTAGCGGGGCATGACAGAAGTATGCGTTTTGATGGCTGAAGAGTTGCATGCGAATACAAATGTGGGACCACTCGTGCTTAGAAAGTAGGTGGTAGGTGCCTGTGTGGTGTTGCTCTGACTGGTGTGGGGTTTTGAGCTGCAGTGAGGAAAGAATAGCCAGACCACGCCTTCAGGAAGGTGCGTTCAGTTTTGTAATACATTATTTTTTTGGTAATCTTATGATTGTAGTTAAGTTATGTAAATATGAGGAACTTTTCCAGAGTGTGTTTATTGGACAGGAGGAGGATTTAGAGAATCACAGAATGGTTTGTGTTGGTAGGGACCTTAAAGTTCATCCAGTTTCCATCCCCCTGCCATGGGGGACACCTTCCACTGGACAAGGTTGCTCAGGGCCCCATCCAGCCTGGCCTTGAACACTTCCAGGGATGGGGCATCCACAGCTTCTCTGGGCAACCTGTTCCAGTGCTTTACCGCCCTCACAGGAAAATATTTCTTTGGAATATCTAATCTAAACATACTCCCTTTTAATTTAGAGACATTCACCACTTTTCTGTTGCTCCATGCCCTTGTAAAGGGTCCCTTTCCAGCCCCTTAGGGTATCATACGGTGCTGTTAGATCTCTATGGAACTGTCCCTTTTTCAGGCTGAACAACCCAGCTCCCTTAACCTTTCTCAGTAGGAGGGGTGTTCCAGCCCTGTCATCATTTTGTGGCCTGTTCTGGACTCGCTCCAACAGGTCCATGTTCTTCCCTTGCTGGGACCCCAGACTTAGATGCAGCACTGCAGGTCGGGTCTCAGCAGGGGCAGGGCAGAGGGGCAGAATCCCCTCCCTGGACCTGCTGCCCACGCTGCTTTTGATGCAGCCCGGGTTGTCTTTGGCTTCCTGGGCTGTGAGTCTGTGCTGCTGGCTCATGTTGAGCTTCTTGTTAGCAAACACCCCAAACACTTCATCCTCAGGGGTGCTCTCAGTGAGAGAAGTGGTACAAGAATTTAGCTTACATGTATTTTTTGCAATTATTTTTGTACCGTCTTTCCTCCTAGAGCGATACAGAGTTGTTAGCTACTGGGTTGTGTTTCCTTTAGAAGGCGTGTTAGGAATGAATAAGCCTTACGAGGTGCAAAGATGAGTAAACAGCAAAAGGCCATTTTGTAAACTGTAGAAATGTGGCTGTGTCAGTGTGATGCTGTTACTCAGGCTGTGATAACAGGCAAGTAAATGTTAATTCACAAATTGTTTTAATTTGTTATATGTTAGTGCAAATAGGGCATAGTTTCAGTGAAGGGGGAAAAAAAAGGGAGCAGAGTTTCAGTCAGACCCTTTCAAAAGTTTAAGTCTCTGTAGTGATCAAATGTTTCTTCCAGGCAGACAGAACCAGTTCCTTAAGGCTGTATCTTTCATTAAAAGCACTCAGATTTTCACTTTCTTTTACAGGGGAAGGTGGAAAAAAGAGGTCTTGTTGAAGCAGAAATTTATCAGATCTGGGTTTGGTACTGCTTTTACTGGGAGGGGCTTTTACTGGGAGGTGGCTGGTGGTTTTAGGTTTTTGGTGGTTTTTTTTTGGTTGGTTTTAGAAGTTGTACATCCTTCATCCTTCTACTCTACTGCTTTACAGGAGGGGTGCTCATTTATTTCTTGGAGTTGTGTTTTGTTTTGGTTTTTTTTTAAATTTTTTTTGTGAACTAGAATGATAGGAATCAATATATTTCTGAAGACACGTTGTTTATTCACTAACTACTTCATGTATGCTTGTGATGAATACTATCATGACAGTTTCACTGAAGATTTTTTGCAGGCTAAGGGGGATCTTACCCTAAAACCTTGTAGCTGAAACTGAAAGTTTACGTTCCGGCTTTACATAAAAATCTGTAAGGTTATCTTTGTCTGGACTGTCCTTATCCAGTGTCTTTGCATTTGATTTCGTCTACCTCAAATTACTTTGTTAGAACAGCAGTTTATTTAATGGAATGACTTGATTAAATTATGGCCATGCACAGCCTTTTTAAACAATATGAAGTCACAAATTCACTGATTCATTGACATAGGAATTGAACTGGAAGCTGACCTTGAAGACTGGATTATAGATAAGGAAAGAACCTGAATGTTTTGAAGATACTTAAACTGTCAGTATTGGAGCATTGAAATAGTACAAAACACAGCTGGCACAGTTACTTGATGAGCAGTGCAGAAATGTTGCACGTAGATGATAAGCTCAGTATGTCCTTGCAATTAGGAGAACCTTAAATGTGCTGTTGGTACAACTGATGGTGTACAGACAGCCAGAGTAAACAGTAAAACAGAGCTACAAATTGTCAGTGATTTGAAGAAGTGATTTAGACAGAAAAAGCAGAATGAGTAGGGGATGAGTCCTTGATCCTTTACATATTAAAAGGAAAGAGAAACAGACTGGAATATCTCGGTGTCATTGGGGGAGCAACACTTTGGTTAAAAATTAATCTCAGATAATAAAACTAGTCTGTAGACACGTGGGTGAACCAGAAGTACTTTCTTTCATGTTACCTGAGCATATCTTTACTAAGAGAATTGTGTGGAGTGTATCCCAGCTGCCTAAAACATGACATTCTTAAATGTTTAGTATACATTTTAACCAGAATGTTAATAATATGCTGTTAAACCATTTTGAAAACAAATGTTATGTAAGGAATTAGTTGCAAAGAAAAAATATGGAACATAATCAAGATGATCATACTCCTTTTCTTTGCAGACAGGATGGAATCTCTGACTCCTTCACCTGACTCAGTAGATAAGAAATTGAAGATCACTCATGTAGAATGCCATCCTGAGTGTTTGGTTATAGTGTTCCAGGCTCAATACAACGCAGGATGTGAGCTTGACTATTACATACTACAAAATGAAATACAGCGCGTGTTCAAAGTAAAAGATGATGTCTGTGTTGGTGGATCTTGCTTGGTGGAAGACACAGAAGGAGAATGGCATAGAGGAAGAGTTCTGAGAAAGAAAGGAAATATCTGTGAGGCCATTCTTATAGACACTGGACATGTGTTGGCTGTTGAAGAAACACATCTTGCTGCTGCTTGTGATGAATTGTTTCAGCTGCCTCCAAAGGTGGTTTTGGGTGTTTTTGCAAGCATACTTCCTCTTGGAGAAAGATGGGGTCCAAAAGCTATTAACTATTTTTCATCTCTGGTAGGATTACAGATCACAGGTCATGTGAAGGCTATTACACCATATCAGCTGTTTATTCTAGAAGTGCCCAAGATTATTACTGATGTTCTTGAACTGCAGCTAGGTAAATTTATTGACGGAGATTCATTTTGTCTTGTTGTAGAAACTTTAGGAGCATTGCCCCAAGGAATGCTTTGTAAGAGAATGCCACAGCTGTTGAAACAGAAGTATCCATTCAGGGAGTTACTTACCTTAAATAATTCTGAGAAACCAACAGATTTTTGGCACGTTCCAGATCAACTCTTTCCACGTCTACCTGTTGGCAGTAAAGAAAATGTAAAAATAACTGGTGCAGTAAGCCCAAATAAATTTTATTGTCAGATACAGAAATGGCAGAAGGAGCTGGAATGTTTGACAGGAACTATGCATTTGTACTATGAAGCTCTTATTGGAGAAAATACCACATCTTGTGATAGTTTAGGGCTGCTCTGTGCTGCCAGGAGGCAAAATGGACAGTGGCATAGAGGAGTGATAAAACAACTTCTCTCTGACCATGTGGAGGTCTGGTTTATGGATTTTGGCATTATTGAAGCTGTGCCACCTAGTAGTATTCGAAAACTGAAGGCTGAGTTCATGACATTACCAATGATTTCATTTCCATGTGCACTGTCTTGTTTTGGTAGTCAAGATGAAACAGTAATAAAATTTCAGCTCAAGGAACTTACACAAGCCTTAATAGGACAAACTTCTGTGTGTGTCCATGTTGATTTATACAATAATGCTGAACGCTTGTATTACATAACGCTGCAGAAACAAAATCTTGGAATTAATGCTGAGCATCCGGAAACCAGGAACGAAACAGCTGCGCCTTGTGTCTCGCTGTCAGAAACAAAACCCAGAAGTATTGCACTAAACTACAAACCAAGTCCTGAGGGCAGCAATTCAGCTAAGAATTACTCTGTAAACAAAGATACCAGAACTTTCTTACCTGAATGGGATATTTCTTTCTCCAGCCACTGCAAGAGAGAAGAGATGCAACTGAACTCTTTTTACGGAGCTTTTGTAGTATATGTCATAAATCCTTCGGACTTTTGGGTTCAAACATATAGATACCAGAATGAGTTTAAGACCTTGATGCAAAACATTGCCCGTACATACAGTCAATGTAGAGATGATGAGATGGTCCTTAAAAAGCCAGAACCTGGCTTGCTGTGCTGTGCCCGGTATAGCAGGGATAGGTGTTATTACCGGGCTGTTGTCACAAAAGTGTTTCGTGTTAGTGTTATGGTTTATTTTTTGGATTTTGGAAATACAGATGCAATACCTTGTCACTATGTGAAAACATTGCTTCCCGAGTTTTCTGATTTACCAGCTTTAGCTATGTGTTGTTCCCTTGCTTGCACATTCCCTGTTGATGGTGTGTGGGTTAAAAAAGAAACTGATTTCTTTAAAAACATAGTGTTGAACAAACCACTGCTGCTTCATGTCGTTGGAAAGCAAAACAACAAGTACATTGTTAATGTGCAGTGTCACACTGGTCTCCTGCAAGGAAACGTTGGTACCTGTATGGTTCAAGCTGGTTATGCTGAATATCGGCTAAAGCCAGACTCTGTTCTGAGGGCAGCAAAAAAGCGGCACAATGGGAATCACCTCAAATGTGAAAAAAAAAAAATCAATGCAGAGAACACCAGTAATATTTGCAAAAATAAGGTATTGGGAAATGGAGATATGCTTCAGAAGGAAAAATCCTTGAATGTGCCACCAGCGCCTAGAGAATCTGTTGTGCCATCTTTTGGAGAAGGTGCTGTCTCTAAAATGCATAAATCGGTATGTGAGGAAAAATTAGTTTATAAAGAGCTTGTGTTTAAACCGGGAGCTGTTTATGAAGTGGTGTGTTCTTGCATTTTTTCCCCAGCAGATTTTTCATGTCAGCTGCAAAGCAAACTGCCAGAGCTGAATAACTTAATGGGACAAATTCAGAGTTACTATAAAGATCATACCAGTCCCTACAAAACTGGACAGGTTGCCTGTGTTGTTAAGTGTCCCAAAGATGGGAAGTGGTACAGAGCAACTGTTGTGCAGCAGGTATCCACAAATGAAGTTGATGTGGTTTTTGTAGACTATGGTTATCGGGAAAGAGTTTCACTTAAAGACCTTCAGGGTGTTCTTCCAGATTTCCTAACTCTAGAAAGTCAAGCATTTCGATGTGGACTTAAAAATGTAGTCTTACAGACTGACTCACTTAATTGGTCTGCAGAAATGCATAGGCAATTTGAAGACTTCATTTCTTCTTCTAGACCACTGACTTGCACCATTTATGCTCTTGTTCTTGTGAGCCCCAACTGTTTATGCAATGTAGTTGACTTACAGACTCCACTTACTAGTGTAGAGGAATTCCTCAGAGAACGTGGTCTCACCCAGTCTGAATATGTTGGACTGAAAAACCTTTCATCTTTGGGTTCTCTGTACAGTTTTTGCTATTCGTCTTTTAATATAAAAATTGGAAGTGAGGAGGAGGTTTATATAACTCACATAAATAGTCCTTCAAAATTCTATTGTCAGCTTAGTCGAAACGCTGAAACTCTTGAGGCATTGATGAAGAAAGTTAGTGACATAAGTAAAATGTCAAATAATGCAAATTATCATAGCAATACACGACTATGTATAGCCAGATATGTGGAAGATGGTCTCTTTTACAGAGCTTTGGCTTTTCCTTTGGAATCAACATCCTTTCTGTGGGTCGACTATGTGGATTTTGGAAATAGGAGTATGGTGGAGAGAGACCAGTTGATGCCTATTCCAGATTCTGCCACTGACCTACTATTCACACCCATGCAAGCTATTAAATTTTATCTGTCAGATCTTAGGGAGACAGAATTTCCAGCAAGAATTACCACATGGTTTGTGAAAACATTCCTTGGTAAACTGCTAAAGGCTGTAATTTTATCCAGAGAATCAGATGGAAAGATTGTTGTGGAATTGTATGATGGACAGCTCAAAGTAAGTCAGAAAATTAAAGAGAAGGTATTGGAAGAGTTGGCACAGGAAAGCCGTCGTACAGAAGAATTCAGAAGTAGTGAAGGAGGGATATGTCAAATAAAAGATGACAAAGAAATTAATAAAATACGTGTGAAAGATCCTGAAATACTTAAATTGAAAACTGAAATGAAATGCAAGGTCTATGATGAGTATTACCAGGCAGATACTGGTGAGAATGTTGGAGATGAAGAGCAAACTGCATTTGGCACACCAAAGTTGTGTAGCGGGTTCTCAAAAGAGCAAACTTTACAGGACAGCAAAGAGCAAGGTTTTAGAAATAGTTTCAGTGCTTTTCTGGAGAACGGAGAGGAACCTTGGGTTGGAAAACCTGCTTCTCACTCACTCTCTTATTCTGCTTTACATTCAAAGGAAATAACTGTAAATGCTCTCTTTGAATCTCAGAATGAGAGACCAAATTGTGCAAGTCAACAGGAAAAGAGTAATGAAAGTATA
Source organism: Notiomystis cincta (assembly GCA_013398075.1). NCBI lineage: Eukaryota > Metazoa > Chordata > Aves > Passeriformes > Notiomystidae > Notiomystis > Notiomystis cincta. The sequence continues at coordinate 432,370 of VZRX01022237.1, read as the reverse complement.
CCTACATTAATCAGTCTTCCTCAGCGTGATATCCAGGTGAATACTGAAGTAGCAGGTTATATTTCTCATATCAATAGTCCATCGAGTTTCTATGTTCACTTTGCAGAGGATGAAAACTTAATAATAAAACTAGCAGATGATTTAAATGAAAGCTTGGAGAATAGAGGTCGTGAAAATTGCTTAGATGAACTCATGGTAGGGGATCTCATTGTTGCAGAGCACGACGCTGATTGTTTTTACTACAGAGCAGTTATTAAAACTCTGAAATCAGGAAACTCCTATGAGGTAGAATTTATTGACTATGGTAATGCTGCAGTTGTAAGTTCATCAAAAATCTGCAGGATTCCAGAAAAGTTCTTAACTCTGCCGAGGTTTAGTGTTCATTGTTTCCTTAGCAGCGTAAAAAGTGTTCCTGGTGAAAGCTGGACTAAAGCAAGTGCTGCTGATTTTGCAAGAGCAGTAAGTGACAAGCCAGTAGCGTGCAAGTTCTTACAGCAGCATGGAGAAAAATGGGAAATAGATGTAATCTGCAATGGAGAGTCTTTATCTAACAGCCTTTTGCATAAAATAGACAGCATAAGGTGGAAAAGCACATGGGTATCTGCTTTGGAAAACAAGCCTAAACAAATTGGTAATCCTCAAAAGTCCAAGAATAGTTTAGGTGGCCAAAATAAAACCAAGGCTGCTGGGATAAAAAAGATTTCTGGAAAACCCTTAAATCTCCTTCATCAGGTTTTAAATTCTGGACAAGTAGAGGCAGCAGAAGTAGTTAATATTTCAAAGAATGGAGAATTTTATGTACAGTTACTTAAAAATCTGCAAATACTACATCAGTTAAATGTAATGCTTGACAAAGAAGCACAAAGAAGTGATTTGCTTAGAGTGGATGATATTGAACAAGGACTGGAATGCATTACACAATCTGAAAAGAACTTAAAATGGTACCGATCAAAAGTGATAAAGAAATTTGTCAGGGAAAAGTTAATGCTGGTTTTTTTCATGGACTATGGCACGTGTGAGATGGTGTCCTTAAATAATGCAAAGATGCTCAGTGGTCAGATAAAAAGTATTCCTAAACAAGCTATTTTTTGTAGGTGGATTTGTTTTAAAAACCTGAAGAAAATTCACTTAGATCATATAGTAAATGCACTCCTGGATTGTGAAATAAGGATCTTGTTTTTGAGATACTTGAAATCATCTGATATCTGGGAGGTGGATATTTTAATAGGAAAAGTTACGCTTCAGGAGTATTTGAACCAGGTGTTAAGTCATTGTTGGACAATTGGACCAGGAAAATGCAGTAATACAAACTGTAAGGAGTTTGATACATCATTCAAGATAAATTCAGTCATGTGGATGCTGCTGCGTAGTGGCAGAACATATCCTGGGTGTGCAACTGCAGTTACTGATCCCTCAAACTTCAGCATCCAATTTGAAGTCTTCTTTGATTGCATGCGAAACTTGTCCTTGCTGCTCTCTGACCTGCCTGAGAACTTGCCAGCTCTGCCAGAGGAACACGTGGTGCCTGGTGCGAACTGCTTGATCGAGTTTGGGCAGGAAGAAGAGTGGTACAGGGCAGAAATTAGCGAAGTAACAAGTCAGTCTGTTGTTCTTACATTTATTGATTATGGCTTTCTGAGGGCCATCCCTTATTCTGATATCCATAAACTTAAAGTTGTTCCAGAAAGTCTGTTATACTTGCCACGCTTGGCACACTCTTGCTCTTTGCATGATACAGTTCCTGGCAAGGGGGAACACTGGAGTGAGGAAGCTATACTTCTGTTTCAGGAGCTTCTTCATAAACCAGGTCTGATATTTCATTTTATCCACTATGGCTCTGAAATGAAGTTAGAGGTGGATGTTCTGTGCGAGGATAGCAGTCTGTCTGAAGCCTTAATTGCTGCAGGCCATGCAGTCTGCTCTCACAGTAGGTGCTGTCCCATTCCAGCTGACAGACTCTAATCAGAAAAAAGAATTGCAAGTGAAGTGGCCAGATTCTAGTTACTATGCTTCCCTTTGTGAACCAGAATATAATTATGATGAAAATTCTGATTTTGCTGACAGAAGTCAGGCAAAGAAGAGAAACAAAAAAGCTTTTTGAAGCATAATATTAGCTATAAAAAAGTTTCAAAGAAGGGAGTATGGTAAAGTGGCTGCTGGAATATCATTAACAAAGGATCTTAGTTTACAAGACTGAAAGGAAAGAAAACTACAAAAGATGGACAGTACTGTGGACATTGGGATTTTTTTCAGCACTATGATGAAGAGAAAAGTAAAGTTGTCATAACACAGAGTAAATCTGCTACCAGAAACACTGCCTGAGACTTGTGATTCTGATGTTCTATAGTGTAGAAAGACAGTGTGTGAAACTACTGTCAAAGAATTGGTTGTATAATCAGTAGGCTGCAGTTAGAAAAGCACTACTTCAAAGCAAAATAAACCAAACAACCTTTTTGTTGGAATGCACTCAAAGTTTTTGTATGTATATAGATAATCTTTATTTGCAGTAACATCTGGTTTACAGTGTTGATTTCTCCATGTTTTGCAAGTTCAGAAAACAAAGATGCCAGACATACTCTTTTCTTTGTTTCTGATTCCAGAGTTTCCATGTGAGAGCAGTTTTACTACGATTAAGCTGGAAATCTGGATCTCTATTTATGGGAGAGACATGCATTAAGTTGTTTTCAGTTAGCTCTTTATGTACAGATGCCATTGTCCCTTTGGAAGGTTCTCTTGGTATCTGAGTTGCATCATTTTGGGGTTTTTCACTCTGCAGAGGGCGTGTGTTCAGCTGATTGCTCTCCTTCCTCTTCCTCCCCATCTACCAGAATGAAGAGAGGGAGTTTTCTCCAGTGTTTAGTCAATACACTGGAAAGTCAAAATATTGTTCATATCTCAAAGGAAAACATTCAGAACCTTTTATTCTCCTATATGGGAGGAGGAAATTTCAGAACCGAAAAGTGATGATAATACTCTATATCTTAGGTGGCTTTTTCAGTATCTAGTCTGAAATGGTAAGAATTTGTCAGCAGTTTTTCTGATTTATTCATTTATTTATCTTATTGTTTTCTCCTCACCTTCCTCAGTTGTTTGGACAGAGATAAAGCATGAAGAGTTATGAAGTATGAGAGGTTTTTCTTTGTATGCTCTGTGTTTGAATTTCAGTGAGAAAATGGTACAAGCCTAATGATAGACAACACATCTAATGCATCTCTAGAAGAAAACAAGATTTAACAACACACATCCCCTTTGCCCTCCCCACCCCCCATATCATGATGTATTTAAGTCATGTGAAAACCTGAAAGCTTTATCTGGAAAAAAGAGGTTTTTTATTTTTTTCAGTAGGAGAGACATGGCTCAGAAAGTCAAATAAATAAGAGTTGAGACATTGCCAGCTGATCTTTACAAGTCTCAGTCTGCTGGTGAATTATTCTTGAAGCTCATAATATTTTCAGTGTACAAGTAAAAAATGACTGTTACTAACAAATCAGAAAATGTGTAAGATAAAATTTCTCAAGTAAATACTGTTTAAAACATCAGTAGTGTTATGTTAATACATTGATTTAAAAAAAAAGGGGGGGGGGTGTAACCATTTGTGATTGTTTCTTTGTATTGCACTGTTTCTTTATGTTTCAGAATTTCAAGTTTTTCCTGCTTGAAATTGTAAGCTTACCTGGCACATTCTTTGTCAATAGTTAGACATGTTAGTATAAAACACAAAGGTTGTATTGAGCAGCATTACTCATGTTGAGTGATGACTTTACACTTGCTGTGCTGGTTCGTTGTAGTGCCACGTACAGGCACTGACACTTACGTGTTAATTAACACTGATTCTAGCTTCTGGCTGTGTTTCAGTTGGAAAAGTAGGATCTTGGGCATCTCTTCTTTTTAAAAATCATTTGGATACCCTAAATGCAGACATGTTGTGTACAGGAATACATGTTTTAAGTTAGGTGGGCTTTTTGCTAACATATATTGTGCTTTAACTTGTATGTAGTTGTAGAATATTGCTTCTCTAATGTTACAAAATGGACCCTAGAAATGATACATGAATAAGAAAAAAATTAACAGCTGTGTGTACTATTTTTATGTTCCACAAATTACAAATGTTAGATTTATTTGCAAGAATGTGTTTCGTTTTCAGCTTGTAATGAGATTAGCTTGTGATAGTAATTCCTTTACTGAAGGTCTGATACTCAAAATGCTTCAAGTAAAAATCAGATAATTGAAAATATAAAGAAAATATAAATAAATGAAAATATAAAGAATTTCTTGTTGCCACTGTTGATGCAGATTCTCAGAAATGCATTACAAGGATGTGTTATGTTAAGTTGCTGGGAGCTCTGGCTGTGTATTTTATGCCCAGCCTTCCTCTGGTGTCTACCTCTGCTGTTCCCAACCTCAGCTGTAACAGCATTTTTCTTGTAAGAAGAAGCTATACTCAGAACCTGGTTGGAAGAAGTTGTCAATTATTTAGGATGTAGAAGTTTAGGTGTCTTTTCCTATTTGTCCTAGAGGGAGCATATTGCTGGACAAATCCAGAACTTTGTGTAGTAGTAATTTTTTTTGCTAAAATTGAATTTGAAAGTAATGCTTATAATTTTTTTGTATTTTTGTATTTATTTATACTATGTCATTGATGACTGATTATTTTTAATCCATGAAAGTGAGAGACAGTTTTATTTGTTTGGAATTCAAAATGTTCATGTGTATACTGCCTTTTTTGTCATGAATAAAAAAATTAATACCAAAAACATTAAATAAAATGCTTATCTCCTGTGTGTAACTTGCCCTGCCTGAGACATTCTGTGACCTTTGCTGTTGGTGAATGCATTGGAAAATATCTGAAGCTACAACACTCCGTGTTACATGGGACTTCCAAGAGGAAGTGCCTCTTGCTGATTTTGCTGAACATTTTTGGCTGATTTAGGAGTAACTTTGCACTGCCTCCAGAGGAAATGTGGGAGCCACCAGAAGTTGTGGGCCTGGGAGTTGGAGATGGGATCATTAAGGATTCACGTAGGAAGAGAGGCAGAGAAGGAAAAGGCTTCACTGGAGATCAGATGTTTTGAAAGGGCTGACTGGTTATTGAATATTTGTATGGGTTAGGCAGCATAGAAGTGTAAGCTTTCAGGCAGAAATTTAGGCTTCAGTGCTAAACTAGTGTGTGAAGATCAGTTTTCAGTAAAAAGTTAGAAAATTAAGTGGAGTGTAGAGTTTGAAGAAGTAGAAACTAATGAATTATCTGTTTCATAAAGACCAATTCAAGGATGGAAAAGAGCCTTTGGCAGTGCTTTTAATTACCCATAATGTCTGCAGAGAACTGCAGTGTGCTTGAGGGTGTTGTGTTAGCTGCAGACCAAAGTCTGGGGACAAGTTTCACTCTTCCACAGACAATTGCACTTCCTGACCTTGCTTCTTTGCTACCCCCATGCCTTATCTTTGCCCACACTCCTCCCAAATAAAGAGCCCATCCCAGATGTAATGGATGCATCTGGCCACAATGGCTGCATCCAAATCAGTGGACTCAGGGTCCACAGACAACACAATAGCCAAGGGCTGCTCTGAGCAACACCTCCCCCAGCCATAGTGCTGGTCAAGGCTGGACTCAGAGTTTGGAAAAAACTAACTGCTGTCATTGCTATGCAGATATGATTTTGAGTCACTTACCTCACTCCATAAATAGTGGAAAGCTCAGGGCCTGTTGAGGTTGCTTGCCAGGATCTCCTCTTGAGTAGGGACACCTCTCATGGTTACTCCTTGAGGTGGAGAGATTGCTTCCTGCAGCTGATTCTCAGTAAGGGAATCAATAGCATGTTAAACTTTGAAATCTTAGCTATGTGATACAAAAGGTTGATTGTTCAAATGCAGTTCTCTAGACATAAACCATTAACAAAGGCTGAGATGAGTGGTGGATCCAGATACAGCTAAACTGCCTTCTGAGAGGGAGTTTGGAAAGCAGAGGGGGTCCTTTCTGAGACTCATGACTCAACAACAGGGTCTCCCTGTCAGTTTTGTCTGACCCTGACCTCTGTGCAATAAATAATCAAGTGTATCTTGCCATCAGATTTTATTAAACCACTCTAAAATTATCAAATGTTTTTTATCAGTGAACATTTTGCTGCTTCGCTCTTACAAGTGAAATACATCACTCTGTCTGTGATAAGGAAGCAATGGAGTATTTGCCCATGAGGTCTGCACATTATACCAAGTTGTAGGAACCAGCTGGTACACCTTAAGGAGCACAGGCAGCAGTCCAGAGGGAGAGGCTGGAGAAATGGGTCAGTAGAGCACAATCAAATGTAACAGGAACAAGTGGCCCTAAATTGAAATGAAAGGTTTAGGCTGGAAAGCGTGATCTTTTCAGCATGAGGACAGTCAAGAGTTGCAGAAGGTTGCCCAGAGAGATAACACAGTTTCTATCCTTGGTATTTACCATCACCCAACTGCATGAAGTTCTGAGAAACCTGGTCTGACCACATAGTTGACCCAGTTCAGACAGGAGGTTAACTAAGGGAACTCTAGAGGTATCTCTTCACTTGAATTGCCCTGTTACTGCTGCAGCTGCTCTTCATAGTTTAGGAACATCCAAAGCCTTGCTTTGACTACTCAGAAGGGATCAGGGTACTTCTTCCCTGGCAGATTGTGTTGCCTCCCAGTTACAGACAACTTGACCTTCTGAGGAAGAAGTCTCTTCTGCCCTCTTCTTGTACCTCCATGTAGCATATACACTCTGCAGTGTCTACACAGGAGTTGCCTGTAGGTGGGAGACAACACAATCTGCCAGGGAAGAAGTATCCTGATGCCTTCTGAGTAGTCCTGGGGAGCAGGGATTCCCAAAAAACCCAGGTCTGATAATGTAAAAAGTTTTACTGGCTGATTTGAGAATGGGAATAGCAGAGACTGGGAAGGCTGCTCCAGTTATAGCTGGGAGTAATTTTTAGCATCCAGCAGGGTAGCAGGAAACACTTGACATGAGAGAAGTTTGTGATACCAGCTTGACTGCTTTCCTGATTGCCCCAGGAGGTGTCTGTATGGTGGCAGTGTCCTTAAAAGCACACAGGGATGTGCTCCTGCTCCTGCCTGTGTGTGGAAGGTGGATTGTTCTGATGGATCCTGGGAGCTGCACTGGCATGTGCTGGCCCTGTGCGCTTGGGTTGCTCCTGGTGCACCTGCAGGGGTCACCCCGACCTTAAATGTCCCACAAGTGAAGATCTCTCTGCTTTTGTTCTGAGAATAGGTGAAACCCAGAGTAGAGCATCCAACTCTCCACTCCTCAGCACAGGAAAGACATAGACCTGTTGGAGGAGGTCCACAAGAGGCCATGAAGATGCTCAAAGGGCTGTAACACCCATCCTGTGGAGACAGGCTGAGAGAGCTGGAGTTCAGTTTGCATAAGGAAAGGCTAAATGGGAATTTCTAGCAGCCTTCCAGTACCTAAAGCATGAAAACCATGAAGCTGGGGAGAAGCATTTTAGCCAGGCCTGTTGCAATAGGGCAAATTTTAAACTAAAAGAGGGTAGACTTAGAGTTGATACAAGAAAAAGGTTTATTGCAATGGAGGTGGTGAAATACTGGCACAGTTTGCTCAAAGAGCTGGTAGATGTCCCATCCCTGGAAACATTTAAGAGCAGTTTGGACGTGACTGAGCAACCTGATCAAGTTGGAGATGTTCCTGCAGAGGAATTGGACGAGATGAGCCTTAAAAGTCTCGTGATGATTAGGCAGAGTAGGAGGAAAAGGTTAGAGATGCTATTTTAGGGGACACGTGATATAAGAAACTGATGGCAAATTCCTGTTATCTGTAGAGAAATAAGTGCCATATTTGCAGGCTGGGTATTCAAAAGCACCTGAAAATGCACACTAAATTCCTATTTCTCAATTATTTACATACATTTTAAAGTCTCCTTTTTTTATTTCTCTTCAAGAATGAATTTTTCCGTCATAATAAACATTGTGAAACAAAATCATGAAAATATTTACTAAGCTCTGAGCTGACTTCAGGGACAGCTATCTTGATTCCTGCAGTTTTAATAAGAAAGTTTCTAGGGCTACTGTGTCTAGAGCTGCATAATGAAGGAATTAAAACGGTGATTGCAGCATAATTTTTAGTGAGCAGTAAACATTAGGAATCCTACTGAGTGACCCTGAAATATAATTAGGCCTAGTTCTGTGAAATTATTTTCCTGCAAATATAAAGAAATGGAATAAAAGTGGGGTTTAAATGGGTTTAATATTCTTTTTATTTTTGTACTTTAAAGGAATACCAAGGTGTTAAGAGGGAAAACACTATTTGACAGACTTTGATTCTGATTAATTCTTTAGTGGTTAATCACCTTGATTTCATAGGAGTTTGAACTTAACTCATAATATATGATCAAGCCCTTTAATTATGTTCATTTTCTTTTAAGCCATGGAACCATTGATCTCTAATCTGACATTCCATATAACATGGAATTTCACTTACTTTTGTATTAAGCCAGTATTCTCCCTTCTGCCTCCAAGGGTTCAAGCCTTCATCTCTCATTTTTCACCTTCAAGCTAAAAGCCTGGTACTCACCCCCTTGAAGCTGTTTTACTGTACTAAAAAGTATTAAAGAGCTGTGATATGTCTCTCTAGCCACAGGAGTCAAGCCTGGTAACTAGACAATTTCTTGAGCAGGGGAAAACCTATGCTCCAGTTTCTCCTCAAAGGAATTCTTAAGCATTTTTATATGAAAAACTCATTGGTGAAACAATCTGGGAGCAGATATTAGGAGTTACATAATCCAGTTATGTTCACTGTATTTTGCACCCTTTATTTCCCCTAATTAATCCTGGATCTTTTTCAGTGAAGCAGGACACCCTCAGCAAGAGAGATCAAATTACTGATAGCTCTTGGATTAAACCACACACCTTTTTTAATTTTAAAGAAATTAAAAACAAAGTAAGAAAAGGGAAAGAACAACTTTGGCCTGAAATAGAGAATTAACTTTGCATTTTCTTCACTTGTATTGACTGTAGCAGCCTACTTCATGTGGTAGAGTGTATCCTCATTTTCTGTTTCAAAGGACAAAGCATAGTAGAGTATGAGGCAAATTAAGCTTTAGTTTTATGAGGATCTACAGGGCTGTGGATGAGTGGATGGAAGAACCTCCCTGCAGCATAAGTTGGTTAGAGAAGGGTGGCTTCTCAGTGCCTCCAGGCAGTGTTTCTGTTTGGCTGATTTAAGCATTTCTCCCTTTGGACTCCTGAGTCATTAAGAGCATGTCCCAAAACATCTGCCCTGTGCCATGGGCTGTGGAGTCTGCTCTGATAGCCAGATGGAAAAGTTAAGTGAAACTTACTAGGCCTTATTTTGTGCCTAATGAGATGTAATGCCTTAGAAAAGTTTATGGCACTAGATCCAGCAAAGGGCTTGTACAATATCTAACATTTGGGTTTTGTGTCCCAGGCACAGAAACCTTTTGAGAATACGAAGGGTTCCTGTAGTTTGTATGGGGCAAAGTCTGACCTCTCAATGTGGGATTTAAAACAATCTAGATATTGGTCATAGAAAAATATAAGGATGAGAATGTGTTCTAAGTTTTGTACCCTTCTGGAATAAAGTGTTTGTGTGGAGTGTAAGTAAGGACATCTCTCTCTGCAGTCTTTCCCTGACCTGCACATCTGAAAATAGCTCATGCAACACACTGAGCAGCAGTTCATAAAAAACATCCACCAGTTAAGAAGATAATGCTCATTTTTCATACAGTGTGTGCTGTTTCCATCACTTCCTCAGCTGCTGTGAGTTCCAAGAACAAGTTCCTACTGAACCCATAGCCACAACCCAGGGAAAGCACCTACAGACTGACATTTTGAGAAACAACAGTTTCCCTTTTTTCTGAAGCTGTGCAGCAGTGCAGGAAGGCATTTGGGATTCCTTGTGCAAGGGTATGTTTTGGTAGCCTAGCTGCTAGGGTACAGAATTAGAGAGATTAAGGTATGTGCTCTAAATGCTTGCTTCTGTGACCTGTTCATTACTTTGTCTACAGCAGAGCAGTTTCTGGAGGTGTGAATGAAAAGGTTACTTATGCCTTTATGGCTCGGTGATGGAAGGTAAGTTTTTGGGCACTGTCAAGCTGAAAACATCCAGTGTTTTCTAGGTGAATGATTTAACTGTTACACTGCTGATTAGTAAATGTTTGCTACTCTCTTCTCTGTCAACTCTTAAAAATAAAAAAATAGTCTAGGAGCACTAGACCATGTTTTATGCAGAGTGGTCTCTCAGAGAAGCCTTTTCATACCTGGGGAGCCCTGAGGGGCAGAAAGTAAGAACATCTGCTTTTTGAGTGCCTGTCCTCTAAAGGATGTCAGGTGAAAAAAAGCCCATGCTTGGATTCCAGCTTGGTGTATGTGGGAACATTGAGGTTGTGAGACTGAAGTAGTTTGAAGTAGTTGAAGTAGTAGCATGCCTGGGAGTATAGTTTCTGGTGCCTGAGGAATTGGAAAATCAGATAGGGAGGCAGCTTGTAATTGCAGGTCCCTGTAGGTGTAGCTGTTGAACAAGTTGTTTTAAATAAAAAGTTTCAACCTGGACAATACAATTCTGCTTAAGGCTTGCTGTAAGATTTCATTACATTCAGTTCATGCAACCTAATTAATGCAGTTAGTTTTCTTCAGAAATATTTAGTGTATTTTTAAAATAAAACTTAATGGTGGTGAGATTTTTTTCCACCAAAAGTCAATACTTTCTCATATCTGGGGATGGATTAGGAAGATGGAGCTAGGGACCATTTTGAGCAATGTGGACACACACATGTCCAAGGGAGGGACATAAAAGGCAGAAATCCTTTTGGCATCATAACAGCCCCATACAACAGTCCAAGCTGGGGACTGGCTGGCTGGAAAGCAGCTTTGCAGCAAAAAGGGAGGTGTATCCAAAATCAGATGTTTGTTCTGAGGGACAATGGGTTGAATGTGTGTGAGCAGTGTGCTTGTGCAGTGGGGACATTTACCTGCAGAATGGGCTGGGTTTAATCAGTCTGTACTGAAGGTACAGAGAAAACAACCACACTCAGGTGTGTGCAGTAGAAGAACAATGGACACAACTTGGAGCAAGGAAAATTTGCAACAGATGAAAGAAAAACAATTCCCAATGAGATTAGGTAAGCACTGACACAGTTGGCCTGGAAAGGCTGTGGCTTTTCCATTCCTTGGAGATACAAACCCTTGACTGAACATGGCCCTGGACAGCCTGTCCTGGCTTTGAAGTTGCCCCTGCTTTGGGCACAGGTTGCTGTTTGCAGACTACTCTGGCACTTTGAGCAGGAGTCACACCAAATGGCCTTGGGAGATCCAATCCAGCCTTGGTTACTCTTTGATAAGTATTTTCTTGGATTAGGCACAGTGTCTTGTACACATACCTGAACTAGTTTTAGGTGATTCAGTTTGGGAACAGGTGGTGTCTCTGCAGTAACTGGGCTTGGTCCCATTTGGGCAACTGGATTAGTGCTCAGTACTAGACTTTGAATCGTGTTCAGCAGCACATCCATACCTGGTGATAGAGCACAGAACACAGACATACCCAGTTCCCTTCCATGCCACTCTCCAGGTACAAACATCCTTTACCAGAACTATCAATAACAGGGAACCATCACTATGTGGTTGAACAATGTCAGACAATATACTACAGTGCCCAAAAGCCCCTTTCCCAGCTTACTTCTTTCAAATCTACTCATCTTCTGGTGCAATGGCTTTTTTGAGCATATGCCTTCTACAGATCTATATGATTAAGGGTGTAAATAAGGCTGAGCTAGAAGAGCTTATTAATAAACAAGATGCTTATTTTGACAATGACTGTTCTATCCATACAGTAAGAATTTACACTGAGTTTTTTCCTCTTTGTTATTTTTCAACAAACACTCCCAAGTATTTTTCAACAAAGAGGTTTTTCGATTTAAGGGAATGGACACTCATCTAATATATCTCCTTGATACTAATAACCCTAATTTTTGAGTGGATGATGTTTGTAGGATACCTCACAACATTATTATACTCTCTATATATCTATATCTATCTCTCTCTATATATAAACAGTGAAATATTTTTAGTCAGTTTTCACTTTGTAACCTTCCAAGAGAATTAAATTAATTTGAAAAAGAAAACCTTGTGGAAGTTAGTAAGCTTATTAATGATGGTAAAGGTTAGATTTTTACCAAGAAAAATTACTGTTTACTGTATTTCAAAAAGGTTTTACTGTATGAAAAATAATACGATATATATAACCAGAAGTAATGGGAGGAAATTAAAAATAATTTAAACTTCCTGAAAATGAGTTCTATTAGACTGTAGAATAAGTTCCCAGGGGAAGCTGTAGAAGGCTCATTATATGGCTTATTTAAAACTAGATTAGATGAAGTGCCTGAAGGGAGCAAGTTTGGGCTGTTTCCTGTAAGGCTGAAGGAGATTACCTCTGAGGTATTTTTTCTTTCTGAAATATTTCATTCTATGATGTGGTCTTGGTAAGTCTTTTACATTTGTATATGGGACTGTGCTGTAGATACTCCTCTTTCTACAATACTTCTGTGTGATTTTAAAAAGTAACTTTTTTTTCCTGTTGTAGGTGTTTATAGCTTTTCGTACTGACACGTATCACACTGACTATGAGTAAAAATAATAATTTTTTTTTTCTAACACAACATCAGGAATAACTTGACAAAGGAGGAAGTGTGTGGATACTTCCTTAATATTTCTTTTTGGTTTTAGAGTTAGAAATTTGCTGTTAAGGTGGTTGTCTTTATAACCTTGACTCTGCATATCCATGGGAGGTCTGAAAGTTGCTGTGATTGTGATGCTTTCTCCTGCCCACAGGAGTGCAGCCCCTGCTGAGCCCAGCATGTGTTTTGTGTGCTGGGGGTGCCCTCAGGCCATGGCCAGGGCTCAGCCACAATTCCCACGGGTACATGAGGGAGGTTGCTGTGAAGCTGCTCTGTAAAAGCCCAGATGTATCTGTTTCATCATTCTCTGTCTATTCCATACCAAGTGGAATAGCCCCAAAGTGAAAGAATGTGGGAGAATGGCTACATAGACATTAGTGAGTGGCTGTCTGGTTTTCTCACCAGCTATTCTGGCAAGAGCAAGACTGTACAGTTTCAAAGGCATTCTCTGTCCATTTTCCATGTGTATACATGGAAACTCTTCAACACTTTTTTTTTCTTTTAAATTCCTAACTTAGTCTCCATTAAAAACTCATGTCATATATGATCTGAACTTTCCTTAGTTGTACTTTTAACTTACACAAAAGGAGATAATTTCTTCTACGGTGGCTTTAGAAAAGATTCTGTACCAAACCAAAGAGTTTGCTGGTCTTTATAGCACTCTATTTGATTTTTTTGACAAATACTCAAGCAGGGTGGAAACTCTCAAAACAGCTAAAGAACCAATGGCCTATAAATGTACAATTCTACTCTGTGAATCCTCAGTATCTGCTCCAAAAAGTTATGATTTGATAGCTGATGGCAAAGGGAGTGTAGACATTCATTTAATTTTGGATCATTAGATCCAAAGCTGTCCTGGTGGTTATGGCACACTATTATTTTTGTCCCTGTCAAAACCAATGAACAGTTGTACTAGTGATTGGCTTAGCTGACCAGAGATGCTCAAAACAAGAAGATTAATGATGAAGAGCTGGACCATGCAGAGAGTGTTTCAAGGGGAAATTAAGTTTTCATTTGAAATATATTTATGTAGAATTTGCATTAATGCTACAATATATTTGCAATACTTTCATAAAGAAAAAAACCTGTAGTTTATAGTACATCTCAACAATTCATATGTTATTTGTTATTTTTTACTTGGAATGATTTTCTTTGGCCAATAGTTATGCAAGTTCAGTTCTTGTAATACAAAAATATCTTCATCATCAGAGACTATATTGTCATCCACTGCAATCATCATGCATGGCACATGCACAAACAGGCTTCTTTACAATTGTGATTAAATCTCACATTTCCAGTGATACTGCTGGGTGAACTTTCTGAGTACTCTGGGTTTGCATGGCAAGGTTTTGGTGATGGGTGGACTACAAGGGTGACTTCTGTGAGAAGCTTCCAGAAATTCCCCCATGTCCAGCAGAGCCAATGTGAGCCAGCTCCAAGAGGGACTCACTGCTGGCCAAGGCTGAGCCACTCAGGAATTATGGCAGCACCTTTGACAGAGTTAAGGGGAAAAAAGTTATTGCACAGGAGCCAGGAGAGAGGAGTAGAATATGTGAGAGTGACAACCCTGCAGACCCCAAGGTCAGTGCAGGTGGAGGGGCAGGAGCAGCCCCAGGCACAGGAGCTGAGACTCCCCTGCAGCCCCTGGTGCAGCCCCTGGTGGGGCAGCTGTGCCCCTGCAGCACAGGGAGGTCCATGGGGGAGCAGAGATCCACCTGCAGCCTGCTGAGGAGCCCACAACAGAGCAGGAGGATGCCCAAAGGAGGCTGTGACCCTGTGCTGGAGCAGGCTCCTGGCACAGCCTGTGGCTCTGTGGGGACCCTTGCTGGAATAGCCCATCCCTAAAGGACTGCATCCCATGGGGGGAACGGACTGGTGCTGGAACAATTTGTGCAGAACTGTGGTCCATGGGAAGGACTCCTGTTGGGAGAGCCCCTAGAGGACTCTCCCCTGTGGGAGGGACCCCACACTGGAGAGTATGAGGGGTCCTCCTTCTGAGGAGAAGGAGCAGCAGAGACAACGTGTTGTGAACTGACCACAGCCCCCATTCCCCAGCCTCCTGTGAAAGAAGTTGAGGGTGGAGTAGAAGGAAGGTGTTTAAAAGCTTGATTTAATTTCTCATTGTCCTCCTCTGATTTGATTTGTAACAAATTCAATAAATTTCTCCAAGTCAAGTCTGTTTTGCCCATGATGGTCATTGAGGGATCTCTCCCTGTCCTTATCCCAGCCCATGAGTCTGTCATATTTTCTCTCCCCTGGCCAGCTGAGGAGGGCAGTGACAGAGGGGCTGTGGTTGGGACCATGGCACCCCACCAGAGTCAACCCACCATGCTGAGCTTTATTTGAACAACTCTTTACTTCTTCTAATTACCATTTTATTTAAATTTTTCTTTTAGCTCAGAGTTGTCCAATTCCTTATGTGAAAATTTGCTATGAAATTTTTGATTTCTGACAGAAGATACTTGCAGAATTTTTCACTTTAAATTGCCCACTACCCTGCTAAACCCTTCTCCACATTTTTTCTACTGCTTGGGCTACTGGGGAATTGTGTATATTGAAACTGTGTGATCCTAACAAGACACTGGCAAAAATGGGGTGTTAATCTGTGCAAAATTACAAACCTGGGAGGTACAGATGAATAGCGTTGTACACTCACTATATTAGGGATATGTATCTACAACCCATTTTTGCCTACTATTTAATGGTAGCAGCCAAATTCGAAGCAATGGCTTGAATGAGTAGGAAAGAGATTAAATATTATGACCAGGCAGCAAAATGTTTCCATTTCATTAAAATACATCTGGCCACCAGGTGGAGACTTTGCTTTAACTTTTCCTAAACCAAAGCTGTGAAAGAAGATATCAGCCTAAGAAGCCATTTGCACAAAAATAAAATAATCCCATTTATTTTCCAGGTCTTCTTGTAGATAATTCTTGCAATGAAAAGTTTCCCAAGCTCATCTGAGGAGGCTAAGCCTTAATTCTTAGGGAAAAAAAAGAGAAACATAGAGTACAAGATTTAGCAATATATTGCTGAATTGTTTCATGAAATAATGGAATTTGCTAAAGTTAAATATGTTCTATCTGCTTGATTCTTCTTTTTAAGTGGCAGGGAATTGACCAATCTCGAATTATTGTCATTAAAAATGACCTAGTTATAAAAACTCTCTGGCCTTTAGCATTTGCAGCAGGTTTAAATAACATTTATCTTTGTGTAGCATAGTTAATAGCAAAGACATAATTGCATGCTTTTCTGTAAGTGAAAGTCCCTAAATGCAAATACTAATAGACAGCGTCATCTATAACAATCTGCAAATTTATGGAGGAAATTGGTTTTCCAGGCAAGCTGTTTATTAATATGGAGGAGAGTAATATTAAATTGGAGCTCCACCATATTTCTTTACATTTTTATACAATGAAGAGACTTCAGAAGGAGGTGAGGACCCTTTGCCCTGTAACTAATCTGTCTACAGAGTTTCAGTAATGGGGCAGGAACATAAAGCATTTTTTCCTTTCTCATCAGCAATAATAACATTTTTCAGCTACAGACTAGTTGGAAAAGGGGGATATGTGAGTAAATCTGGGGGCTGAGTTGCAAGTGAATTAAGGAAATAAAAGGCTGATACCATGAATCAGAGGATTTTGGGCAGGAGTGTGTCAAAATAAAAAGAGAAAAGAGAATGAGTTGATCTAGGATAGGTAAAAAAATCCATATAGGAGTGGTTTAAAAGGGTACATGTGACAGGACTGAGTGCCAGACCACTGGAAGCTGCAGTCAGGTGAGGGATGAGGCTGGTGGCCAGTGATGGGAATGAGGAGCTGAGGGGTCTTGGGGACTCCAGAACTATTCTGCTACTCTGCACTTCACTGTGCTTAGTTTATTCCCTGGTTTTCATCCTGAAGACCTTTGGGCAAAAGAAGGGATGCCAACCCTGTTGCTGCTTTTGGCATATTCCATCAGCAGATACATTTGAAAAATACTCATTTGAAAGAAAGAACAAATGGAATTAAAGCCTAAGCTGGGGCTGGTGGCATCCGCTTTGGGCCTGGGGATAAACACAATATTGTCTGTGGCAGTGAGAGGGAGTCATGGAATGGAAAGAGATGCTCTGGTAGAAGAATGCTTCCTGTTGGAAAAAAAAAAGGAAAATGAAATTTAAATGAATAAATGAATACTAGAAAAACAGTTTTAAAGATCCCAAAGGATTTTTAGGATCAAGTAGTGCCTGGGAGTTGGACAGTTGAGGAATTTTCTACAGATTTTGATTTGCTGTAGATTTGGTATGAAACCTTCAGGCATTTGTAAAGCTTTGAGGGTACCCAGTGAGTTCTGCTGGGGTTGTTGCTGCATCTAAATGTGCTTCTAGGCCACACTCATCCCTTGTGGGGTGGAAAAGATCCAGGGTGCCTTAGGCAAGCTGGTCTGGATGGGCTTTCAGTTTTCAGTACAGAACTAAGGACTATTTTTTCCCCTATTATCCACATCTATCTTTTTTTTT